>JALIGU010000005.1:22544890-23144890 GCA_023053565.1 Aquilegia eximia
GTGCAAACTCCGCATTTTTCCTTAGCTTTCTACTGTAATGGAAATTGTACGTCTTTCCTACTTGGGGTCTTCTTGCATTATCATTTACATGAAGCAGGTGATCCTCAACTAATTTGGTCAGCAAACCGGAACAATCCTGTTAGAGAAAATTCAACATTGGAATTCACTCAAAATGGCGATCTAATCTTGAGAGATGTCAATGGTACATCTGTTTGGTCTACAAACACTACTGGAAGATCCGTTGTTCGCCTAGAAGTTACCGAGATGGGGAACCTTGTGCTATTCGATGCAAATAATCAGATTATCTGGCAATCTTTTGATTATCCAACTGATACATTAGTTCTTGGGCAAACGCTGGTTGCAGGACAGAAGCTTATAGCTAGTGCATCGGCAACAACTTGGAACGAAGGTTTACAGTATCTTTCTGTTACAAGTGATGGACTATTTGCTTTCATTAATTCCAATCCTCCATTGTCTTACTTTGAAAAGAATACGAGCACCAAAATAGGCTATATGACATTCTTAAATGGAAGTCTCTCTTTATATGCAAAAAACCCCGAGTCTGACAAGCCAGTGATGGAGATTCTAGTCCCTCCAGTATCTTCCGAATTTCAGTACATGAAGTTGGATTCTGATGGGCATTTGAAGGTTTACGCATGGGTTTCAAAGTGGGATCAAGTGGCTGATATTTTCTCAGACTCCATTGTTGATAACTGCCGCTATCCTCTCGCATGTGGTAAATATGGTATTTGTTTGAATAACCAATGCACCTGTCCTGAAGATACTTATTTTCAACCAGTGGATGAAAGGCAACCAAATCTTGGTTGCACTGAAATTACTCCATTGTGTTGTGAGGTTCCACAGAACCATCAAATTCTAAGCCTCGATAACATTTCTAAATTCAAAGTTGGGAATGATTCGATATATACTGATATTGAGAGCTGCAAGCAGGCTTGTTTGAAAAATTGTTCTTGTAAAGTATCTTTCTTTAGGCGCCATGGTACAAATTCAAAAGGGGAGTGCTACATGGAGACTGAAGTATTTTCCTTGATCAACAATGAAAATCATGTCAAGTCCAATACTACATGGTCAGTTCATATTAAGGTGGTTGCCATCACACTTGGTAAGTCTCCTGAGTCTTCTCGTACTGGCCATCCAAAAGCCAATATTGTTAAAGGTGTACTTGTGTTGGTTTCTGTTCTAGGAACTGTATTCGTTGTACTTATTATTATAATCATCAAACTTGCTCTTTTGAAGAAGAATAAGAAGAAGAAAGCTATTGAGAAGTACGAGAATTGTCACAATCTTCTACCTGGAACTCCAATGAGATTCTCTTATGAGGAATTGAAGACTGCAACTAAGAACTTTTGCAGAAAACTTGGAGAAGGTGCAAGTGGTTCTGTTTACGAAGGAACCTTGATCAATGGAAAAAAAGTTGCAGTTAAGTGGCTAGACGGATACAAGCACGCAGAAATTTCATTTGTGGCAGAAGTCGAGACAATTGGAAGCATTCACCATGTGAACCTCGTAAAACTAATAGGATTTTGTACTGACAAGTCACACAAGCTTCTTGTTTACGAGTTCATGTGTAATGGATCCTTGGACAAATGCATCTTCAGCGGGAAAAATGAAATAGTTCTCAATTGGCAAACTAGACGGAAAATAATTCTTGACATTGCCAAGGGGCTAGCTTACCTTCATGAAGATTGCAGACAAAGAATACTCCATTTGGATATAAAGCCGCAAAATATCCTCTTAGATGACAAATTTAATGCTAAAGTTTCTGATTTCGGATTGTCAAAGTTGATAGACAAGGATCAGAGCAAAGTCATGACTGCAATGAGAGGAACACCCGGGTACATGGCGCCTGAATGGTTTAGCTTTGTTATCACAGAAAAAGTAGATGTATATAGCTTCGGCATTGTATTGATGGAGATTTTATGTGGGAAGAAAAATGTCGACTTCAGTAAGCCAGATGAGTCCATGCATCTACTTAGTCTCTTGGAAAAGAACGCAGAAGAAGATCGATTGTGTGATATGATTGACAGTAATTGTGATGATATGAAGTTGCATACCGAAGATGTCATGAAGATGATGAACTTAGTTGTGTGGTGTGTACAAAGTGATTTTTGCAAAAGGCCTTCCATGTCTGTGGTAGTGAAGGTCTTAGATGGTTTAATGGATATCGAATCAAACTTAGACTATAAATTTGTGAATAACCTACCTTTTGTACCAATAGTTTGCAATAAAGTAGGAGTAATTGTTTCATCTCCTTTATTACCATCTGTTCTCTCATGTCCAAGATAATAAGATAGATGGAACTTTCGTTAATTTGTAACGTGCTTATTGTTCCTGGTGATTTTATTTTTATTCAGCTTACATGTGTAAGACCTCTCTAGTCTCTACTTGTTCAAATCCTGCTTGCTAATATGAATATAGATGATTTTCACTGTCTATAAGTACTTCTGACAAGGTTTAATTGTTTCCTCCGGTTGTTGATGTCAATGCGGATAAAGAAGTGATGGATAGTATTAGTCATGATACTTTACGCCTTCGTTTGTGAACTCTGTTTAACATATCTATATGTAAATTCATGGCTGAAAATGTGTTGGTGATTAGAATGCACTTATTCCATTGAGTATGCACTCTTATATGTACCATTAATAAGATATAACAACACAATTTTAAAAGGAAAAGGCTTGGTACTTGACAACAGATGAATTGTTCTTCCAGGATTACAGTAAAACAGAGGATAGCGACAGCAATTTCAGGTCATTTCATCGGACGGTCTTTTGGATCAGGCTGTACACATTTAAGGATGAGCTGAGCTGTCTCAACTGCACCCTTGACAGGATACATACCCTTCAGCCCTGATTCCATCATTGGCACAAGGCTTCTACAATGAGAATAGTGATGGTCTAGCCCAGCTCACCAAATCATGTTGCCCAGTAGGATGGTTGGTGTCGTTTGCCTGTTCACATCTTCGATAGCACCATGCCAGATCTATATATGTCACTTGACATATAAATGACCTGTTTCAAAGAAACAGCTGAAGCGTGGTGCTACTCGAGATGTTAACGGGTGCGTCGGGGACTGAGCAGCAAGAGTAGGGGTTGCTCAACTTAGGATAATACAGGCAACTTTAGACTTTGCCCCATACTGTAAAGCTTAGAGCATCTCTAATGGGTCGGGCAAAAATGCCCTACACATCAGTTTTTTTGCCTAACACTAGGCTCCAGCTAATCAGGCAAAAGTTTTATGGAAGATGAAATATAGAAGACACCTGACCCATTATAAATCTGATTTCTAAATTTTTGCATAAAACTTTTGCCTGATTCGCTGGAGAATTGGAATTTTTACAAAAATGCCCTACACAGACGGTCTGTTTGGAAACTTTCTTGGGAATTGGAATTGAGTTTATAATTCTAAAACTTATGATTTTAGAGAATTGAAATTTTTAATGTTAACTTTTACTGTGTTTGGATACATAGATTGAAATAAGAAAAGAAATTAAATAAGTGATATAATAGGAAAATAATATAGATGGCAATATTAAATTTTCTTAGAAAATAAATTTCCAATCAAGCGTGGAATCAAGAGTTTTACACTTTTACCCCCATAAGAAACTTGTGAATTCTGATTCATTGATATTTAAGAATTTCAATTTTCAATTCATGGATTAAAGTCCTTCCAAATCCACAAAGTTGCATGTTTTGGAAAATGATTTTCAATTGTAGACTCAATTCCAGGTTTCTAAACAGACCCTTATTCCATCCTGGTTTGTTACTCGTGAAATGTTCCACGCAGATCCAACCCTCGTGAAACCAAAAACATAGAACTTCGATGAAAGTTTTTAAAAAAGTTTTCCATTTTCTCTTCTTTTTTGGGAGAGAAGATAGGAGACTCTGACAAGAAATCTGACGTGTAAGGCAAACGAATATAGGTATAGCATACGTGTTAGGGCCACTCTTTCAGGGACGGCTCAAGATGTTTGGGGGCCTTAGGCAATCAAAAGTGAGGCCTCTTTAGTTAGCATTAATAAATTTAGAAATTTTATGTTCGTTTTATAGTAGAGATGATTTAATTAGTAAAAATTAATACTGAAAAATTGCAGAGCAATTTTGTGGACATACAGTTTTTTCTGTCCACAAGACAGCGTTATATTATTGGTCCACCTCATATTTATTTTCTTTTTCATGTTTTTTATTTTCCTTAAATTCGGTTTTCTGATAATTAAAAGTCTACATGGACCAATAAAACAATGATGTCCCGTGGACACACTTTTTGTGTATGTCCACAAAATTGCACTCGAAAAATTGGGATTTGGAAACAAAATAAAATTAATCTATCTCTACTTCTCAAGGAAATAATCTCATGTTTTTTTCCTTCTTCTTAATGAACAAGTTAGTAATCTATCTCTACTTTTCTTTTTCCCTGTAAATTCAATGCGTACTTAGATTTCGGTCACATGAGCCTTAACATAAACGCTTAGTGAAAATCGAATCTGGATAGGTTGTACGGTACGCGACGACCGAATATTTTATCATCTTATGGTTACATGTTATTATTTACTAAACCATAGTTACATGGAAACACAAACAATATGATTAGTAGTTCATCTATTACTGACTACTATATCATCATAAACTGGTCATTAGCCATTTGGCACAATGCAGGTTATGCTGATGTAGACTTCTGATCCCAAGTAATGGTGACAAGTGTCGGATACCTGATTGGACATATCACGTTGAAGTAAGTTATTAAATCAGTACCAGGTCCAACCATCCTGTCACTTATCTTACTCTAAACAATTTTGAAACATACTGCTACTAGCTTATGAGTCTGTCTACATAAAAGAGAAACCTAAAACGTCCAAGGAAAACTGGCATAGATCACTAGTCTGAAGAACAGCTTTTTTCTACAGCATCGACGTCATTTCTTTTACGAAGTTCAGATGTAGCAAGGGTATCTCTAACATATATAACTCAACCTTAAATAAGCTAGCAAGATGTTACGCTAATAAAGCAGTGATTCAGTGAAGATAGATAAACAATGATGCAATAGTAGGCAAGGACTTGAGATAAATTTGTAGTTCCGCGAGCCAATTGATCACAGCCAAAATTGAATAGAGAAGAAAATGTCCTAACTAATATTATCATAGGTTGTGACATGACCTATACAAATTGGTTAAAAAAAAATTAGCAGATGACTTTAATGGATGCATACAAGGCTTCTACCTTCGCAGTGTACAAGCAATTATCTTTGAAACAGTTGGATATCAAATAAGTTTTTGATGAGTAATAACTAAAGTTTATTACAAAAGAAAATGAACTGCGAACTGGGATTTCATTCTATGTTGGCAACATCTGTTTATTCAAATCCATGCAATATGTACACCATTCAAATGAATCAATAACATCCAACAAATAAATATCACACTTCCAAATTTGCACACATTATTCACATACGTACTGAATCACTCTTTATGAGTTCCTTATTAAATCACACATACACTTTCAACTGAATAGACACGGCCTAATCCATAATCTGTCTCAGCCCTGGCACAACGACTATGGATTTATCCGTTGATATTAGTAGTAGCAGACGATCAAATGATCTGTTCATAACAAATAACCTGTGTAAGTTTATAGAAATAAACAATGGATCGTCTGAAAATGCAATTACAACAAGAAACCACCTCTCTAGCTAGTTATTTTGTTGGAGAAATTAAATGAAGCTATTTAAATTTACCTTATATATACTTTTAAGACCGTTTTGGAAATTTCAGCAATGGCCAACTTTCAAAACAGATATGTTCCTTCACATTCTTATCCGCCCATTGCAATCGTTTCCACCATTCTGGCTCGCCAGAAACCACAATTGAAGTAACACTAAGTGGAATTGGATGCTTACTACTGCTTGCCCGGTTGCTAGTTGTGTAGCGAAGTGGAAGCATTCCCAGTTTTGGACATCCTTTGACTTTTATTTTAGTCAGAGCTGGCATGTACACAACATCCTGAATGATGCTGGTTAATGCTGGAAGCTCTATAAGGCGCAAGGTATGTAGCTTATTGAATGATCCTTCTACATTGTATCCTTTACCCGAAAAGACTTCCTGTAATCTGGCGCAGAACTTGATCTCAACCACCTCGAGGCTTTCTAAACATAACCCTGAAGTGAAAACATTCAAAAGCCTCGGACAGTATTCCAAATGCATGTGCTTGAGGCGACCGAAGCTCCCCCTATTGAGCGATCCAGTGAAGCTACACATATTTGTTGCATTCATGACTTCGGAGATCCTTAGGTTCTCAAGGCATCCCAATACTGGCTGTGGTTTAACCAAAGAGGATGGTTGTAGACAAAAGATTGTTTCCATTGAATAACACTTCTCAATCCAGCACTCCTTCAGCTCTGCCATTGTTTCAACTTGTAAATCTGATAATCGTTTGATGGATCTATCATCATACAGTGACAGAAACTCTGTGTGGATGAGAACATTTGAGATATATTTTGGAAATCTCTTACTCCCCCCAGCGCACTCCAAAAATCTATCATAATAAGGAAAAGGAGTTTTGGTTCTCATGTAGAAATCATTGTAACGAATTCTTCCCCTGGGCACAAACATTCTTTTAACGTTGGAAGGAAAGAGACAAATGTGGAACTGGGAGAAATGTTTTCCCCAAAGTTGGGATGTGGATTTGAGAGTTTTGAAAATCATGTCACTGCCAACAGCAATATAGACTCTACCCTTGTTTTCATCCTTGAGTACGTCCCCAACTTCTTGACGGGGCCAAACTGACGAATTTTCCCCACCAAATTCATTCCAATTCACCTCTTCAGGTAGCCATTTAATCCGTTTCCAATCAACTGCACGAAGGCACTTTGTGCCTACTATATCCATACGCCTCAGGTGAGGTACTGCCCTACAATCTTCAATGGGGAACTTATTGAGTTGTGTACCAGATACATCAAGCACTTCCACATTCTTGTTTCCACCCAATGTTAGCGTTCTCAGGTTTGGACAACCATTGAGTGAGAAGAGTTTATCCAGTTCAACATCAGAACAATGGAGAACCTCGAGATTTGGCAGAGTGTCCCCCACTGACGATGAAACTTCTTTGAAATTTTCTAGTGATGTACAGTTTGAAATGTTGAGCTCAATCAACGATGGTGGGACTTGACGAAAACTAGGAGTCACATTCCTCAAACTAGTGCAAGAATTGAGATTAAGAACTCGAAGTTTTTTCATATGAGAGAAAAAATTATCTGGGATTTCAGTAAGCATGCTTTTAGAAAGATCTAGCATATCAAGTTTTGGCATAAGAAGGACAGAAGATGGCAAAACACTTAGTTGATTACAACCCTGAAGCAAGAAATGTTCAAGATTCAGTAAACAGGATACTGACGATGGAAGCGACTGTATATGATTCTCACTAAGATTGAGAATTTGAAGTCTTTCAAGGCCCTGGAAAGTATCGTCTGGCAAGTATTTGAAGGACATGGATGACAGTTCAAGACTCTCGAGCTTTTTAAGAGCTTGAATGCAAGAAAGTGAGTCTGGGTCTAAATTATTCCAATGTCTCAAGGTTAAAGAGTTCAGTGTTTCTCTTAAGCATGTGATTGAGGAAGGTACAGATAGTAAATCTGAATGATAAATACCAAGAACACGGAGATTCTCTGTTTTCTTAAAGAAGTCATCATGGAAATTTGACGAGGAAATCTGAAATAGGTAAAGTGTGGAGAGCTTAGGAAATTTCGGAGTAGTGATCAGATGTCGCCAATACTCTTTTGTACAGGCATGGGTGGCTATAATACTCCCCTCAAGAAGTTGGAAATTTGTTCTTTCCTGTCATTAGAAAAAAAAAATCAAAGTTTGCCACCAAGACGGCAAAACGCATAATATATAGCACTTATTTGAAATTAAAATAAGAAGGAAACTAGTATCTTACCATTTTTTATGGGATTCTTAGACTTAACCCCCCTTTTATGGTTACGATTTGAGTAAAACCCCCCCACCCCCTTTGTCCAAGTTTGGACTTTACCCCCTCTCCGTCTACTTCTGTCAAATTTAACGTCAATTTTATTTGTAACTTCCCAAAATGTCCTCGATTGCTGCTTTAGACTTAACCCCCTAAAAATATGAGGGGTATTTTAGGAAGAAAAAATAAAAATAGACGTTAAATTTGACAGAAGTAGACGGAGAGGGGGTAAAGTCCAAACTTGGACAAATAGAGGGGTTTACTCAAATCGTGACCATAAAAGGGGGGTAAGTCTAAAAATCTCATCTTTGATAAAAGAAACAACATAAACATAACACAATACATACCTCATTCAAAGACAAATCTTTGTATATTATTATTATTAACCATCTTTGATAAAAACCAGGGATCAATGACTCGTCGAAAGCAAGTCCAAGCTCATAAAGGTCATTCAGCATTGCATCCACCAACTTGAAACGAGTGTTCACGTCCAAAGGACATTCAACAACTAAAATATTAGCTAACCACAATTGCTTCCAGCCAGGCGCATAATAAAACCATGGAAAGTTGGCTATGCATTCAATGATATTCTTGGTGTCAAAGAACTGGAAAAGAGTTTCACGAATAACACCTTCCCCTGAAGTTGACCATTGTGAAAGAGTGTATTCTTGTACTTGTGCACAAACTAAATCCCAAGTTGCATTTGTATCTTTCAATAATACATTCAACTCAAAATCCATTGGAGATTCAGTTACGAACACAAGCTTTGAATAATATCCAATCCTAACATCACTTGGGATGCCCACTCTTCGTAACGTCATTCGATCCAAGTAACGTTCAGAGACAAACAGGAAATTTCGTTTTTCCATAAATGAATGGATTTGTCTTGCTAAAACATCGTCCAAGAAATCAAGATCATCATCATCATCATCATTGTCTTCATTTTTGTGTATTCCAAGTTTCTTGGCTAATTGCATCTGGAAATTTTGCAAATCAATTTTTCCATCTGCCACCCTTGCCAGTATGAGGACATCAATGTGATTCTGCTCCATTAGCTTCTTTGCTGCATACTTGAAAATCATCCTTTCTTCAAACTTACGTCGCTCAGGCT
Source organism: Aquilegia eximia (assembly GCA_023053565.1). NCBI lineage: Eukaryota > Viridiplantae > Streptophyta > Magnoliopsida > Ranunculales > Ranunculaceae > Aquilegia > Aquilegia eximia. Next base: position 22,553,981 of record JALIGU010000005.1, read on the forward strand.
TATAGAAGTTTATGCTGATACCATAATTAGGATCTAACAACGTTTTTATCACTGTTTCTGCAAGCATTTTTATCTCTGGATGGCAACTTTCTGATAGACCACTCACCACACTTGTCCCTTCACCTCGTATGTAAACATCAATAAAACTCTGGCCAGAACGTTTTGGTTGCGGCAGAAACTCTGCTACGGTAGAATACACCGACCACATGACAAAAGTGAAATTAAGATTTTGAACAATGGAAAGACGACAGTTTTTTGAGTATGTATAGAGATGAATATAATAATTTCAGAGAATGAAAATGTAGATGCATATATATAACTTTGGATGACAGTTTCTTAACTATATATATTTATCTACATAACTTGGAAGAATGAAAGAGAATAACCTTCTTTTGTTTTCTTTTTCTTTATTCTTTACTTTGCCTTTGTTAACAAGATATACCGCCATATGTTCCTGCTCAACTTGGAAACTTTTTGTTCAAATTTTGCTATATTAATTCATTCCATTTTTTTTTCTTTGTTTTATCCAATGTAAAATTATATTACGAAACAAGTTAAAACTCTTACAAGTCACCAAGATATATCACAAAACACAACAGCAAACAACATAGATCACTTACAAGAGAAAACGGCAGACCACACTCCCTTGACTACAGCCAGACCCCATAGATTTTACCTGATATTCTTTTTCAACGCCATAGACTTGTCTTTCATATTCAGAGGTTTTCGAGCTGGGTACATGATACTTTCTCTATCTTTTTTTGTTGAACTCCAAATAAATTGTTTGTTATTATATGTGCTCTGGATCTCTTTAGAACTTAAAGAATAGTGGTTGTAATCATAGGTGAAAATGTCGTTTAAACGCGGATATCCGACCTCCCAAAAAACGATATATTCCGCGAATATCCGACCTCCCATGTCGGATATGGGAGTTTTGGTAAATTCAAATGTACCGGAATTTTTCGCGGATATTCGCGAATATTCGCGAAAAATTCGGAAAATTGGGAGGTTTTCTGCACTTTTCGTGTTTTTCTTCTGATTTCAATATATAAACTTATAATTAAAAGAAAAACATACATTACAAATTAAATACACGATAAATCATACAAGGAAGTTAAGGCGAAACTATTACACAAGATAGTTTTACTCATAGGTGAAAAAATCATAAATATCGGGCGGATATTCATAGAACTTTTATATGTTTCTAATACAAGAACTAAACACAAACAACTTCATTACAACTCAACCTATAGTTTTATTTTAATAATCAAAATAAAAGACACATGCTAACCCCGGAATGATAGACGCCCCATGTCAAACCGATGAGCTTCGAGTCGCATACGTGTGGGGACGAACTCAGTACAGTAATATTCCCATGACATTGTTTGCTCGTACGACCTGAATTGGTCAATATGCATATCATATGTATCGTGATCCATACAATACGGAGCAAATGATTCAAAGATAGGAAATCTCGAGTATTGTTGAACCGACATTAATGTATCGGCTGATTGCACGCCCGACCCACTTGTCATTGGGGCCAACCAACTCCCTATATTAGGAAACCAAGAACCTCTGGAATCTGGTTGGGTTTGGTAGGATGGTACACTGAAATCATCACTTTGGGAGGTTCCCATGTTACCATAAGAAAAATGAGGGTAAACATAGGTAGGTTGGATGTTGCTTTGAGAATAAGGGAGGTTCCACGAACCTTGGGAAGAAAACTGGTCAGGAATGTTCCATGAACCTTGGGAAGATACCCTAGATGATTCTGTTTCCGTTTTAGGATGCGGTCTTTTCTGTCGAGGTCGTTTTCCTTCTCTTACTTGTTGTCATGCAACATGGTCTTCATCTTGGGTGGCAAAAAGAAATTGAGACTCCCCGGCCAGTAAAATGAATGAAAACTTTATAAAAGTGGGAGAGAACTTCACTTTGGCATGGGCGTGCTTTTTTTTTTTTCGTTTCTTTCTGATATATTGCTCTACAATGATAATAGTTATAGAAAATAGAGAATTCATTTAATAATCATATGACACATGCATTCCTTCCTACATTCTGACTTGCAATAACCTTAGAAGCATTAATTGTTATTTTCAATTGAGCGGGAAAATGATCGATGAAATTTAACTTTCTTTATATTATATCAATTGAGAGGGCCATGAAGTTTGTCGCGAAAGTTTCCAAACATCTAGTGCCTTTTGGACCTTTTTTTGATAATCTCATCGAAAATTCTAGTTCGGGGGGAATTAAAAATAAATGTGTTAATTTCAAATCGAAAATGTCGTAAATTTCGGTTTTTGCCGAATATTTCGTGAATATCCAATAAATTCCGAACGGCATGGGGTGTTTTAAATTTCGTTTATATGTCGTATGCCGTACCGATCCGAATAGCCAAAAAACGGAATATTTCGTGAATATCCGGGCGGCAAATTCGATTTTTTCACCTATGGTTGTAATATTAGATTTGGACCAAGTGATCCATTCTTACATGTGATAAAAAGATTTTTAGATAAAAAACTTAAAACAAAAAACTATTCACAGAAGATCAGAATTATTCATAAACTCAGTCTCAAGGAAAGAACCTCATCTCTTTTCCTTTTTCTTAGTGCACAAGATACTTTTTTTTCCCTCAGTGAAGTGTTCCTAAAGGAAGGTGAAAGAGGAATAAGTAGTAATCTATTTCTACTTTTTCTTAATGAACTCCTCTCAAGTCTCTAAGGAAAGAACCTCATGTCTTTTCCTTTTTCTTAATGCACAAGATAGTAATCTATCTCGACCTTTTTTTTTTCCCCTTCTTTATTCTTTTCTTGAGTGTGTTGCAATGGGGAAAGAAAAAAAATTCTTTCTTCTGTTTTCGAACTCCAATCATCCTTCATCATCTTCTTCTTCTTCTGTTTTCCGCTTTCTATTATACTAGCAAACTACAGTGGTACTTCCTTCATCTCTTACATTCTTCTTGCAAAACTAAAGGAAGAAACTTTGAAAGGAGCCATGGAGGGAGTTAGCCATAATATTGTAATGAGTGTCGAGGAAGCAGAACGCTTTGAAGTTTTTACATCCGTTCAATGGGAGATTGGGCTTCTTGCTTGCTTTTCTCCCGATAAAATCCTTGATACCATTGCAGCTTTAATTGGAAAAGCCACTGAGGAAACTCTTGCAACATTTAATAGAGTTTCCTTGAGAAATCAAGTTCGATATCCTAAAGCTGTTACTGTTGCAGGATGGGCAGGCATTGGGAAGGAGAGGTTAGTCAAATACACAACAAAGACACTAATGACAGCAAAGTTATTTGATACTCTCATATGGATGATGGGGCAGGAAAAAAATCTGAGTCTGAAAAGCTTTCAAAGATTAATAGCTGAGGGATTGAAGATCCCGGTTGGCGGACATGATGACAATGATGATGACAGTGATGATGTGGATACCATTGTGTCAGAAAAAATTAGTCTGATTTTACAAGATCGGAACTTTTTGTTGGTACACAATGGACGTTGGGGGCAAGAAGATTTGAGGATTATGGGCATTCCAAGTATTAAAGGACTGAATCGTTCCATGATTCTGGTTGCATCTAAAAATCCTCGAGAGAACCACGAGCATTTTTCACTTACTGATTATTATGGTGATCAATGGATGACAATGTACGGATTGAAATTCGTTGAAGCCGAGTGCCAAGATATTGTTAGCTCTCCCGAGATGAGAAAAGCAGGTATTAATATAACACCAATGGCTGTCAAGGACTGCCTAATCTACTTTGTGCACCTCACACAATATATGAAAGTTGATATCGATGTACAACTACAGGCAATGAGGTATTGGTTTGCAGAGGGGTTCATTGGAGATGCTACATTGGATCTGGAGACAATTTTTAAACAGGGAAATATCATATTCGAAGAACTTCGAGATCGCGACCTGATTAGATTTGTTTCAGGGTATGCCAATAATACTAACTTCTCTCGTGTCTTTCCTTGTAGATTACTTCATATTGGCTATGAAAAACTTGACAATCCCAAGACCAATGGCGAGACAGATGGTCACAGTTTTTTCGCAATAAACAGCAATCCAACTCCAGAGGTCAGCGAGCTCACAACTATCATCCTTTGTCCCCTTTCTTCCGTTGAATCTTACAAACCATTTCTCCCCAAAAACTTCTTGGAGAAAACAAGGTGTGTTCGAGTTCTTAGCTTCATGTCTACAACGTTATCAAAACTGCCTTCTTCAGTACTTCATCTAGCCAACAACCTTAGATTTCTCAATTTACGAAATTGCAAAAATCTCGTGCAAGTTCCTTACTTGAGTGCTCTAGTGGAACTCCAGATGTTAGATCTTTCAAACACCTCTTTGGAAGAATTTCCACAAGATTCCTTTGAGAACCTTCAATGCCTTCGACTTCTTGATCTTACCGGATGTGTCAAATTATCCCATCTTCCCTCATCCATATCTTGCCTGCTCAAACTTGAGCGACTCTTGCTTGGAGGTTGTCGTAGTTTGAGATCCCTACCGAAGTCTATCTCAAATCTTGTCAGCCTTAAACAACTTAACCTCGAGTCTTGCTCCGCCTTAAGGATCCTTAGTCTTACTTCGCACCATCTACCAGAGTCACTTGAGGAGCTCAACCTCTCAAATTCTTCATGTCTACAAGGCATCAGTAGTATCTCATCTTCAACTGCAGATATGATACCAAACCTCCAAGTCCTCAACATATCAGGCATCCAACTTGAATGGATCTCATTCAAAAATTATTCAAGCTTGGAAAACCTAATCTTGCAGTCAAACACAGATCTTCAATTCCTTGACCTCTCCGGTACAAAAATAACAAAATTTCCATTAGAGGGTAAACCACATCTCAGTGGCTTGAAGCGCTTGGATTTACTCGGTGTGAAGCACATCCATTCGGTTCATTGGAATGATATTGATTGGCTTCCTCATGAAGTAAACTGGGATGAATGTGGAGATAACAACATTCAACATATGCAAATTCCACTAAGTAAATGGCGTACGGAGGGAAGCGGAGGGGTTTTTCTATCCCTAACAAGTGCAAATATATTGCAAACTCTATCACCTTCGTCTCAACTCTGGGAAACATGTTTATCACGATTTCTTGTTTATATTTGCCCTTGCGCAGATCGGGGAAAAGGGAAGGCAGCACATCCCCAGAAGCTACTCTCTCATTACAAGAACATTGAAGCCAGACGCTACACATGTGCTCCTTGTCATGAAAGGTGTTTGGAAATCGAAGGTGGCAATATGTTTCGTGGAGGTATAGCTGTTCTTAGTCACACAAACTTTCTGTACCTACATGATTCGACACTAGAGCTGTTTTCCAGTTTGGGTCTGAAAAACATGAATGCACTAACAGAGTGTCGAATTGAGAGATGTCATGAAATAAAAGTGATATTTGATGTCCCCTCTGTTGAGATTAACCAGCCATTGTTGACGTGCCTAGAGAAGCTACAGATCTCCAATCTCATGAAACTAGCCTACGTGTGCGCCGGCGAGCGGACACTGAACAAAGGAAGCTTCAGCAGCCTTAAACATTTGCAGCTCGAGTATTGTGCACAACTTGTTAAGACTTTTTCATCAGGTGTGTTTTTGGAAAATCTGGAAGTGCTCGACATAAAATTTTGTGCAAGATTGGAGGAGATCTTCTCAGGTGAACATGAACAAGGGTCTCTCCCCCGGCTGCACACATTGTTCCTTTTGGAACTTCCTTCCTTGAAGCATATCGTTCACGATGTGTCATTGTTAGCCTTGAAGAAGGCCCAAATAAAAGGATGTCCAAAACTGCGTACGCTTCCTATTAGTAGCAGTCAAGGAAGAGGTATGGTGGATACTTCCATAGAGATCAAAGGTGAATGTGAGTGGTGGGAACAATTGGAATGGAAAGACAGTAACATGAAGGGTCAGATTTGTTTCATTCCTTGGAAGCCATTCAAATACCCTAGAGGTACATAAAAGAACAAGGTAACCTCCGCTTCTATGACTTTATCTTACCATATTTAGTATGAAAATTTGATAAATTTCGATGATATATTTCCCAAGTTAAAGTTTTAATTATATCTAACAATAAATAAAACAACTAACATATTTGTAAAAACTTCCAGAAAACTGGTGTGCAGAACTAACGGGGGTGCTTCCAGCAGGAAAGGATCGCAACCAGGACTCTGACATGACATGGTAAACACTAGTGTGTAACAGAATAAAAAGTGTGTTGAGCTTTGCTCTTTATGTATGGTGTGGATGACTGTAAATTAAGAGTTTGTATGGTGTACTAGCTATTTATGTATTGTGTGAATGACATGGATGACTAGTGTGTATAACAGAATAAAAAGTGTGCTAGCTATTTATGTATGGTGTGTGCTTTTTATATTATTGATGGAATGTTTGCGATGCATGACAAATATACGATAAAGAGTATTGTTAATGGCAATGATGTACAATCCATATTAGATTATAGTAGATGAAAGTAAACATGGAGAATGAATACAAACTGACTAATATGACAAGTAAACAGATATTTGCTGCATTTCCGTACATACCATAGGACGTGTTTGCTCAGAAATATAATCCAGAAAATAAAATGTTGTTTTCAACCGTCAATTGTTATTTTCTATTTAAAGATGATTTTATTTGAATCCCTTAAAGATGATTTTCTCAATTTATCATTTCATTCATGCAAAGTTAGCGCGTACAAAATCTTAGATCATCCTCCTAATGAAACCTCAATATACAGTAATATCATGCCAGGACCTCCATACACAATACATATTATCAGATTTTACTCGAGTCGCAAACAGAAAATGGATACTAATTGTCATTTTCTTTAAAACTGCGCTTGCTTCAAGTAATTTTCAACTGCACTTGTGCCACTTTTCGCGTGGCAACATTTCGCGTGGCCACGATAATACAATTATTTGAGAATTTGTTTTGAGTTGAATTTGTAATAATTGTATTAATTGTATTATCGTGGCAGCGCCACGGGTATTACGCGTGGCAACATTTCACGGGTAGTAATGGCAACATTTCGCGTGGCCAGTATCAAGAAATATTTGAGAAATGTAAAGAGTATTGGATGAAAAAACTGAAATGTTATGGCTATAGTAGCTTATAATAATTATTTTGCGAAAAAGCACCACAGTAACTTCCATAATACACAGTTAAGATACAAATATAGCCTTTATAAACACATCATAATGAACTCCCAAATTGATCTTTTTTGTGGTATGGACTATGGAGTATGCACCTATGGTAGAGAGACTACAACAAATATTCAAGTGATCTCCCTTAGGGTTTGGTTGCGACGAAAGAACGGTAAAATCATCAAACACTCATTTCTAAATATCATGAAGTTTATATGCTCTATATGGTAGTGTTTAGTTTGTTTTAGTTGTACTTGGAGTTGATGCTTGGACTTTGTTTGTTGAAATGCCAATATAAGATGTAGTCATATAGAATCCTCTGTTTCAGGCTTGCCCAGTATTAGTGTATTTGCAATTTAATAAGTCTTCAATAATAACATCTAAAGCTGAAATACTCGCAAGTCACAAGTACTAGTTGTGCATGCTTATTACTGTGTAGGAACCCAAGTCTCCATGAGGTAACCAAACAAGAGCACGTACAAGACTATAATCGACACCATTTAGGACAAGATTACGCGTTAGAATTTGAGACATATTTTCTCATACAATGATCTTTGTAGTAAACATTCTGACGGGGAAAATAAACGAATGATCTAGCACCCCTTACCGCTTACTGGTTCAAAATTGCCAAGAAACCGCAAAATATTTGTTTCATCAATTACGACAATTATAAGAAGATTATGTGTAATGATAATGACAATTATAAGAAGATTATGGTATAGCTGCATGTCCTCACTTCGCTTGTCCAGTACATCACACAATGCGTCTTCCTCTGCTTTCCGTTTGACGACATGGAGTAGACATTCACTTTCTTCAGGCTGTGAGTAATCTAGATTCCTTCTTCCACACACAGTCTCCAAGACAACCACGCCAAAGCTATAGACATCAACCTTCTCTGATATCCTTCTATTCAATAACCATTCATGGGCCAAATAACCTCGTGTTCCCCTCATCATAGTAATTACTTGACTTTCATCCTTCTCAATGAATCTAGCCAACCCAAAATCAGATACCTTGGCATTGAAATCACCATCAAGGAGGATATTTTGAGGTTTGATATCCAAATGAATTATTCTTTTTTCGACAATCCTCATGAAGATATGAGAGTACCTTCTCTCTACGCCAAGAATGACTTTCCTTCTAGTTCGCCAATCGAGCGTTAAATCTTCGTGAAATATCCACTTATCTAAGGACCCATTGCACATATACTCATAAGCTAAAAGCTTATGGAAGTTTTCAGCACAGAAACCGACTAATTTAACCAAGCTTACATGATGAATACTTCCTATTGTTTTTACCTCAGAGCCATAAGCTGTTTCCTATTGCAAAGCCTTCTACCTCATTGAGCTTATGGAAGTTTTCAGCACAGAAACCGACTAATTAAGTACTCTGTTATATGTTTCCTGGTTCTATTTATTTGTTACATACTCAACATTGATGTGTTTTGCTGGATCTGAACAGTCAAGTTCTCTTTCCCCTGCCACCTCTCTAGAGCCATCCAGTGTGCCAGTTCTGAATGACAATAAAGCTGATAAGCCAATTAGCCATGGGCAGATGTGAAGCTAGTCATTTAGTTAGGTTCAGGCATGGATGGAAGGCTGGAAGCACTTCAGAGACGAGACTTGTTGATGTTTTAGATACCACACTTTGGAACCGGAAGCTTGCTCCTTCATCTGAAAGAATTGTTGATGCACTGGTACAACAGGTATTCCATATTTCCATGGCATACGAAAATATTTCCTGGCCTCTGCAGAATTGAAGGTTTGTTTTCTTCTTTTTGTCATCATTTATGATCCATATTTTTTTCTGAGCAGTTTGATAATCCTTTCAAGTATCACCATTTCCATCTAGTCACATAAATGCATTTCTACGCTTTCAAGTTCAAATTAGAGTCAGTAAATTCTTAACAAGAATGAAATTTCACGACACTTTCAAGTATCACCATTTCCATCTAGTTGCTTGCTTTCTTTTGATGCCGGTGACAGCAGTCCGGGAAGGCTTGCAGTATTACGGGTTTAAACATTCATGCCAGTCCAGGTAGTAGTAGAAAGACTGCATATTAGGGATATGAACATTCTCGGCTTGGATAGATTGAATGAAAAAGAAAATGATACATCTATAAGCACATTGCTGAATGGGTCAACAAAATTTCAGAAAATGACACAAACATTATGGTTAGACGGCATCCAGCCAGTTTTGACTTGACGAATTTAAAAAGAACATGGAGTTAATTACTGAGTCATTGTCATTTGATAGCGATCATAGAACTTGATCTTTTCAACATTTCTAAGTCATTTCAGTATTGTTTTCTTGCAGACCTGATCTGTATCCTACTGAATATTCAAATAAGCTTTGTTGGTTGCGCTGTAAGAGAAGGGTATACTGATCAGTTAGTGAGACGGGTAAAAACATTCTAAGCTTGTTTCCTTGTGGATATATATCATGAATGATTGAATTAATTATCATCTCTTCTTGTTTCCTTTAGACCAATCAGAATACCAAAAAATGTAAAAAAACAAAAAGGGTAGATAACGTATAACTCGATCTAGGGTAGGAATGTAATACACAGTCTTCTAGAGGCCATTAAGTGAATCCACTGTTTTATACTTCCCCTGTATGTTTATATAGAAATTCAAAAAGACGGATTAAAAACCGAATTCAGTGCCATGGATTGATAGAAAAAAAAAAAAAAAACATTAATCCCTATAAAATGAGTGTTTCATCTTGGTCCTGATAGGATTTCTGGCAGCAGTGGAGTGAAATCAGATGCATCAACTCCCCTTGGGGGCTCCATTGGTGTCCAAGTCAAGAAGCTGTAGTCTGATATAGTCTCTATATCCATTAATCCCTCTAAAATGTAGACCACCGTCGACATGGATGGTCTGTCTGCGCTATCAATTTGTAAACACGAAATAGCAGTTTTTATTATTCTGACAGCTTCGTCTTTGTGTTGTAGTACGTCGTCACTTTGTTTATCAACCACATCAAAAAGTTGGCCCTCTTCTGCTTTTGTCTTCACTAAATAGAGTAGACTATCTTCTTCTTCGGTCAGTGAATGATCTACATTCTTCCTACCACACATAATTTCTAAGACGACAACCCCAAAGCTATAGACATCAGCTTTCTCAGTAATCTTTTTTTTCAACCACCATTCAGGTGCCCAATAACCTGGTGTCCCTTTCAGCACAGTTGACACATGGCTCTGATCTGTTTCGATGAACCTAGCCAACCCAAAATCAGCAACTCTGGCATTGAAATTAGCATCAAGGAGGATATTTTGAGGCTTTATATCTAAGTGAATGATTGTTCTTCGACATTCCCGATGAAGGTATGAAAGTCCTTGAGCTATGTGAAGAATGATTTTCCTCCTAGTCGGCCAATCGAGAGGTGACTCCTGATTTCGGTGAAATATCCACTTATCCAAGGAGCCATTGCACATATACTCATAAACTAGAAGGCTATGTGAATCCTCAGCACAAAACCCAATTAAGCGTACCAAGTTGACATGGTGCAGGCTTCCTATTGTCTTAACTTCTGCTAGAAATTCATTTGTTCCTTGGTTTGCTTGATCAAGTCGTTTCACTGCAATTTTTGTAATATTGCCTAAATTTCCTTCAAAAACGGATCCGAATCCTCCTCTTCCAAGTTTTTTGCTGAAATTAGCGGTGGCAAGTTTTAGATCATTGAAGGAGAACTTACGAGGCATTCCAGATACTATAGCTAAAGGATCCTCCAAGTCTTCATGTCCAATAGTTTCTGTCGCATTTTTATTGTGCAAAAACAAGTATACAAACGCTAAGACAATTGTAAGACCAAGAGAAACAAACATTAGGCATAAACAAATGATATGAAATATTTCATAATGTTGATGATAATCATCCCAGCTTGGCATTGTTACTGTAGGAACAAGGATGATCACAAAAAGGGAAGCTGAAATAAGAAGAGAGCAAAGAACATATGTCTTACTGTTAATGGTCATGGTGTTCACTTTTTTTGTGAGGAAAAACAAGTACACAGATGCTAAGTCGATCGCAACAACAAGAAAAGCATTCATCAGGATGAAAAAGTTATCACTTGATGTTAATACTCCAATAAGAAGGAATACAATACAGAGAGACCCTGAAAGGAGAAGAAAGTAAAGAATCGGAGTCATGGCAATCTTAAAATTAATCGTAGCATCTGTCACCTTTTTATTGCGCAAGAAGAAATATACAAACGCTAAGACAATACTAAGACAAAAAAAAACAGACATTAGACATGAAAGACTAATGATCCAGAATTTATTTATTCCCAATGTTGGTAGAGCGACAAGAAAGATGACAAAAAGGGAAGCTGAAACATGAAGAGAGCAAAGAACATATGTCTTTCTGTTCATTTTTCTGGTGCGAAAAGAAAACAAGTACACAGATCCTAAGTAAAACATCACAACAAGAAAAACACTCATCGGGAATAAAAAGTGACCTCTCAACATAACTCCTGGAAGAAGGAAGACAATAAAAAGAGAACCTGAAAGGAGAAGAAAGTAAGGAATCCATTGCAAGGCGGTCTTAGCCTTAGCCTTGATCATCATGGTGTTAGCACGAAATGGTATTACACATCTAAGGTGATGGTAGTACTCTGCTCAATGTAAAGAAGAGAATTTTCTTTGTTCATCAGCCATTCAATCACTCAACATAAAGACTTAAAAGTCTTTATGAGAAACTACACGGGAAGGTTGGCAACTTGGCATTGTCTGGATATGTTCATCTTTACTATATATATAAATAAACACACATCCTTCTTAAATTTGACTTTTTTTTGTAATTATTTATTTATTTATTTTTTTAATAATATACCTGTCATTAAAATTAAAATTGAATCTTCTGAGGGGGACTAGGCCTGACCTCAGTACAAGTAGCGATTTAACAACTAAGGCCCAAAAGGCAATGAAACAACCTGGGCAATCTATACAACAAAAAAGAGCAAAAAGGCCAAAAAAAAATACCCCGGACCTAAAACAAGGTCAGCTACTAGAAAAACGAAGCGCCAAAAGGAGTTTACCTTCAATTGCTTCTTCCAATAGGCAGGGCCGGCTCAAGCTAATATGGGGCCTTAGGCAACCCAGAAATGTGGCCTTTTTTTTAATTACATACATTTTTTTTTATCAATTTCATGCAAACCCTCATCCTTTAACGTCAGAGAGTTGGAAGTTGAACCAAGAAATAAATAAACATACGTGGCCCCAAAATCTCTTTTAGATTCTCAAGAGTTTAACTTGGAAACAAATTTCTAAACCAAAAATAAATCATCTAATATTGCCGAAATATGTGGCCCCCTTAAAAAAAAAATTCCCACGGGGCCCTATGCACTTGCCTAATTTGCCTAAACACATGAGCCGCCCTGCCAATAGGTGGTTCTTCTTTCTCCGCCGACTCTGAGTACTCTGGTGAGGATACCTTTCGCAGGGACGGCTCAAGCAAATGGGGGCCTTAGGCATAAGAAAATTTAGGTAGTTTGTAATATTAATATAAAAAAATTATTTAATTACAAAAAATTAGATGAATAAATAAGATATAGGTAAACACCTAAAAATTAGGGAAAATATCTGAAAATTAGGAAAAACACCTTAAAAATAAGGAAAAATCTTAAAAGATAGCAAAAAAAATACATAAAGAAAGTACAAAATGTGGCCTCGAGATATATTGGGGGCCTTAGGCACCTGCATTTTTTGCTAAACTGTAGAGCCGCTACTGACCTTTCGGGCAATGTATATCTATGACCAAACCTACTTGTCTGTCCAGAGATCTCTGTGTAAGCAACATTTCAGTGAATTTGAGATCTTTAGGAATACCTCGATGGAGGTATGTGAAGACTCTGAGAGAGAGAGAGAGTGTGTGTTCAACAGTCTCTTTAACAAAACTGGAAGTATAACAAAACTTCAATGCCAGTGCTCCACATAACTAATTTTTCATCTCGTGATCGATATTTCCTTCATTTTAATATCAATCAAGATGATAACTGACTTTAGCTTCTTAATTTTTAACTTTAGTTCCTATGGCACCTTCATTGGTTAGTATATAGTATTTATCTTCTGAATCTTTTGTTTCCAAGCGCGTGTATTTGAACATGTTATCAGTCATTTGTGAACATTTACTTATGCTGGTTGCCTAAGCTATAGTGATTGATTACTTTCAGTTTATATCTCAAAGACACCAACCGGTTTCATTAGGTTTTGTTAAAAGACAAGATCACTATATTTGTAGACCAAACCATTTTCCGTCTCTATCTGCAACATGTCTATTATGACCATATGATGAAATCACAGTCCCTGTTTCCATTTCGTTGTTTGCTTACCAAGTTACCCTACTTAGTAGAGTAGTTTCTGAAGTGATTGCAGCATACCTCTACTGTGATGTATTGGCTATATGTTTCTGATGAATAATATCCATTTTGTTAGTTGTATACCACTTCGCTTATACAGTACTAGTGCAGGAACAAGGAAGATCACAAAATGGAAGCTGAAACAACATATGTCAAGAAAATGTTCACTTTTTTTATGCGGAAAAAACAAGTACACATGCAGATGCTTATACATGAAATGGTATTAATCTAAGCCTAAGGTGATGGCTGTACACTGCTAAATGCAAAGATGTGAAATTTCTCTGTTCAACCATTCAATCACTCCAACTGGAAAGAATATGTCAAGAAAATGTTCTTGAGGAATGGTTACATGGCATGCCGCCAGTTTTGATTTGGACAAATTCAAGAGGCAGGTAAACTTTGTCATTGAGTCTCTGTCATTCAAGAGGCAAGTGTAAAGTTTGGTGATTAATTTGTCAGGTGCTGTAGGTATCTCCCAACGTGTACTTCAATCCAGTCCTGAGCTGCATCCTACTGAATATAAAAGTAATCTTCCTTGATTTTTCCCTGCGAAACAACGGTAAAATCATCACACACTCTTTTATCATATCCTTCCAATAATGGCTATTAACGTACACTTGGATATCGATACGGTGGCATCGATCTTGTTGTTCTTAAAATTTGTTTTTGACATGCCAATATAAATTACATATTCTATATGTTTGATAGTTCGTCTTTTTTTTCTCTCACGAGCCTTGAATGATTGAATTAGTTATCCCGTTTTCTTTGTTCAGCCATTCAATCACTTCAACTGGCAAGAGTGAATAGGACTTTCCAAATTTGAACATAAGAAATTACCCTACAAATTTGGATTGCATTAATGATTTTGCTAATTAATTACAACGACGACAATGTCTCACAACAACCATGTGGCTAGTGGTCACTATTTAATGACCAGTGTCGAGAGCAACCGGCAATTTTCACCTCAAACTTGAGTTGTTTATGTGGTAGTATGCAAGAAAATAAACGAGGAACCCGCTAACCGTTATTTAACTGACAATTGTTTTAACACAAAGGACATTGAGTTGTACTTTGTTTGTTAAAATGCTTATACAAGTTACTGAATCCTCTATTTGTAGTAAACACTCTGACAGGAAAGATAACGAGAATATCAGATTAAACTATACTAGTAAGTTATGAATGACTGAACATGTGAGAACACCGAGTTTAGTAAGTTATGAATGACTGAAGAAGTAATGCCAACACATATATAGGTAGTACAGAACATGAGAGAACATTGAGTTTAGTAAGCTCGAACGACTAAAGAAGTAGTGCCAAAGAAATATAGGTAGTACAGACATTAGAGAAAATCGAAAGCAAAGAATCTACTCTTAATGAGTATGCATCATCTTGGACCAGAGAGTATTGAAGGCAACTTTGGAGCTGACGAAGAGCTAGTGACTTCCTTAGAAAGCACCATTGGTGTCAAAGTTAAGAAGCTATAGTCTGATATGTTGTCCATATCCATCCCACCTTCTAAAACCTTAACCACCATGGACATTGATGGTCGAATGGTGCAATCACCCTGTAAACACCATATCGCAATCCGTATCATCTTTATAGCCTCTTCTTGATGTTGCTGCATGTCCTCACTTTGCTTGTCCAGTACATCACACAATGCGTCTTCCTCTGCCTTCCGTTTGACGACATGGAGTAGACATTCACTTTCTTCAGGCTGTGAGTAATCTAGATTCCTTCTTCCACACACAGTCTCCAAGACAACCACGCCAAAGCTATAGACATCAACCTTCTCTGATATCCTTCTATTCAAATACCATTCAGGGGCCAAATAACCTCGTGTTCCCCTCATCATAGTCAATACTTGGCTTTCATCCTTCTCAATGAACCTAGCCAACCCAAAATCAGATACCTTGGCATTGAAATCGCCATCAAGGAGGATATTTTGAGGTTTGATATCCAAATGAATTATTCTTTTTCGACAATCCTCGTGAAGATATGTGAGTCCTTTAGCTACATCAAGGATGACTTTCCTCCTAGTTCGCCAATCAAACTTCAAATCTTCATGAAATAACCACTTATCTAAGGACCCATTGCACATATACTCGTAAGCTAAAAGCTTATGAGAGTTTTCAGCACAGAAACCGACTAATTTAACCAAGTTGACATGATGAATGCTGCCTATTGTTTTTACCTCGGCCAGAAACTGTTTCCTTCCTTGGCTTTGGCCTTGGCTTAAATCTAGACACTTCACCGCAATGGTTTCATTGCCAAGAATCCCTTCATAAACAGATCCAAATCCTCCTCGTCCTATCTTTTTGTGAAAATTCCCTGTTGCGGACTTCAATTCTTCATAAGAAAATCTTCTTGGCATTTCAGATGCTTCATCAAACTGATCATCATCACCGTCATCAGATAAATGATTTTCCTTTGCGACTTCATTTTTACGTATTCTGTTTCTAATAACATAAACAGACACGGCAACAAGTATTACAAAAAAGGTCGTTCCGAATATAATGCCAAGAATAGTTGCATACCTATTGCATTGTTTTGTTCTTGATTACGTCCGGTTGATGAAGTTGGACTAATTGCAAGACTCGCAGTTTGTACCTTGAGAAATGTAGTCGGACTATAATCATCATATTCAGTATATCTCATAAATGAGAAGATTTGGGATGGTAAGGAACAGTCACCAACACCAACTAATTGATCGTCATATGAATGAAATAGAGCTGCTTTGCAAGAGCAGTTGTTCAGACAGGCTTCCTTGCAGTTGTGTATATTCGTGTTCACCATAACCTCAACAAAACTATTATATGTAACATACTCAACCTCTATCAAGTGGACTTGAGAAGAGTTGCAAGATAATTCGGTCGTTTCGTTACATCCAAGACTGGACTTCCAATAATCTAATTGCTTGAAATAGCTTGAATCTCCACCTCTTTCAATTGGACAAGTACATTGTCCATCGGAGCAAATTCTATAACTCCCTCAGACTTTGGGATATGAGCAATTACTATAATCTATTGTAAATACGTCTTCTACGAAACTCTCTTTAAAAGGGACACGTTCACGCTCTTCTGCTCGAACCCATTGATAAACTCTAAGATGCCCATCATTATCCAGTCTCATATACTGAATACAAGTGTATAAATATATTCGCGATTGCCATTGCATTACACATCCAAAATCTTTTTAATTCGTTATTTGACATGTCAAAAAGTATGAGAATCTGAAATGGGAGGATATCAAATGGAGTCAAATCCAGAGTTTCTTGAACCCAATGTGGATACAACACCAGTCCAATAAAAATACTTCTATTATTATTGTTCATATAATGTATAAATGTTAAAAAATAATTCTACGTTCCACGGAAGAGATGTTGGAAAAAGTACGCGTAAACTCAACATGCATGTGCAAATTGCTTAACAATCTCATATGCATTGCATTTAGGTGGAGCTTTTGTTTAGGGGGAGAATTCTTTGTATTGACATCGTGTTAACAAGTGTTTATTTTATGGCTTCCGTTGCATATCCTTTTTGTTGTTAACATGATTGTTCTCTTTCTTTTCTTCTTTAATCTTATTTGTTATGGTTTGGAATTTTTCTTTTCTCTTTCTTTTGTTACCTTGCTTCATTTGTGACAAAAAGGGGGAGATTTATGACTCTAATACTAACACATTCTTCTTCTTTGTTAGTCTATTTTTGGGTCATGTTTTAGGTATGCTACACGTATGGGGGAGTGAACGTGTTAATGTTTAGAGGTTGTACAGTTTTGGGTCATGTTTCAGGTATACTACATGTATGGGGGAGTGAACATGTATGGGGGAGTGAAAGTGATGATGATCACAAAATGCATGTACAGTTTTGGGTAAGCTCGAGTATTAAACCTTGGAGCTCATGAAGTATGGGGGAGTTGTTCGAGGAACTTCCGTTGGCTCTTTGATTGTTTCAGAATTTCTTGTTCGTTGGCTCTATGATTATTTCAGAAATTCTTGTTGCTTCCGTTCGGTCTCTGATGGTTAAAGCGTCTTACTCAAGCTGGATATCATGTGTTGGTGACTCGGTATGTATTCTACCTTGAGTGTTTTTGTAGGCATGTTTTATAAATGCCATGGTTTGGGTTTGTAAGCACGTTTTATAAGTGCTATTAGAGTCATAGGTTTTTGTCACAAAATCAATGTCAAAGGGGGAGATTGAAACCGGCACGAAGTGGTTTGACATCAATTTTGTGACATTGGTCGTCCTTGGTTATTTCGCCTTGAGTTCATTGTTAAGAAAACCTTGTTGTACGCGCGTCGTCCCGTGTCCTTGTCTTCGCGTCGTGTGTCTCAAGTATGGTGTTTGGTTCAGGACGTACGTACCTCTTCAGGACGTACGTACGTATGGTATGTCAGCAGAAAGTTTGTTTGGTCTGGACGTACGTACCTTCTTAGGACGTTTGTACGTCCAAGTAGTCAGTAGGTTTATGTCGGTTTGAGACGTACGAACGTCATATCGACGTACGTACGTCCAATGTGGTTTTTCACTATTTCGGCCCATTTTATGTGTTTTCCAACCCTAAGTATAAATAGGGTTTCTCTTCCAAAGAAGAAGTCAGTTCTTTGGCCGTCCATTCTTCTTCTAGTTCATGAGTTTTGGTTTAGGTTTTGGTGTTGAAAGTGTTTGTGGTTATTGAACTCAATTCCCTTCCTTCTTCCTTCTCCCTTCTCTCAATTCATCAATCTGTGATCTTCCAAAGTTTATTGTGATTTCGGCTTCGAGTCTTCTTCTGTGTTCATCAAGAATTCGAGTGTCTTGTGCGTACATCAAGGTGCTCTGGTGAAGTCAAGGTGTTAGAGATAACCGGGAGTATCAACTCGCAGTGAGTGCAGGTAGTTGGTAGGTTTGTACATCTCTTTTCATCTAGTGGATTTATTTGTTGTCGCGAGGACAACTGTGGACGTTTCCCATATTGGGTTTTACCACGTTAAAAATATCGTGTGTTCTTTATTTGTTTATTGCTTTATTGTTTGCTTTACTATTGTTATATTGCACATATATTGGGTTTTCACTCTCTACGCCAAGAATGACTTTCATTCTAGTTCGCCAATCGAGCGTTAAATCTTCGTGAAATATCCACTTATCTAAGGACCCATTGCACATATACTCATAAGCTAAAAGCTTATGGAAGTTTTCAGCACAGAAACCGACTAATTTAACCAAGCTTACATGATGAATACTTCCTATTGTTTTTACCTCAGCCATAAACTGTTTCCTATTGCAAAGCCTTCTACCTCATTGAGCTTATGGAAGTTTTCAGCACAGAAACCGATTAATTAAGTACTCTGTTATATGTTTCCTGGTTCTATTTATTTGTTACATACTCAACATTGATGTGTTTTGCTGGATCTGAACAGTCAAGTTCTCTTTCCCCTGCCACCTCTCTAGAGCCATCCAGTGTGCCAGTTCTGAATGACAATAAAGCTGATAAGCCAATTAGCCATGGGCAGATGTGAAGCTAGTCATTTAGTTAGGTTCAGGCATGGATGGAAGGCTGGAAGCACTTCAGAGACGAGACTTGTTGATGTTTTAGATACCACACTTTGGAACCGGAAGCTTGCTCCTTCATCTGAAAGAATTGTTGATGCACTGGTACAACAGGTATTCCATATTTCCATGGCATACGAAAATATTTCCTGGCCTCTGCAGAATTGAAGGTTTGTTTTCTTCTTTTTGTCATCATTTATGATCCATATTTTTTTCTGAGCAGTTTGATAATCCTTTCAAGTATCACCATTTCCATCTAGTCACATAAATGCATTTCTACGCTTTCAAGTTCAAATTAGAGTCAGTAAATTCTTAACAAGAATGAAATTTCACGACACTTTCAAGTATCACCATTTCCATCTAGTTGCTTGCTTTCTTTTGATGCCGGTGACAGCAGTCCGGGAAGGCTTGCAGTATTACGGGTTTAAACATTCATGCCAGTCCAGGTAGTAGTAGAAAGACTGCATATTAGGGATATGAACATTCTCGGCTTGGATAGATTGAATGAAAAAGAAAATGATACATCTATAAGCACATTGCTGAATGGGTCAACAAAATTTCAGAAAATGACACAAACATTATGGTTAGACGGCATCCAGCCAGTTTTGACTTGACGAATTTAAAAAGAACATGGAGTTAATTACTGAGTCATTGTCATTTGATAGCGATCATAGAACTTGATCTTTTCAACATTTCTAAGTCATTTCAGTATTGTTTTCTTGCAGACCTGATCTGTATCCTACTGAATATTCAAATAAGCTTTGTTGGTTGCGCTGTAATAGAAGGGTATACTGATCAGTTAGTGAGACGGGTAAAAACATTCTAAGCTTGTTTCCTTGTGGATATATATCATGAATGATTGAATTAATTATCATCTCTTCTTGTTTCCTTTAGACCAATCAGAATACCAAAAAATGTAAAAAAACAAAAAGGGTAGATAACGTATAACTCGATCTAGGGTAGGAATGTAATACACAGTCTTCTAGAGGCCATTAAGTGAATCCACTGTTTTATACTTCCCCTGTATGTTTATATAGAAATTCAAAAAGACGGATTAAAAACCGAATTCAGTGCCATGGATTGATAGGAAAAAAAAAAAAAATATTAATCCCTATAAAATGAATGTTTCATCTTGGTCCTGATAGGATTTCTGGCAGCAGTGGAGTGAAATCAGATGCATCAACTCCCCTTGGGGGCTCCATTGGTGTCCAAGTCAAGAAGCTGTAGTCTGATATAGTCTCTATATCCATTAATCCCTCTAAAATGTAGACCACCGTCGACATGGATGGTCTGTCTGCGCTATCAATTTGTAAACACGAAATAGCAGTTTTTATTATTCTGACAGCTTCGTCTTTGTGTTGTAGTACGTCGTCACTTTGTTTATCAATCACATCAAAAAGTTGGCCCTCTTCTGCTTTTGTCTTCACTAAATAGAGTAGACTATCTTCTTCTTCGGTCAGTGAATGATCTACATTCTTCCTACCACACATAATTTCTAAGACGACAACCCCAAAGCTATAGACATCAGCTTTCTCAGTAATCTTTTTTTTCAACCACCATTCAGGTGCCCAATAACCTGGTGTCCCTTTCAGCACAGTTGACACATGGCTTTGATCTGTTTCGATGAACCTAGCCAACCCAAAATCAGCAACTCTGGCATTGAAATTAGCATCAAGGAGGATATTTTGAGGCTTTATATCTAAGTGAATGATTGTTCTTCGACATTCCCGATGAAGGTATGAAAGTCCTTGAGCTATGTGAAGAATGATTTTCCTCCTAGTCGGCCAATCGAGTGGTGACTCCTGATTTCGGTGAAATATCCACTTATCCAAGGAGCCATTGCACATATACTCATAAACTAGAAGTCTATGTGAATCCTCAGCGCAAAACCCAATTAAGCGTACCAAGTTGACATGGTGAAGGCTTCCTATTGTCTTAACTTCTGCTAGAAATTCATTTGTTCCTTGGTTTGCTTGATCAAGTTGTTTCACTGCAATTTTTGTGACATTGCCTAAAGTTCCTTCAAAAACGGATCCGAATCCTCCTCTTCCAAGTTTTTTGCTGAAATTAGCAGTGGCAAGTTTTAGATCATTGAAGGAGAAATTACGAGGCATTCCAGATACTATAGCTAAAGGATCCTCCGGGTCTTCATGTACAATAGTTTCTGTCACATTTTTATTGTGCAAAAACAAGTATACAAACGCTAAGACAATGGTATGACCAAGAGAAACAAACATTAGGCATAACCAAATGTCATGAATTATTTCATCGACATTGCGATAATCAAATGGCATTGCTAATGCAGGAACAAGGAAGATCACAAAAAGGGAAGCTGAAATAAGAAGAGTGCAAAGAACATATGTGTTACGGTTTATCTTCATGGTGTTCACTTTTTTTGTGTGGAAAAACAAGTAAACAGATGCTAAGTCAAACGTAACGACAAGAAAACATTCATCGGGATGTGAAAGTATCTACTCCATATTATTCCAAGAAGAAGGAATACAATACAGAGAGACCCTGAAAGGAGAAGAAAGTAAAGAATCGGAGTCATGGCACTCTTAAAATTAATCATAGTATCTGTTACCTTTTTCTTGCGCAAGAACAAGTATACAAACGCTAAGACAATACTAACATAAAAAAAAACAGACATTATGCACAAAAGACTTTTGAACCATTTGATTGTTCTTATACCCAATATTTTATAATGATGGTAATAACGAGAAAATCGCATTGCTAATGCCAGAACAAGGAAGATCACAAAAAGGGACGCTGAAAAAAGAAGAGCGCGAAGAACATATGTTTTGCTGTTCATCAACATGGTGTTCATTTTTCTGGTGCGGATAAAAAACAAGTACGCAGATGCTAAGTAAAATGTTACAACAAGAAAAACACTCATCGGGAATAAAAAGTAACCACTCACCATAACTCCAGGAATAAGGAAGACAATAAAGAGAGAACCTGAAAGGAAAAGAAAGTAAGGAATCCATTGCAAGGCGGTCTTAGCCTTAGCCTTGATCATCATGTTGTTAGCACGAAATGGTATTACACATCTAGGGTGATGGTAGTACTCTGCTCAATATAAAGAAGAGAATTTTCTTTGTTCATCAGCCATTCAATCACTCAACTTAAAGACTTGAAGGTGTTTATGAGAAACTACATGGGAAGGTTGGCATTGTCGTGTGGATCCCATGCAGTCCAATTTTTTTTTGTCAGTGCATCTATGTGAGGAGTGGTTCATGACTTCATGGTAATCCTTTGTGGACTTAAAAAGTCTACACACTCATTTTTCTGAAGGCCGGCAATGTTAGATGCACTGGGTATATTGGTAATTTAAAACAAAAATAACAGTTGGTCTTTTTGCTATTTTAAGACAAAAATAACCTCGATAGATTACACCTTTACATGGGTATATTGGTAATTTAAAATAATTTAATATTTTTTTAAAGATGTCTATCTAATGTGTTGGCTAAAGTTGAGCCACAAAGTCCACAATCTAGCTCTATGTATTGCTTCAGGTGACATCTAGCCATCTAGGCATCTAGCTCTATACAAAAAAAAAAAAAAAAAAAAAAAAAAAATAATGCACCAATCTCTCCTTAGAGTTAGACTTTCTGCTCACAAATATCATTTTAATTATTCAAGAGCGTTCAACAATCTCTTTCACAAAACTGGAAGTATAAAAAAACTTCAATCAAGATGATAACTGACTTTAGCTTCTTAATCTTCAACTATAGTTCCTATGGGCTATGGTACCTTCATTGGTTAGTGATGCAAGGACGCCTATTGATGAACATGTGCAGAACACATCATTCAATTCCTACATGAGTTTCTATTTTGATTCCTATTCTTAATAGAATTTACTATTACTTAGTTTCTATTTTGTTTAAGTTCCTAGACTAAGTAGCTTTTCTAGTCTAGTTAGAATTAGGTTTAGACTATTATAAATAGGGGACTACAAACCCTATTAAGTAAGTTAGATTGAAGATTTGTTTATGTCTTGAGACATTAAATTCATTTTTGTGAAGAACCCTAGGTTTTGGGTGTTCAAACCATTTATTTAATTGGTGTTCTTATTATTGTTTGCTTCCGCCGATAATATTACATCATGGAGCAGCTGGTGATTTTCTCTTGCAGGATGGATTTCTCTTTCGTGGTTCTCAGCTATGTATTCCTGTCTCCTCTCTCCGTGACCAAATTATGATTGAAATACATGCTGGGGGGTTGAGTGGTCACTTTGGAGTGATTAAAACTATTGCCTCTATTCGAGAAAAGTATTTTTGGCCCACCATGTGAAGAGATATCAATAAGTTCATTGCTCGCTGTTATGTGTGTCAAACAGCCAAAGGCAAGCAAACCAATGCTGGTTTATATCTCCTCTTCCTATTCTTGAAAAGTCGTGGCTTGATGTTTCTATGGATTTTGTTGTGGATCTTCCTCGCACTTCTCATGGTATGGATTCAATTTTTGTGGTGGTAGATAGATTCTCTAAAATGGCACATTTTATTCCTTGCACGCGTACTTCCGATGCTAGCCATATAGCTTCCTTATATTTCAGAGAAGTTGTTCGTTTGCATGGTTTACCTCGCTCTATTACTTCTAATCGGGATGTTAAGTTCACTAGCTATTTTTGGAAGACATTATGGAAACATCTTAAGTGTCAACTCCGATTCTCTACAGCTTTTCATCCCCAAACAGATGGCCAAACCGAGGTTGTGAACCGTAGTCTGGGAGACTTATTGAGATGTCTAATTGATAATACCCCTACAACGTGGGAGTTGGTCTTATCTCAAGCAGAGTTTGCTTGTAATAACTCAATTAATCGCTCCACAGGTCTTTCTCCATTCATGATTGTAAATGGCATGAGTCCACGCACTACTATGGACCTTGCTCCACTTCCTCCTACAGTTCCAGTTTGTCCTGATGCTGAGGCTTTTGCTAATCAGATTCATAACATTCATGAGGATGTCCGTAAACGTTTGGAGAAATGTTATGCTTTATATAAGGCTCATGCAGATAAACGAAGGCGTTTGGTGTCATTTCAGGTTGGTGATTTGGTAATGGTCTATTTGCGCAAAGAACGATTACGTGAACGTTATCCCAAGCTACAAATGAGGCGTTTTGGATCTTTTTCTATCGTTGCGTGTTATGGTGATAATGCGTATGAAGTAGACCTTCCTTCAGAGTGGCGCATTTCACGGAGTTTTAATGTTGCAGATCTTACCCCTTTTGCTGGTGACATTGTCCCTCCCATTCCTTTGCCTTCTGACATTTCTAGAGTTCCGGCTGCTAGCTGCTTCTGATCAAGTTGAAGGTATCGTTAATGTGGCATCTACGTCTACGCGTCAGGGTACTTATGATAGATTCTTGGTGAAATGGCGTAACCGTCCGTTTTCGGAGAACACATGGCTTTCTGATGCTACTTTTCAACAACTAGATCCAGATTTCTACAGGTGTTATATGGAGTCGACTTCGAGGGCGAGCTCTTCACAAGCTGGGGGGATTGATGCGAGGACGCCTATTGATGAACATGTGCAGAGCACATGATTCAATTCCTACATGAGTTTCTATTTTGATTCCTATTCTTAATAGGATTTAGTATTACTTAGTTTCTATTTTGTTTAAGTTCCTAGACTAAGTAACTTTTCTAGTCTAGTTAGGATTAGGTTTAGACTATTATAAATAGGGGACTGCAAACCCTATTAAGTAAGTTAGATTGAAGATTTGTTTATGTCTTGAGACATTAAATTCGTTTTTGTGAAGAACCCTAAGTTTTGGGGTGTTCAAACCATTTATTTAATTGGTGTTCTTATTATTGTTTGCTTCCGCCGATAATATTACATCAGTTAGCAGAGAATTTTATATGTGTAGTTTACTTGTATGTGGGTGTGTACACCCAATCACAAAATGCCATGTGGCAATAATAATATAACCTAATATGGGTTTAGTTAACCCTAGTGGGCTTGATCAGGTTCCCAACCACTTTATAGACACGTGGCATCATATGATTAGGTGTACACACCCACGTAGAAGTTGGCTACACATATAAATTTTTTTGCATCAGTTAGTATATAGTATTTATCTTCTGAATCTTTTGTTTCCAAGCGCGTGTATTTCAACATGTTATCAGTCATTTGTGAACATTTACTTATGCTGGTTGCCTAGCTAAGCTATAGTGATTGATTACTTTCATTTTATATCTCAAAGACACCAACCGGTTTCATTAGGTTTTGTTAAATGACAAGATCACTATATTTGTAGACCAAACCGTTTTCGTCTCTATCTGCAACATGTCTATTATTACCATATGATGAAATCACAGTCTTTGTTTCCATTTCGTTGTTTGCTTACCAAGTTGCCCTACTTAGTAGAGTAGTTTCTGAAGTGATTGCAGCATACCTCTACTGTGTGATGTGTTGGCTATATGTTTCTGATGAATATCCATTTTGTTAGTTGTATACCACTTCGCTTATACAGTACTATTGCAGGAACAAGGAAGATCACAAAAACGGAAGCTGAAACAACATATGTCAAGAAAATGTTCACTTTTTTTTTTTTTCGGAAAAACAAGTACACATTCAGATGCTTATACATGAAATGGTATTAATCTAAGCCTAAGGTGATGGCTGTACACTGCTAAATGCAAAGATGTGAAATTTCTCTGTTCAACCATTCAATCACTCCAACTGGAAAGAATATGTCAAGAAAATGTTCTTGAGGAATGGTTACATGGCATGCCGCCAGTTTTGATTTGGACAAATTCAAGAGGCAGGTAAACTTTGTCATTGAGTCTCTGTCATTCAAGAGGCAAGTGTAAAGTTTGGTGATTAATTTGTCAGGTGCTGTAGGTATACTTCAATCCAGTCCTGAGCTGCATCCTACTGAATATAAAAGTATTCTTCCTTGATTTTTCCCTGCGAAACAACGCTAAAATCATCACACACTCTTATATCATATCCTTCCAATAATGGGTATTAACGTACACTTGGATATCGATACGGTGGCATCGATCTTGTTGTTCTTAAAATTTGTTTTTGACATGCCAATATAAATTACATATTCTATATGTTTGATAGTTCTTCTTTTTTTTCTCTCACGAGCCTTGAATGATTGAATTAGTTATCCCGTTTTCTTTGTTCAGCCATTCAATCACTTCAACTGGCAAGAGTGAATAGGACTTTCCAAATTTGAACATAAGAAATTACCCTACAAATTTGGATTGCATTAATGATTTTGCTAATTAATTACAACGACGACAATGTCTCACAACAACCATGTGGCTAGTGGTCACTATTTAATGACCAGTGTCGAGAGCAACCGGCAATTTTCACCTCAAACTTGAGTTGTTTATGTGGTAGTATGCAAGAAAATAAACGAGGAACCCGCTAACCGTTATTTAACTGACAATTGTTTTAACACAAAGGACATTGAGTTGTACTTTGTTTGTTAAAATGCTTATACAAGTTACTGAATCCTCTATTTGTAGTAAACACTCTGACAGGAAAGATAACGAGAATATCAGATTAAACTATACTAGTAAGTTATGAATGACTGAACATGTGAGAACACCGAGTTTAGTAAGTTATGAATGACTGAAGAAGTAATGCCAACACATATATAGGTAGTACAGAACATGAGAGAACATTGAGTTTAGTAAGCTCGAACGACTAAAGAAGTAGTGCCAAAGAAATATAGGTAGTACAGACATTAGAGAAAATCGAAAGCAAAGAATCTACTCTTAATGAGTATGCATCATCTTGGACCAGAGAGTATTGATGGCAACTGTGGAGCTGACGAAGAGCTAGTGACTTCCATAGAAAGCACCATTGGTGTCAAAGTTAAGAAGCTATAGTCTGATATGTTGTCCATATCCATCCCGCCTTCTAAAACCTTAACCACCATGGACATTGATGGTCGAATGGTGCAATCACCCTGTAAACACCATATCGCAATCCGTATCATCTTTATAGCCTCTTCTTGATGTTGCTGCATGTCCTCACTTCGCTTGTCCAGTACATCACACAATGCGTCTTCCTCTGCCTTCCGTTTGACGACATGGAGTAGACATTCACTTTCTTCAGGCTGTGAGTAATCTAGATTCCTTCTTCCACACACAGTCTCCAAGACAACCACGCCAAAGCTATAGACATCAACCTTCTCTGATATCCTTCTATTCAAATACCATTCAGGGGCCAAATAACCTCGTGTTCCCCTCATCATAGTCAATACTTGGCTTTCATCCTTCTCAATGAACCTAGCCAACCCAAAATCAGATACCTTGGCATTGAAATCGCCATCAAGGAGGATATTTTGAGGTTTGATATCCAAATGAATTATTCTTTTTCGACAATCCTCGTGAAGATATGTGAGTCCTTTAGCTACATCAAGGATGACTTTCCTCCTAGTTCGCCAATCAAACTTCAAATCTTCATGAAATAACCACTTATCTAAGGACCCATTGCACATATACTCATAAGCTAAAAGCTTATGAGAGTTTTCAGCACAGAAACCGACTAATTTAACCAAGTTGACATGATGAATGCTGCCTATTGTTTTTACCTCGGCCAGAAACTGTTTCCTTCCTTGGCTTTGGCCTTGGCTTAAATCTAGACACTTCACCGCAATGGTTTCATTGCCAAGAATCCCTTCATAAACAGACCCAAATCCTCCTCGTCCTATCTTTTTGTGAAAATTCCCTGTCGCGGACTTCAATTCTTCATAAGAAAATCTTCTTGGCATTTCAGATGCTTCATCAAACTGGTCATCATCACCTTCATCAGATAAATGATTTTCCTTTGCGACTTCATTTTTACGTATTCTGTTTCTAATAACATAAACAGACACGGCAACAAGTATTACAAAAAAGGTCGTTCCGAATATAATGCCAAGAATAGTTGCATATCTATTTGCATTGTTTTGTTCTTGATTACGTCCGGTTGATGAAGTTGGACTAATTGCAAGACTCGCAGTTTGTACCTTGAGAAATGTAGTCGGACTATAATCATCATATTCAGTATATCTCATAAATGAGAAGATTTGGGATGGTAAGGAACAGTCACCAACACCAACTAATTGATCGTCATATGAACGAAATAGAGCTGCTTTGCAAGAGCAGTTGTTCAGACAGGCTTCCTTGCAGTTGTGTATATTCGTGTTCACCATAACCTCAACAAAACTATTATATGTAACATACTCAACCTCTATCAAGTGGACTTGAGAAGAGTTGCAAGATAATTCGGTCGTTTCGTTACATCCAAGACTGGACTTCCAATAATCTAATTGCTTGAAATAGCTTGAATATCCACCTCTTTCAATTGGACAAGTACATTGTCCATCGGAGCAAATTCCATAACTCCCACAGACTGTGGGATATGAGCAATCACTATAATCTATTGTAAATACGTCTTCTACGAAACTCTCTTTAAAAGGGACACGTTCATGCTCTTCTGCTCGAACCCATTGATAAACTCTAAGATGCCCATCATTATCCAGTCTCATATACTGAAATCCATTTCCACTATCCGAAATATAGTCTACTGAAATTGGAGAGCCATCCTTTCCATCACTAAAATTAAGACTTCCAGTTTTAACTTGAATCGATCTTTGAACATTTTCTGGATAATTTGATCTACCAAGAGTAAAATATTTTCGATATCTCTGTGGAGGATTAGAGTTAATGAAGGCACACAATCCACAATCAGTAACAGAAAGATAGAACTTACCTTCAGTAGCAGTTATTCTTTGCCCATGTACTAACTTCCGCCCAGGCAACCAAGTGTTTGTAAGTTGCTCATCGAAAGAACTCCAAATAGTCGTGTTGTTTGCATCATAAAGAAGGAGACCACCAGTTGCAGTGATTCTCATACCAACAACTGACTTACCAGATGTGTTGGTTGACCAAACTATACTGCCATTGACCTCTCTCAAGATTAAATCACCCTCGGAATTGAACTGAAGTGTAGCGTTTTCGGTCGCAGGCATGTAGCGGTTTGCAAACCAAAGTACTGATTCAAGATCGTTATCCTGATAGCAGTTTATCCTAGCAGAAATGACAAGAGTGTAGCCTGGATATGCATAGTTGATTCCCTCATCTGAGAACTGCCTTTCACTCACGAAACCAAAACATATTGCAGGCATTTCAGTTGAATTGGAGATTTTTTGGGAAAGTATTTGAACTGCAGTATAATAATAACTGTCGAACGTTGTGACATTCCATATAGTTGAGAGTTTTGCACTGGATGGAAGGAAGTCAGTTCCATAGATTGTTGGAAAGAAAGATAAAAGAAGGAGAAAGTAAACAATCCGTATGGCAATCATGGTGTTTTTAATTAGTTTGGAACTCATTACGTATAGTTCTTGCTATATATCCGTGGTTTTTTTCTTCTTGCTCACCATGAAGCCAATATCGCTTGTTGACTAATAATAATCTTTAGTCAAGGAAACAAAACTCTCATTCCTTTTCAACCATTCATTTGCTCAACTTGAAAGACAGGTTACACCACTATTTTTGAACAGAAATTCTTAAAAAGAAAAAAAAAAAAATTAAAATTAAGAACAACATGTATAGTGTAGACTTTATCGACGTCATTTAGAATCTGTTCAAACTTGGGCCGGGACCATGCAAGACTTTATCGACGCCATTTAGAACAAGATTATAGTGAAATAAATTTCTGGGTTCCATATTGTCAAGAAACTACAATACTGGCTGGAATTTCTGCCATTAGGGTTTCGGCCTCTCAGGTGTGTTAACAGAGTTTTGTGTAGACATTGTAATGTAAATGAAAGCATACGGATGTAGAAATGCTAATATAAGTTACATAATCCTCTGTTTCCGGCTTTCCCTGTATTCGCAAATTAACTCTCAGTTATATCAGTCTAGCTAGAACAAAAATTGTAAAAACCCAAATTAAGAAGACATGTAGATTAATCTAAAGCCGAAATACTGACGAGACACAAGTAGTATTTGTGCATGCTTATTGCTTATAGATTAAAATCTGTGGTTTTAGGTTTCAGTGACAATTATCGTCAAACGACAAGGACTAATCACACAAAAGTCATGAACCAATGAACGTAACATGATTCTTCATATAGGCATTGATAGTCGTTGTAGTGGGGAAGTCACTCATGATCACCATAAAAATGAGTAAACAAGATTGATTTATGACTGAAAAGTCTACACACTTTTTTGGATCCAATTCTAAACACATTAAAATGAAGACATGTCTTTATGAATGCATTATTTGCTGACTGGCAAGACTAGTCCTTAAGGAAAACAAACAATTCATTCCTTCTAAGCCATTCACTAGCTTACTGCAACTTGGTATTGAAAGGAACTGCAACAATACACCCAAGCATATGGCTTAGTTGTTCCTTGTTCATAGCCGCTAGTACTATTTGCGTTTGATGCAAAAAAATTATTATATCATGAAAATTAACATATTAACCTGGCATACTGATTTGTGGTATACTATTTGCGTTTGATGCAAAAAAATTATTATATCATGTAAATTAACATATTAACCTGACATACTGATTTGTGCTTATAGCACGCAGATCAACTGAGATTGTTAAGCAATTTGCACATGCATGTTGAGTTTACGCGTACTTTTTCCAACATCTCTTCCGTGGAACGTAGAATTATTTTTCAACATTTATACATTATATGAACAATAATAATAGAAGTATTTTATTGGACTGGTGTTGTATCTCCATTGGGTTCAAGAAACTCTGGATTTGACTCCATTTGATATCCTCCAATTTCTGATTCTCATACTTTTGACATGTCAAATAACGAATTAAAAAGATTTTGGATGTGTAATGCAATGGCAATCGCGAATATATTTATACACTTGTATTCATACATTAAACATGAAACAATTCATGCTAAAAATTCTAGGATCTATTATTTATAATCCAAACCCAGAAAGCAGATACATGCCCAATAATCAATGCAACTAGACTTAAATATTTTCACTTTTCAGAGAGAAAAAAGGATAGAAGCACATTTACAACTACAAGGGACAACACACAAATACTCCTTGCTCAACTCAAAACCAAAGCTGAATCCAGTTTCTACCCTTCTAACATCTCTCTCATCCAAAACAATGCCCACCAACTTCAAGTCCTAGACGCAGAAAGATTCTGACAAGCCCTGCAGTAATCAGTCCCGTACAATTCCTATCATCTGTTAAAAAAAATACAGGAAACAATATACTCATATACCAACACCAGATATCAGATTAGAAGTGAGAAACTGAAGAAAACATTTGAAAACTCTATTAAAAAAATTAAAATTTTAGAGAATGCATGATGAAACAAAAGGTGCATCCGCTTGAAAATCATCACGTCCGGTTAGTCAATGGATTAAACACACCAAACTATTATTGTTTGGAGCGTGTAGGGTAACATGAAGTCCCCAACTCTTCTCCCATCAATGTTCTTCAGATTGAAAGGAAGCCACAACTACAGCACAAACATAGATTTCCAATAGCAAAGAACAATACAGGATAAGGATAACTGGGACAATTTCAAACTGATGAAAGAAGGAACTGAACGATCGAGCTAGAATGAAAAAGAGAAAGATGAGAGGCAGATCATTACAAGCAGTAAGTACAACTTCTCCAATTGATGTAATCACCACTTATAATGATCTGTCCTCTCACCTAACTCAACACTCAATATAACAACACATCCAATTCCTTCTTTTATTATTAGTCTTCATATGAATCAACCATCAACAACCTGCACAAAGTTGAGAGCTTTTCCACACAGAAAACCATAACAAGAACTATAAAGAAAAGATTAAAAATGAACTATAAAGAAAAGATTAAAAATGAAAACAAAGGTCAAATAATCTAGTGATTAGTGAAGAAAACAAAAGAAAAACATGCTGATCGATTGCTGAAAGAGACTACTATTGCTAAATAAAGTTTGTGTTTCTACAGAGTTGTGAAGATTGATTTATATAGTAGTACTCATTGAATCTTGGTTCTTGGATATATGATCTAACGGTAGATACTGTTTAGGGTTTGGCAGATTATGCAACATATTTAGGGTTTTTAGAACCCTAAATCTTAGCCTGACATACTATTTTAGCATTCAAAAATGGACTAAATTATGGCCCAGCCCAATGCTCTCAAGAAGCCACCCAAGCAAAAAAAAAAAACCTTTTTGAGGAAGGAACAAGGACTAAAGTTATGAGAAAGGGTCCTCAATATCCAAGGTCTGCATTGTTTTAGGGCACCTTTGCTTCTTCCAAATATCTTGATTATCCATGGAACAAAAAATGTTAATAACAATATTCCATTAAAAGGTATAATTATGATTTCTTAGCGGACTCGCAAATATTGTACGCTTTGAAGGGGTCATAGGTCTCAAAATTGAAGGGGTCATGCTCAGATCTCAACCACTCTTCGAAGTAAAACCAATCTCCCTTTTTATGTTCTAAAGGTATAATTATGATTTCTTAGCGGACTCGCAAATATTGTACTCTTTGAAGGGTCATAGGTCTCAAAATTGAAGGGGTCATGCTCAGATCTCAACCACTCTTCGAAGTAAAACCAATCTCCCTTTTTATGTTCTAATGTTCATGTAACGCCCCCGGATTTCGTCCTCGCTCATCTCAGTGCGTCGAACACCATACCGCTCGCCAATGTCAATATTGTCCCCCTTTAGTCACTGCTGATATCCAGCAGTAGAGGTTTTGGATCAGGGCTCACCCATGTGGTTTACCCTAAAAGGCCTTGACATTAGTTAGAGTATGGTTAAGCTCTATATACTACCAATACAACCATTTTTTTGGCAACGTGGGACTAACATCAACTCATGGGTGTTACAGTTCATAGTAGCTCCAGCAACATCGACACAAAATCAATCCAAACCATTGTGAAAAGACTCAAATTCATCAAAATGGCTCTTACACATGCAATCATTGAAGTAGACTTCTTCCATATTGTAAGAAGGATCTGAAAATTCGGAAGCAGCTAAGGAAAAAGAAGGCATTGGATTTTAAAGTTCTCTTGTGTTGGAAGTTCTCTTGTGCCCAACACCACCACTACGAAAGTAAAAGTGCTTTTCATGCACGCTTTGTTTCCTAGGAGCTTACTTTGGGATTGATAGGGTTTTTCTCAATTAAGTAATTTTTGAGAAGGACACAGATCATGATTTTCTTGGTGAGAAGGAAAATCTCTTTTGAGTCAACCCTCCATAAGGACAATCTTATTAAAAGTCTTTATTGAAAAGGCAATGCAGTTTTTGTTGACTTGTTGAAAAGGACAAAGACTTCTGATTTTAGGTCGAATCATAGTGTCAAGTTTTTGTGCAATTCCGACTTTGCCCTTTCCCACTAGGGTTAATCACTCCCTACCTAGGTTATACTGTTTTGTTCAAGGCATCATATTTATTATATATGATTTGACCAATAATCATACTATGATTAGGGTGGGTATTTTAGTCCATAATTTGTTGACTTCAAAGCCCTTTTCAATAAGAAACAATCTTTTTCTGCCATTTTCGATAAGAAACAATTTGTTTCTGTCATTTTTAATAAAAAGCCCTTTCTCAATTTGGTTTGTCTTTTGTTTTTCAAATTTCATTGTTACTGGACATACTAACAAGGCCTTGGATGTACAGGCTTGGGAGGCCCATGAATCCGCTTGCAACGAGGTATAGGCCACAATGTCACCCTCCATTGATGTACAGGCTTGGGAGGCCCATGAATCCGCTTGCAACGAGGTATAGGCCACAATGTCACCCTCCATTTCACATTCTTAGAGTTGTTTGGGAACCTTTTAAGTAGAAAATGAATGGAAAGTAAAGGATTTTAATGGAAAAAAAGGAAAATTGTGGAATGGAATGGTTTAATTTTTCAAAGAATTATGTTGTAAGGCTTATTCCATCTATTTTTCAAAGAATTATGTTGTAACGCCTTATTCCATCTATTTTTGCCTACAGATCAGCTATATATTCACTAGCACTAGTATGATCTAAAAGCTCTATTTTTGCCCGCAGATCAGCTATATATATTCACTAGCACTAGTATGATCTAAAAGCTTAAATTATGTTGAAGAATGTGAGTGATTATTCGAAGAGACCGATACATGTGTACATAAGCTTCAAGAAATTTTGAATTTGACTCCATTTGATATCCTCCAATTTCTGATTCTCCAGAATGCTTTTGACATGACAAATAACCAATTGAAAAGATTTTGGATGTGTACGTAATGCAATGGTGTCTGAATTTTTTTTGCATTGTAAGCTAAAATAATGCAATCGCGAATATATTTATACACTTGTAGTCATACATTAAACATGAAACAATTCATGCTAAAAATTAACTTGAAAATAAGTTCTTTTTTTTATCAAAAATTCATCCAAAGCTAGAAAGCAAATACATGCCAACTAGACTAGAGAGAGAGAGAAACACATTTTACATGATTACATAAAGGGACAACACACATTAATACACTGGAAACCACTCTCCTTGCTCAACTCAAAAGCAAAGCTGAATCCATTTTCTACCCCTTCTAACATCTCTCTCATCCAAAACAATGCCACCAACTTCAACTCCTAGACGCAGAAAGATTCTGACAATCCCCGCAGTAATCAGTCCTTGTGAAACTGAAGAAAACATTTGAAAACTGCATGAAAAAAAATTAAATTTCAGATAATACATGACGAAACAAAAGGTGCATCCTACCAACAAGATATATTCTTGAAAATCATCTCGTCAGTTTAGCCAATGGATTAAACACACCAAACTGATCGATGTAAAGTAACATGAAGTCCCTAACTCTTCTCCCTTCAATGTTCTTCAGCTTGAAAGGAAGCCACAACTACAACACAAACATAAATGTAGGATAACAAGGACAATTTCCAACTGATGAAGGAAGGTATACTGGACGATCGAGCTAGAATAAAAAGTGAAAGATGAGAGGCAGATCATTACAAGCAGTAAGTACAACTTGTCCAATTGATGTAATCACCACTCAATATAACAACACATCCAATTCCTTCCTTCCTTCATTAG
Organism: Aquilegia eximia; assembly: GCA_023053565.1. Classification (NCBI taxonomy): domain Eukaryota; kingdom Viridiplantae; phylum Streptophyta; class Magnoliopsida; order Ranunculales; family Ranunculaceae; genus Aquilegia; species Aquilegia eximia. The sequence goes on from JALIGU010000005.1 coordinate 22,589,026, forward strand.
ACTTCATTTCATTAACAAAATCAAACAAACAGATGACTATGCACAACATAACCTTGACATGAATCAAGGATCAACCAACAACAACCTGCACATAGATTTTTATAATTTTTTAACAAAACCCAACATTGTAATCCATAATATGATCAAAACAACTACAGCAGACAATCAAATCTTGGTTAATATGATAATTAAAGTTACTTTTAAATGTGTGTTTTCACTAAAAAAAAAAACACTCAGAATTGCAGAAGTATTAACCATCAACAACCTGCACAAACAGTAGAAATCAGAAAACCAAATGTTGTCATGACTATGAAAACAAGGTCAAATCAAACTAAAAAAAAAAAACACATGCTGAGAGACTGCTATTGCTGAATAAAGTTAAGCTGTGTTCTACAGAGTTGTGAAGATTGATTTATATAGTAGTACTCATTGAATCTTGGTTCTTGGATATATAATCTTAGCCTGACATACTATTTTAGCATTCAAAAATGGACTAAATTATGGCCCAACCCAATGCTCTCAAGAAGCCATCCAAGATAAAAAGAAAAGGAAGGAACAAGGAATCAATATCTAGGTCAGCATTGTTTTGCTTGTTGTTTTAGGGTACCTTTGCTTCTTCTAAATAACTTGTATATGCATGGAACAAAAAATGTCGATAACAATCTTCCATTAAAAGGTATAATTATGATTTCTTAGCGGACTCGCAAATATTGTAATCTTTGTGTACAATAATGAGCACTGTATGATAAACTTAATATGTTCATTTGGGAAATTTATTAAATATTGTTTTACATCCGAAAGAACATTTTACACGAAAATTTGAATGTAACTTGAATAAAACATTCGAAAGAAAATACAACCTTTATTTGTTCCGATACAAAATGGGCGCAGTTGTCCAAAAGGGTGAAATAATCGACAGGGATCAGAGCCATGTGTGGACTTAATTGGATTACTCGAACCCAGAAGAAAATAAATGTCTACTCCAACGTAGAAGAAGACCAACTATAAAAATATAGTTGATAATATACAAAGTGACAGCATGGTAGAACATAGTGAAGATCAGAGACTGTGAAGATTATAAGCAGGGGCGGATCCAGCGGTGGGCTAGGGTAGGCTGAAGCTAGCACGCCCTAAAATTAAGAACTAATATAGGCTAGAACCAAAGCGGCACGTCAAGTTGCTCAGTTGTTGCCTCTTTCGCAAGTCTTGCACGCATAGTAGCAATGAATATATCACACCGATGGTTGATATCATCAAGATGACAGCCTTTATCAGCTTCAATAAGTTCATCTTTATGTTGCTGGACAATATTATTACCTTCGTTTCCTCTATGAGTTATATCAGCTCCAATATTGCCATGATCAGGTTCATTGTTGGCTTCATTTCCTACATGACTAAGATTAGCTTCATTTATTCCATGAGTATTAACATTCACATTCATCTCCATTTCAACTACTACTTCCTTTGTCTGACCATAAAAACATGAAATAACAGATCCCATGATCAGATTTGCTGCCCAACTTCTAAGTAGGTTTTGTTGGAGTCTAGATAGATCGAAGACTCGAGATTGACTTCAGTAGGATTGTTCACATTCAAGCCATGATGATTGAAGAGCCTTGTGGTGCTCTATAAGAGACAAGAAAAAACATAAAACCTAAGTTAACTTATATAGCATCTTATATAGCAGGATTTATGTTTTAAGAAAGTTTACAGATGTTTACTTAATTTAAATGTAAATATAGATTTTTTACTTAATTTTAGGTTGGTTGGGCCTTATTGGAATATTTAGATCATGCAATAAAATTTTGAAAAGGTAGGCTAACCAAACCGTCCAACCATGTTGGCCAACAGGTTGGTAGGTGCTCTATCATTTGTCTTCCAACAGGGTTGAGGTCCAGTTACTCAGTCTTTCTGACAAGGGGTTATGCCATTTCCCTGGCAGACACCGAGTCAAGCCTTTGGGCTTTAAGTCCACCTGATGAGAGATCATGCAATTTGTCATCCTGACAGATACTGCGCCAAGCTTTAGGTGAGACCATTTTCAGCACTACGGCACATCTAATGACATTAGAAATGTCTGCAATATGTATTTGAAATTTTGAATAGGCACCTGCTTCAAGGCCGCAACTAGCTTCTAATTTTGTTTGAATTAAATCCGCAACAAAAACATGACCAAGGCCTTTTACGTTTAAGTACTCTTTACAGTTTACACTATTTATTTTCTCTATCATTTGCGACAAAAAACACGATATATATTATGGTATACATTTTAATTCATTTCGTTATTATGTACGCCTAATTCTCATGAGAGTACTAAATTTGACCTCATCCAACTACGACAAAACACAATTTGATGAAACCTATTGCAGTATTCTCTATAATCAAGCATGTCAATCAGTCAATCACCATATATATAAGAGGGAAGTTTTGTGATTGAAGAATCTGTGTAATAGCCTTGACTAATTCCTTTAGATGCTCTATTGACTCTTATTAAGTTAAACAAGAAACTGATTATGACGACTATGCATCAATTCGTTCGGGACGGCCTGACCAAACCATAGCCGGCAAAACTACTACTTTATAGTTTAATCTTCAACTTGTTGAATGAAAAACTGTAAAAAAAATGACAAACTAGTATATCTAGTAGAACTGAAGAACACCATTGAGTTCCTCAGTTTCTGACTCATTCTTCGCTCTTTCTTTCCAACGTTTATTCATGGGTTTAATTGTTTCCGAGTTGGTAATCCTTAACCTTCTCCTTCTTTCATCATTCCCTTTCTCAGTATACTCTATCAATGAGGACTTTCGTAGTGCAAATAACTTGTCTACTGTATGGACTAACAATGATTCAAATCTTAAGTCCATATTTACTTTTGATTCTGTTCTTCGGTTGGTATTATATACCTACAACAATTCTGCAAATGTTCCTGAACTAGGCTCTGGGTGTGGTTTCTATAGAAATAATAAGATTAGTAACAGGTACTATTTCGTCATTGTTTTTTTTACTACAAACCTCAATGGTTGGATGTATAGCCCTCAAGTGTTATGGACTGCAAACAGAAACAATTCTGTGAGTGATAACGCAACCTTGGAGCTTACTTCAATGGGTGATCTTGTACTAAAAGATGTCGATGGTAGTCTCGTTTGGTCCACCAACACATCTGGTCTTTCCATTGTTGGTATGAAAATCGGCCAAACTGGCAATCTTATTCTTCATAATGCAGAGAACACAATCATTTGGCAGTCTTTTGATCACCCTACTGATACTTGGATTTCTGGACAAAATCTGACAGTTGGGCAGAGACTAGTTGCAAGTGTTTCAACTTTCAATCCGTCTCCAGGTTCTCTTTACATGGTGCTTCGTAATGACAGTTTCAGTGCTTTTGTTGATTCAAATCCACCACAAATGTATGTTAGTTATGAATATAAAAAATTAACAACTACAACGATAGAAACTCGTAAAGGAACAAGGGATCAAATCTTGGTCTTTACCTCACGTTATACTGCACAATATATAAGGTTAGATTCAGATGGCCATCTGAGACTGTACCATTATCATTATGAAAGTGAAGATTTGGTCGAGGACATCATGTCAGATGAACTACGCGACTGTGCTTATCCAACTTTTTGTGGTAATTATGGGATTTGCTCGGATGGGCAATGCAGTTGTCCAAAAGGAAGTAATAGAGATCCAACTTACTTTCAGCAGTTAAATGTTACACAATCCAGTCTTGGATGTAACCAAACCACTCCGTTAAGTTGCACAAATCCGCAGTATCATGTTCTTTTAGACCTTGAATATGTTGATTACTTCAGCTTCATCCCGGTTCAAAGCGATATAGACATCGAGAGTTGCAAGCAGGCCTGTTTAAGAAATTGTTCATGCAAAGCAGCTGTGTTTAGATACAGCCATAATACATCGCATGGAAATTGTTCCTTGGCTAACAATATATTTTCTCTAATGCGCAATACAGGCAAAGAGGATTACGATGCTACCACATTTATCAAGGTGCAAGATACCTCACTTGCCCCGCATGGAAAATTTCCTACAGATAAAAGCACTAATCATCTCCAAAGAATTTTGGTACCTACTATCTCTGTTCTTTCGCTACTCATTGTGTTTGGCTTGTGTTTTGTCTTCTTCTTTTTCCGGAAAAAAAATGTCGTAGGGTCTGTAGAAAGTGCCCAGGCTGACAGAGAACATGATTCTGTAGATCAAGTATCCGGAAATCCTAAGAGGTTCTCCTACGATGAAATAAAATCTGCGACAGGAAATTTTAACAAAAGGTTAGGAGGAGGAGGGTTTGGATCTGTTTTTGGAGGAAGTTTTGATGATGGCACAAAAATTGCGGTGAAATGTCTTGAACACTTGGGGCAGGGTAGAAAGGAGTTTCTAGCCGAAGTTAAGACGATAGGAAGCATTCACCATGTTAATTTGGTAAGATTACTTGGCTTTTGTGCTGAACATTCTCGAAATATTTTAGTGTATGAACATATGTGCAATGGGTCATTGGATAAATGGATATTTTCGCGTCACAAAGATTTCATTCTCGACTGGAGTACTAGAAGGAACATTATCCTCGACATTGCTAAGGGACTATCATATCTTCATGAAGAATGTCAGAAACGAATAATTCATTTAGATATAAAACCGCAAAACATCCTCCTTGACAGTAAGTTTAATGCCCGGATATCTGATTTTGGTTTAGCAAGGTTCATCGACAGGGATCAGAGCCAAGTGTTAACTACATTGAGGGGAACACGAGGATATTTAGCACCCGAATGGCTTTTGAACCGAAGGATATCGGAGAAAGTTGATATCTATAGCTTTGGCGTTGTCGTCTTGGAAATTATGTGCGGAAGGAAGAATTTAGATTACTCGCAGGATGAAGAAAATGAATGTCTACTCCATCTAGTAAAGAAGAAGGCAGAAGAAGACCACCTAGTTGATATAGTCGATAAACAATGTGACGATATGTTAGAACATAGCGAAGAAGCTGTGAAGATTATAAAGATTGCTATTTGGTGTTTACAGGGTGATTGTTCAAAAAGGCCATCCATGTCGATGGTTGTCAAGGTTTTGGAAGGTGTAATGGATATGGAAAATATCTCAGACTATAGTTTCTTAACCTTGACACCTATGGAGCTTCCCAGGGAGGTCAATGCATCTGAATCAGCTGCACCATTGCCATCAATCTTATCTGGACCAAGATGAATAAATAAAGTTTCTGCAACAAGCGACTGCATGTCTTCAGCTTTTACCGTCTATCTTTGTTGACATCCACATATAGCATAATCATTTGTAAAGATCAATATATACCACTTTAAGAATGTAGCTTGACACTAGAATACTTGATGCGTAAATGATTTGAAATGTATCCATTAATGATATGTGATGTTTAAACTCGTTGTTTGTAATTCTACGGTGGAGCTAAACCATATGTATTAGGAAAGTACAAGAAAGTCGAAAACAGGGGAGGGAGTAGACTAGGTAGTCTGCTGCCCTCTTTAAACTCCTCCTAATGGACGCTAAAAGGCGACAAAAAGCATTATGCCTAATGATTGACATGCATGTTTTTTCTCAAAACATAATGGAAGAATACAAGAAGATTCCACGATACTAAAACATATCTGGAAGTTCTGCTCTGCCGCTCTTTTTATGATCAACAAACAAATATATAATGATAGTAGTATTGACTATGATAGTAGTATTATTGACTATGATGGTTTATTTGTCTAGCTTTATAAGACTGATGATTATCGATCAGGGCGGCCTGGCCTAACCCTAGTTTAAATTATCTAGATCTTCTTGGCCATGACTATATTCATAGCATTACATTAAGACATAATTTATTTGTACTTTGTCTCTCTTAGATTTGACTATGTGTTAAGTCGTTAGGACGGTTCGGCCTAAGCGTAGCTGAAGTATCAAATATGAAATATAAACAATAAAATATATTCATACTGTATGACCAAACAAAAGATTAATCTCAGATGAAAATGCAAATTTAGTTGCAATGATGATGTTATGGGAATTACAAGCCGGCAGAAACAAAAAATATACACAATAATTTCTCTAGTCTATTTACGGCAGAAGAAGACCACTGAATTCCTCAGTTTCTCGTTCTTCAAGCTTTCTTTCTATAGCTTATTCATGGGCATTACAGTTTCTGAATCGATAACTATTAACCTTCTCCTCCTTTCATCATTTACTTTCTCGGTATATTCCATACAAGATGATTTTCCTACAGCAAACCTGTCTACTGTATGGACCAACAATAAGTCAGCTCTTAAGAGCAAATTTTTCTCGGATGGATCTATTCTGAGGCTTGTTTTACTCAACACCAGCAACTCATCCCTGGGGATTCCTCGAATAGGTTGTGGTTTTTATCAAATCGGAATTAGTAATGAATTCTATTTTGTCGTCTTTGTCATCCAGCTTATTACTGCAGAGATATCTATTGAAAGTAGACCCCCTCGAGTTTTATGGACAGCAAACAGAAACAGACCTGTTGGTAACAATGCAACCTTGGAATTCACTTCAATGGGAGATCTTGTTCTAAAAGATGTCGATGGTATTCTTGTTTGGTCCACCAATACATCTGACAAATTCGTTGTTAGTATGAGAGTCGATGGAACTGGCAATCTTATTCTTCATAGCGCAAACGACTCTACAATCTGGCAGTCTTTTGATCACCCTACTGATACATGGCTTCCTGGACAAAAATTGGCAGTTGAACAGAGACTAGTCACTACTGCTGCGAATTTCTATCCCTCTCCAGGTTATTTTTATATGGAACTTCGTAATGATAGTTTTCGAGCTTATATTGTATCGAATTCATCACAGCTGTATGCTAGTTATAAAATTTTCTCTGTGTATACTATACGAATTGAGAATCTAAGACACACAAGTGATCCAATTTTTGTCTATACCATATTGGGTAGCGAGCAAAATTTCCATTATATAAGACTAGATTCAGATGGTCATCTTAGGCATTACAAGTTTGAGAATGGAATTGAAGTGGTGGTGGAGGACATCTTCTCCTGGATGTTAGATGACTGTGATTATCCAAATGTTTGTGGGAATTATGGCATTTGCACGAAGGGGGAATGCAGTTGTCCCCAAGGAACGAATAGAGATATAAGCTACTTTACGCCTTTAGATGTTACAAAACCCAACCATGGATGTGTTCAAACAACTCCGCTAAGCTGCGCAAATAAGAAGTTTCATACTTTTTTAGACCTTGAAAATGTTAATTACTTCAACTTCACTATCGACCTTACTGATATGGACACCGAAAGTTGCAAACAGGCCTGTTTGGAAATATGTTCTTGTGAAGCAGCTGTGTTCCGGTCTAAGATTAATATTTCAAGTGGAGATTGTTCATTACTGAATGGCCTGTTTTCTCTGATGACCTATAGAGACATCTCGTCAGAGTATAACATGATGACATTTATCAAGGTGGAAGAGCCCTCACTTACCGCACGTCCTACAGAGAGAAGCACTAATCATCTACAAAGAATTTTGATACCTACTATCTCTATTCTTTCGCTACTTGTTGTGTTTGTCTTGTGTTTTCTCTTCTTTGGTTTTAGGAAAAGAAATGCTGTAGCATCTATGGAAAACGGTCGGGCTAGAAGAGAAGAAGATTCTATTGATCAAGTATCAGGAAATCCTAAGAGGTTCACCTATGATGAGCTAAAATCCGCCACGGGGCATTTTAACAAAAGACTTGGAGGTGGTGGGTTTGGATCTGTTTTTGGAGGAAATTTCGATGATGGTACAAAAATTGCAGTGAAATGTCTTGAACAATTTGGCCAAGGTAGAAAAGAGTTTCTAGCTGAAGTCAAGACAATAGGAAGCATTCACCATGTCAATTTGGTTAAATTACTTGGCTTTTGTGCTGAAAATTCTCATATCCTTTTAGTGTATGAGCATATGTGCAACGGGTCATTGGACAAGTGGATATTTTCGTGTCACCAAGATTTCACACTTGATTGGAGAACTAGAAGGAACATCATCCTCGACATTGCCAAGGGACTATCATATCTTCATGAAGAATGTCAGCAACGAATAATTCATTTAGATATAAAACCGCAAAATATCCTTCTTGGTGGGAAGTTCAATGCAAAGGTATCCGATTTTGGTCTGGCAAGGTTCATCGATAGGGATCAGAGCCAAGTGCTAACAGCAATGAGAGGAACACGAGGATATTTAGCTCCTGAATGGTTCTTGAACCGAAGGATATCAGAGAAAGTTGATGTGTATAGCTTTGGGGTTGTCGTCTTGGAAATCATGTGTGGAAGGAAGAACTTGGATTACTCGCAGGATGAAGAAAATGAATGTCTACTCCATCTAGTAAAGAAAAAAGTTGAAGAAGACCAACTAGTTGATATTGTTGATAAAAGAAACGAAGACATGCTAGTACATGGTGAAGACGCGGTAGAGATGATAAGGACTGCTATATGGTGTTTGCAGGGAGACGCTGCCAAAAGACCATCCATGTCAATGGTGGTCATGGTTTTAGAGGGTGTAATGGTTGTGGAGAATATCTCAGACTACAGTTTCTTAACCTTGACTCCTATACAGCTTCCCAGGGAGATCAATGCATCTCGTTCAGCTCTACCGTTGGCATCAATCTTGTCAGGACCAAGATGAAGAATTACTTTTTCTGCAAGGAGTGAATATATTTTCTTTTGTTGCCTTAGTTTTCGATTAACATTTTTAATACATTTGGAAGTTGTACAAAGGAGTCAAATGGAATTGTAATACATTTTTTGGTTTCGCAGTTACATACTTACCTAATATAGTCAGGTAGTGTGTGTGATAGGATCAATAATGACGACATTTAAACTTAGGAAACAGCGGGGAGACACTCTGATCTTTGTTTTCTCTAGCCTCGAGCTTTGATATGATCGATAATGATGACATTTAAAGTTAGGAAACAGGGGAGACACTGCCATTTTACCTATAAAGCAGCTTACTTAACTTCTCCTAATGAACGCTAAGAAAAGTTTTACATTTGTGAGGTGCTTGTGTATTGTCCCGCGAGATTGAAATATGATTAACTGATGAAATTGCTTTTAAAATGCAACAAGGACAACATTTTCAAGATCGCACTTTCTTGATATATGAATCATAGGTGAAAAAATCAAAAATTTCGGGCGGATATTCACCAATTTTTCCGTTTTTTAAAAATTCAAAGCGGTACTGCGTACGGATATAATACGAAACAAAACCTCCCCATTCCAACCCGATAAATTCAGATATTAACAAAAAGTTCGAAATTTATGAAAAATTCGGAATCTATGGGTTGTCTTCCCCAAGTTTCAAGGTCTGCAAAAACCACCATACCTTTTGTCTCAAAGTTTCAATGATTCTTACAGTGTTTTATAACTTATCTAGTGTTCTCTATACTTGCAATTTCGAATTTCAATACCCAAATTCATTTATAAATGCATAACCCATATAATAAAAAAGGGGTGTGTTTAAATTAAAACGTATGCTTTTCTCTGGATGATAATGGCCATATAATAAAAAAGAGGTGTGTTTATATATTCTATTTTTGAATTATAATTTTATAGATCGAAAGAAGAAGAAAAACATAATATTAGCAGTAAACCTCCCCATTCGATCTGCCGAATTTTTCGGAATATTCGCGAATATTCGGGAAATATTTCGTGAGAAGCTTATTTGCCAAACCTCCCCATTTCGACATTGGTTTTGGGATATTCGTGGAATAATCCGATTTTTCACGAATCGGATATTTGGGATTATTCGATATTTTCACCTATTATATGAATTACTAGTAGGTGGACCTGTGCTATGCACGGGTTAGGCTGTGATTTTTAGGTGGATGGACTATATCATAATTTATTCGATTGATTCATATGTAATGAATCGAACATAAAATTAGGCATTTATAATGACCTTATCTTTAATTGTGTGTTTTCATAATGGTGTAAGTTTCTAACATCTTAAGTAACCTAATGGTGAAGAAACCAATTTAAAATAAGGCATCATAAAATTAAGCATTTGCAACACATCAGGAATAATGCTCCAGATTTTTTATTTGTATAGATTGCTAAGAACCTTCAAACGAAATTATATTAATAACTATGAAGACAACAGGAAACACTCAATCAATTCTTAATATTATACTTTTGTATTCGAATCATGTGCTAAAACACACATAATGAAAGGAAAATCACACAAACGTTAACACACACAAAAAAAAAAGAAAAAGAAAAAAGAAAAACAAACAAACATCAAAGCATCCAAATGACCCTTAAAAGTCCAAACACATTTTGTCTTGTAGCAAGTTGTGGAAGCCGTTAACCATCATGCATATCCATGTATTGCTCTTTGGACTCTTCATATAAGTACTGCATAAGTAATAATTGAAAGTTTAAATTTATGGTAGTAATATTACCCCAAAACTAATGATGTTTAGTTTTGAATGTATGATATGAATTATACCTTTAATTTTCTTTGGTTTTCATTTTTTTGCAGGTGATTCTTTCTTGCCTTCCTTTGTAGTTTTTGTTGTGTTTTTTTTCCTTTGGAAACCTGGAGATAAGATATGGTTAATAACACAAGACACTTATTAGTTCTAAATTAAGAAGATTGTAAAAACAAATATGGCCTCACCCTTTTTTTCATCAAGGCAAGGTTATTCATTCCATCATCCTCATCACTATCTACTTCACAATTAGGTTGAGGCTCATGATCATTTTTTTCCTGTTTTATGGTTACCATTCCAAAGCTCGGTGTGATATCAGTTTTGCTTTCATCATCATCTTGTATGTCATTGATTACCTTTGACTTGGTTATTGACAAAGACATGTCATCATCATCACGCCTTTGATTAGTAATATGTAAGAATCAATACAATTGAATAAAGGATAAATAATTATTAAGTAGTCCTTACTGTTTTCGTCACCACCTTATGCTTGTTTCCATCGTCATCATCATACGCTTGAGGATTAGATTGAAGTTCATCATCACCCTTTTCCTGCTTTATGCTTACCATCCCAAAGCTTGGTGGGTCATCATTGTTGGCTTCATTATCTAAAGGGCCATCATCATCTGGTATGGCATGGATTACCTTGGATCGGTTAATCGCCAAAGACATGTAGCCCATCCCTTTGGCTTGTTCAAATATGTCGCCTAAATTTACACCCAACTGTTCATACTCCAATAGTTCTTCAAGGTGTATGCCCAACATTTCAGCAACCTTGTTCCCAAATAGTGATACAATGCAAGTCCCACTAATGTCATGTATGCTTATTTTGCTTACGATTCTGTGTAAAGATGTAATGTCATTATTATTATTAATTTTTTTTTGTTGTATAAATGTTGATGTTTGATTTGTACTTACGCTTGAGTTATGGACTGTGGTGTTGTGCATCTTGGACACTTCAAAGAACCACTGGTCCTCTGAACTCTTCTATTGCACTTTGCGCAAGCTGGATAAGTGTATCTCCCTTCAAAGTTGGAATATTTTGCGGTACATGTATAGAACATTAGAACACTTGTTAGAATACGAAGTTCGAAGTAAATGGAGCGCATCTGTTTGGATTTCCAGTATATTAAAAGAGGTAACATGCAATTCTGAATCAAACTATAACAATAGAAGAAAATAAAACAATAGTGAAATTTAACCATTCGTAGGAGGCATTAGCTACTTTGAAAGATAAATTTACAAATCTATAATTTGTAGGATGGTTCCCATGCAAACAGATCTCCAATTGTATTTTGATACAAAAATGTTAATGAAAACCTTTCAAAAAAAATTAATTATAAATATAATCAGCCTTTCCCCACAATTTGTACTATTATTTGAGAAATTTGTCAGACCACATCGCTTGGGAGCGAAGTTTTCACCAAAACAACAAATTTATAGCAAAATCTATATAAGCAGCACGGCTATAAACCACTTCTCCACAACCTCAATACTCAAAGAAGAAGACCACTCACCTACTGCAACTAAGCTAACACAATGACGTCGTCAGACACTACCTAGTCTAGGAAAACCGAATCTGGGCTATCTACTATATTCAAAATGTATTAAAAGTGGGAAATACAAAATAATTATATAAAGTGTGCGTGGATCTTCTAAAAATGCTATCATAACAATTGATCCTAATTGTATAACCTATTAAGCCACATGTTTTCTTATCGTAATAAGATTATAATAACCAATATATGTAATCCAAAATCACTGGATAAATTTGTAAAAATCTGGGTTTCAAAGATGAGATAGTGTTTGCCCCATTCAAAATGAAAAATATTGGCTTACTGTCTATTCGACAAAAGCATACAGCTTGATCAATAACACAATGGAAAGATAAAACCATTTTTATTGGATACCACAATGTGCACACATTAATATTTCAAAACAATTTTTTGATCAAGGTGGAAGATCTCATTATAATGATGTCTATAATTTAAATCAAACTCGGAATAGTAACCTTGTCTCTACAGAGTGAATTCAAATCTTTGAGAAGACATATTCAGTTTTTTTTAATAGCGCAAATTTGGAAATCAAAAAATTCAAAACTGTTAACACTATTTGATTATGATTCATTCAGATAATAACCTACATCTGGAATCAATGGAGCACATACTTGTGTGCAAAATGAACTTATGCATGCGTTGACACTAACCTCTGGAGAGTTTGGCTTGTAATCATCTAAGATTGCAGCAATCGTTTTTCTATTGTTAGTAGTCCAATCAATACATCCGCTTGACTCTCCAACCTCAAATTAACTGGCATAATGTTAGGCTCATAGTAGTAATTAACAATGATAACAATGTAAAGGAATCCCGTAAAATTCTGGACACATCATACCTGTTTTTAAGGAATCGAACCTCGGGAATATCCAAATCAAAATAGTAATTGGACGATTCCCTTGAGCTGACACTCTATCGTTGTGTAACTGGAGAAAAGAATTATGAATTTTAAAACAGGTTGAATTAAGAAAATATGGTACTTACATGCTAGGGATTACACTTAACCTCTGTAGAATTCAGCAGAAGTAGAAGAAAGTATGAATATTGGCTTGTCAGAAAGATTGTAGGTTTCACAAAATTATTAGCGAGATCTCCCTAGAGGACCACCCTCACATTAGCATTCCTGTTATAACAAAAGTAAGAACACTTTAGCCTATTTTTAAATACATTAATAAACCAACCAAAAATAAGAATATATAGTAGCTATTTTGCATATACGTGTCATCATGGATCAAAATTTCACGAATTATCTTGTTGTCTTTGACTTTCTTTACGTCGGAAGAATCTATGAAAATGCCAATGATGTCTGGAGTAAAAAAAAAAAACGAAGTCATTAAGCATGTTGGGTTATTGTAAAGACAAATGAATGAGTTTACACAACATAGTATAATACATACCATAAAAAGATGTTATCTTTATGTTCAGCAAGTGTATTCAGCTTAACGAAATGAAACGAATATTTTGGGAAACCGTCTATTTCTTGAACAACCGTGGAAGCATTGAGAAAAACCATGTACTCGCATCTTTTAGGGCGATAGATTTGTTCAGCGTGACAGATAGATATCTTGGAGTGAATATAATTTTTTCCATCCTAATTTGTGTATGAATCTTTCTCTGTTGAACTTCAACACCTTTCCATGTATGCAACTTCCCTATTTGTTGTAGCAGAATGTTTATAACCATAATTTTCAATAACAAAATAAAAAACATATATTAATTTATAAGGTAGACAATTTACTTGTTCATCCATGAAGATGTAGTCTAAACTTGAATCTATTCCTTCCCAAAATTTGAAGACCCCTTTATCCTCCATGGAGCAAAACTGTTTATAAGATTGGCAATGAGAGATAGCTTGTTGCTCGTCATCATTCCTGCCATTGTTTTGGGGTTTGTAATACAATAAGAGTAAGTGAATGAAGAATATACACACTATTTAGATGATATTAAGGGTAAGTGAATGAAGAATAACTTTAGTTTGTAGGATTTGGCGTGTAAGCAACACTTTCAGGTTTGCGTTCTATGGTAATAGTTGTTTTCAATCTGCTAGGGATGAGTTGATAAATCAAATACCTGTAAATTTGAAGGATGCAGATATGGGCGGTGGAGAATATTGCCAAAACTTTGCTACTAAATCGTAGTGACCTGTGTGAGTGAAGAAGAGATTTAAATACCTTCTACTGGCTTGCTTTGGATTTCATAGTTTAGATTATTAATTAGGTGATATTAAAGATTCTAGGAGTTATATATTTAAAGATTTTGCTTTGTCTCGATCTTCAATTTCGGCAGCTTTCTCAACCATAAGACCACCTTTGGCATCCTCTGAAGTATCATCAGGATGTACGGGAACAGGATTGCCGCCACAGTTTGCAATAAGCACAAATGTATGCCCTTGAGTGTGATGCTCGGAGGGAGAAGTATAACACTCTTCACATAAATCAAAACCTTCGACTCGCACGGTGTCATAGCAGTCCTTGCATTTGTATCGTTTTCCGACTATTGGATCCATCTGTAGAGGTCCATTTAGGTGGTAAGAGCATGACTAAAGAATAAGATACTAATAGGAAAATACTGCATCACCAAAAACTATACAGATTATATTATTATGGATAAATATATGATATTCGCTTACTTTTGATATCTTGGCTTACTAGATCAATAAACTCTTGTCTTATCATCATAATTAAAGTGCTTTAAGATTATAAATGTCATCGAAGAGTATATAATCCTTGATTAGCAACCCAAAAAAAGAAACAAGCTTTGGAAGCCTTGGAAGTTTACTTGTATTAAAGAACAAGCTTGAAAAAAAATATCACCCAAATATGTAATTAGAAGAAGAATGTTACCTGACAATTATCACAGTAAAATCCAATATGCACACGGACGTCTGACTGGAAACTCTCCTCTGCATGATAGAATAGATTAGGGCTAGTTAATAACAGTAGCAATAAAAGTGAAGACAAACATCCAATACAAGTTCTTGAAGAAAAATAAATGGAAATCCCAAAGAAAGAAAGTGGTTTGTGAAAGATGTACCTATTTTTGGATAAATTTCGATCTTGTTAGAGATTTCTCCTGTTCATTTGAAACGTTGAGCCAAAATCGGACAACTGTTGATCCTCAGTGTTTGAAGCATTGTGAGATGTTTCAAATCATCTAGCATAAAATCGAGGAATTTGCAATTCCAAAATACTAGTTGTCGAATTGATGTGAGCAGATTAAAACCTTGGGGGAGGGACGATTTTGAAGAAAAATAAATCCCAAAATAGTTGAGATTTGGGTAGTTGTTATGGAGAAAAGGCAACAATGAGTTTGAAAGAACACCACGTGATTTCTTAATATCAGATTCTTGAGAAGGGGAGGAAG
This sequence comes from Aquilegia eximia, assembly GCA_023053565.1. Taxonomy (NCBI): domain Eukaryota; kingdom Viridiplantae; phylum Streptophyta; class Magnoliopsida; order Ranunculales; family Ranunculaceae; genus Aquilegia; species Aquilegia eximia. The sequence goes on from JALIGU010000005.1 coordinate 22,604,405, forward strand.
ACTAGGTTGCAATCCTGTTAATTGTGGGCAATTGCTTATTGCTAAATCCTTTAATGTCGGAGAGAAAATGTAGAAAGGAATAACCTTTAGCTTTTGGCAGTTAGAGATTTTCAATACACTGCCCGATGGTAATACTTGTAGTTGAAGTCGAGTCCACCTTTAACTCTGGAATCGTTTCCTCTTCCCAGTCCCATATATCATCCAATCGAAGAAACATTAAAGCAGGGAATAAAATAACTGGTGGTTTGACGAATTCTACATCGTCCTCCTCCTTTTCCATATTATCTCCCTTTCTATCATTAATCCTCAGAATCCCCGAAATCTCCTGGCTCGATAAACTTTTCAATCCCTGCAAGTAACTCAATGCAAGGGACTCTAGAGACTTTAGCTTTCCAAGACCTGGTGGTAATGCTTGCAATCCACAGCCAGAAATTTCTAATTCAACAAGGTTTGGAAAGAAGTCTATCTTATTATCATTTTGGTATGGCAAATCCCATTCCTCCCAAGAATACATATCACCAATTTCCAGTTTCTTCAATTTTGGAAAAACAATTTGTTGTTGCAATGAATCTCTTCCTCCACCACCACCACAACAACTAAGCCCATAAAATTCTTCACCAATGTGTTTCACCGACCACAAATTCTTCAATTCAAGAATTTTAAGGAATGGAAACTTTCCTAAAGAAGGCAATTGCAATAATGATGTGAGACCGTGTAGTTCTAACTTGACCAAATTGGATAACAATGATATCCAATCTGGCAATTTGGTCCCTTCATAAGCATCTACTTTCAATTCTTCCAAATTTGTATGCGGTACAAGACCTTCAAGAATTCCCTAATCATCTTGTTGTTGTTCTTCTTCTCCACTTATCCTAAAAGACAAAATCAAGGATTGGAGTTTATTTTTTTTTCCTAGCTTTGACTCTGCAGCCTCATTTGTATTTGCCACTTGACCCAAGTTACATATCCATAACTTTCCTTGGAGATGGTTTAGAAGCCCCAATTCTCTGATATTACACCCTTTCCCTTCAATCTCATCCCCACCACCTGTAATGAATACATCTAAATTTCGAAGACAACTCAATCTTCCTAATCCCTGCGGAAGGTATTTTAGACTTTTAGTGCCTTCAATCAATAAATGTCTTAAATTACACAACTTTCCAATTCCTTTGGGGAGTTTAACTAGCTTGCCACATGACTCTAGTTTCAGGGTTTGCAAATTAAATAAATTGCATATGGTTTCAGGCAGTTCCTTCAAGTTTGTTTTAGACAGGTCCAAGTACCTTAGAAGTAACAATCTCGCTACCTCGCTTGGAAATTCTTTAACGTCACTGTAACGCAGATCTAATACTCGAAGGTATGTCAGTTGATGTATCAATCCAAGACATGTGATCTTGTTTCGATAATATCTCAGTGTGTGTAACTTCTTTAGCTCATAAATAGATGGCTTATCGAAAGCAAATGTGGTCAAATGACGGACATTGACATTTTCGAGTTCTTCATCCTCATTTAAAATACAAGTTTCACTTTTACTAAGAAACTGCACAAAATCATGCAGAAGATCATGCATCTTGCAACTAGTAATGTTACCTTTGGAATCTTCTTTGAAGTCTTGGAAAAAAGAACGCATTGCCAAATCATCAAAATAATGTTCACCTTCAATCTCCAAATCCTTCCTCCCATCTAAACCAAGAAACCCTTGTGCCATCCATAATTCTACCATTTCCTTCTTTTCAATTCTTGAATCTTTTGGCAAGATTGCACAATAAACAAGACACGGTTTTAGTTTTGCAGGTAGGGCATAATAACTGAATAATATTGACGGTAAAAAACCCTCTTCTCCCTCTTGGAATTGAACATCCCACATGTTACTTGCCTGTACATTTCGCCAGTCTTGGATTGTTTTCTTCAGCCTCATGAGACTTGCTAAAACCCTGATTGAAAGAGGAACGCCTTTGCATCTTTGTGCGATATCCACTGCAATATCTTGAAAATTCTCAAGATCATCTTCCCTTTGCCAGAAGGCTATACGTTTAAACATTAACCAAGAATCGTCATCTGACAATTGCCCCAGCCAATGTATAAAAGTAGAGCCCATACGCTCTGCTATTTTCTTATCCCGTGTGGTGATTATGATTCGACTTCCAATTGCACCACCATTGAGGGAAGTCTTCAATTGCTTCCAAATCTCGCCATTAAGTGACCAAACATCATCAAGTACGAGGACAAACCGCTTTCCTTGGATAGACTCAGACAACTTCCTGTGCAGAGCTTCCCACCCAACACTATCGATGACTTTACCCATAGCTTGTTCAATAATTTGTTTTGCAACCTTCTCATGGTCAAAAGGGTCGGATACACAAACCCATATTTGCTTCTCAAAGTTGTCAATCACCTGCTTTTCTTTTAGGATCAGTTGCACAAGAGTTGTTTTCCCAAAACCCCCAGTGCCGACTATTGAGATGACTGGGACCTTCAAGTCATGATGACTAGCTTCACTCATTAACTTGCTCATGATAACTGCCTTATCAACGTGACGACCATATATGTCAGAAACATCAACAATAGAGCTAGTCATTGGTCGACTTTCCCTTTGACTTCGATTTTCAGTGAGATTGAACATGTCCTTCTTTTTAGCAACCCCCTCTAGTTGCTCGTTTAATTCCCTTATCTTAACACCAATAGCATGGCGTATGACAATAGGTTTAGCGCAACAAAAAAAGTTGAACAAGTGGGATCGCACCTTTTCCTTAACTGGTGCATTCACATCAGGCTGCAGCAGTTTGGAAATAAGAATTCTAGTGTTCCACTCATCCAACACATCTTCGGCATCATAGGAGATTTCTTTGATTTTGTCCAACCAAAACTTCACTGCTTTATTGGTCACTTGCTTCTGCTCTGCGTCCTCAAGGACTCCTTGGATCAGAGTTAGCGTACCAATGAGGCTTTCAACTTCTTCCTCAACACCAGCTAGCAACTCGACCTCTTTGACAAGTTCACTTATGGCAATAGTTCCCAATTGCTCTAAAACAACAGAAATCAAAGCTTCTGCCATAGTAATCAGGAAATGAAGAACACAAATACAGAATGAATAAGATTAACAGAAAGATAAACTTTCAAGACTTATGATTATGGATTGAGAATTGAATTTTTGTAATAGACAATGTTTTTATCTAAAGTATTCGTGAAAAAATATGTTTTATACCTTGGGAGGTACTGATAGGATACCTAGAAGTAGATTTATCTTTCTAATGCATTGATTTAGTCATCCGACGGCAATGTTACGTATAGAATACATTTTTAATGGATTAACAGATTGGATCTTTTTAATAGATTAGGTAGAGGAAACAACGCACATTTTCAATAGATTAAAAGAATGGATAGTAAAATGAATTGCAGAAGAATACATGTTATTCATCGAGATAACGATATCAAGTGATAAGAGTTTGTTATATGAAGAACAAAACCAACTGATTAAGACTTATATCTGCTTGTATGATGTTGTTGTGTATGGTCTGCAGCTCATGATTTAGATTAACAACAAATTGATTGTGATATATACATGTCTCAAGTAGAATTAACTATTTATCAAATCACTAGGACGGCTCGGCCTGACCCTAGTTAAATAGTTTTGAGTATGTGTGTATTTTATCGGCAAATTGATTTGTTCAGGAATTATATATCGTCAGTCAATCAACATTTTCTCCATCATATATTTAGTTGGTATATTGATGTTAATGTTATTAACAATATCCTACTGACACAAGCCGGCAGAAACGAAAAAATGTATATATCAGAAGAAGACCACTCAATTCCTCAGTTTCGCATCCTTCAAGCTTTCTTTCCAAAGGTTATTCATGGGCTTCAGTACAGTTTCCGAAACGATAATTATTAACCTTCTCCTCCTTTCATCATTTTCTTTCTCGATATATTCCATACATGATGATTATCCTACAGCAAATCTTTCTACTGTATGGACCAACAATAATTCATCTCTTAACTACTATTCTTTCACTGACAGATCTCTTCTGACGTTTGTTTTACTTAACACCAGCAACTCATCCATGGGGATTCCAGGAATAGGTTGTGGTTTTTATCAAAATGGAGTTAGTGGCGGATTCTATTTTGTCGTCTTTGTTGTCCAGCTTATTACTCCAAAGAAAACTATTGAAGATAGACCCTCACAAGTTTTATGGACAGCGAACAAAAACAAACCTGTTGGTTATAATGCAACCTTGGAATTCACTTCAATGGGTGATCTCGTTCTAAAAGATGTCGATGGTAGTCTTGTTTGGTCCACCAATACATCTGGCCAATCTGTTGTTGGTATGAGAGTCGATGGAACAGGCAATCTTATTCTTCATAGCGCAAATGGCTCTACTATCTGGCAGTCTTTTGATCACCCTACTGATACATGGCTTCCTGGACAAAAATTGGCAGTTGAACAGCGCCTAGTCAAAAGTGCTGCGAATTTGTATCGGTCTCCAGGTTATTTTTATGTGGAACTTCATAATGATGGTTTTCATGGTTATATTGTATCGAGTTCATCACAGCTTTATGCTAGTTGTGAATTTGTGCTTCTTCTTACTATACAAATTGAGAACCATGGAGACACAAACGATCCAATTTTTGTCTATACCATGTTGGGTAGAGTGCAAAATTTTAATTATACAAGACTAGATTCAGATGGCCATCTTAGACATTACAATTTTGAGAATGGAACCGAGGTGTTGCTGAATGACATCTTCGCGAGTGTATTAGATGACTGTGATTATCCAAATGTTTGTGGGGATTATGGCATTTGCACGAATGGGGAATGCAGTTGTCCCCAAGCAACTAATAGAGATATAAGCTACTTCACGCCTTTAGCAAAACCCAACCTTGGATGTGTTCCAACAACTCCACTAAGCTGCGCAAATAAGCAGCTTCATAACTTTATACACCTTCAAAATGTTAATTACTTCAACTTCACCATCGCCTTTACTGATATGGACACAGAAAGTTGCAAACAGGCCTGTTTGGAAACATGTTCTTGTGAAGCAGCTGTGCACCGATTTGAGAATAATATTTCGAGAGGAAATTGTTCATTACTGAATGACCACTTTTCTCTGTTGACCTATAGAAGCTTCTGGTCAGAGTACAATACATTTATCAAGGTGGAAGTGCCCTCACTTGCCCCAGCTCCTACTCCATCAATTAATCAATACGTTCCTACAGACAGAAGCACTAATCATCTTCAAAGAATATTGGTTCCTACTTTCTCTGTACTTTCGCTTCTTGTTATGTTTGCATTGTGTTTTGTCTTCTTTTCCTTTCGGAAAAGAAATGTTGTAGCCAGTGCAAAAAATAATCCATCTGACAAAGAACAGGATTCTTTGGATCAAGTATCTGGACATCCTAAGAGGTTCACCTACAATGAACTAAAATCCGCCACAGGGAATTACAACAAAAGGCTTGGAGGAGGGGGTTTTGGATCTGTTTATGGAGGTATTTTAAGCGATGGCACAAAAATTGCAGTGAAATGCCTTGAGCAATTCGGCCAAGGTAAAAATGAATTTCTAGCCGAAGTTAAGACGATTGGAAGCGTTCACCATGTCAATTTGGTAAGATTACTTGGCTTTTGTGCTGAAAATTCTCATATCCTTTTAGTGTATGAGCATATGTGCAACGGGTCATTGGACAAGTGGATATTTTCGTGTCACCAAGATTTCACACTTGATTGGAGAACTAGAAGGAACATCATCCTCGACATTGCCAAGGGACTATCATATCTTCATGAAGAATGTCAGCAACGAATAATTCATTTAGATATAAAACCGCAAAATATCCTTCTTGGTGGGAAGTTCAATGCAAAGGTATCCGATTTTGGTCTGGCAAGGTTCATCGATAGGGATCAGAGCCAAGTGCTAACAGCAATGAGAGGAACACGAGGATATTTAGCTCCTGAATGGTTCTTGAACCGAAGGATATCAGAGAAAGTTGATGTGTATAGCTTTGGGGTTGTCGTCTTGGAAATCATGTGTGGAAGGAAGAACTTGGATTTCTCTCAACCTGAAGAAAATGAAATTCTACTCCATCTGGTGAAGAAAAAGGTAGAAGAAGACCATCTAATTGATATTGTTGATAAAAGAAATGAAGACATGGTAGTACATAGTGAAGATGCAGTAGAGATGATAAGGACTGCTATATGGTGTTTGCAGGGAGACGCTGCCAAAAGACCATCCATGTCAATGATCGTCAAGGTTTTAGAGGGTGTAATGGTTATGGACAATATCTCAGACTACAGTTTCTTAACCTTGACCCCGATAGAGCTTCCCAGGGAGATCATTGCAACTGGTTCAGCTCCGCTATTGGCATCAATCTTGTCAGGACCAAGATGAGTACTTCCTCGGTAGTTCCTCCTGCAGTTTGAGAATTATACTTTCATTTTTCGTAGTTGTTGTATTCTAACATTTGCTTGCTTGTAAATCACTGTTCTAGGAGATTACCAATCTCGGATGTAATTGGTAAGTGTTTTCTTCAAATTTAACTCTGTTGTAAAATATCAATTTGACTTACTCAAATTGTGTCATTGAAGATGATACTTTTGTTAGATTTCCTAATCATAAAATCTTTAGCTTCAGAATCGGTTTTCTTTGATTCATGGACTTGTGATATTTTGGTTATATCTTCTTGTTCATTGGACAGAAGAGGATAGTTTTGGTTCTTGAGGAACAGAGATCTACATTTGCCCAGAACTCCATCATCATTCTCCCAGCTAATTTGTCTATAACATGGACAATCATATTTTATGGCTACTCATCACGTATAATTTTCTTGAAGCAAAACGATAGGTCATTCGGTTAGTATACAAAATATTGGCTATGACCTATGGGATACTATTTCATGCTACTTGGGACATTTTCATGGTAGAGATGCATCATGGATCCATCTTAGAGACTACTCCAGTACACAAGTAGTCTGGTCAGCAAACCAAAGGACTCAAGTTGGGGAAGATGCAAGGTTTACATTATCCAGTAATGGATATATAATCTTAGCAGATGGAAATGGATCCATTAGTAGCATGAGAATTGAGAAAAATGGGAACCTGATGTGTCTAAGTGATTCCGATGATATCTTTTGGCAGTCTTTTGATCAACTAGGCAAGCATCACTTCCATAGATATGGCGTTTGAGCAGATAATCAATGCACATGTCCAGAAGGAGTTGATGGTATGACTACTTCTCTGTAATTTATGATAAGCTGCCTAATCATGGATGTACCCCAGTTGCGCTCTCATCCCCAAAGGGTTCATTTGATCAATACAAACATGTAAACATTGGAGATTTATCATATTTCAGCTATGTTGATCCAGATGCTGCAGTGCCGGACATAACTACTAAAGAAGACTGCATACAGGCCTGTTCTTATACTCCATTTTGTGCAGCTGTTTTCTTCCTACCATAAAAACTGATCTGAAGGATACTGTTACATGCCTTACCCTGTTCTATCAATAATAGGGGAATCATCACCACTTAGTGCATGCAATTTGTCTTCTTGCATTAACATCCATAGTTTATCATCTTCCCCAGGTTCATCTCAATCTGTTTGTTACACCAAGAATATAGACAGAAAAGTGTAGATTTAGATGTAAAGCCACAGAACATACTTATCGACAATTTAATGGCAAGCTTTCAGATTTTGGATTGTCAAAGTTGATTCATTGAAACCAGAGCCAAGTGATGCCTGTCATCAGAGGAACTCTTGGTTACCTAGCTCCAGAATGGCACTACAGTAAAAGCTGACATTTATAGCTTTGGAGTTGTGCTGATGGAAGTTTTAACTGGAAGAAAGATCTTAGATTACACAAGACATGAATCAGATGTGCACTTGCTAAGTTTTTAACATAAGACAACTAAAGAGAATCGATTGATTGACATCATTGAACATCAACATGCAGATATGAAACTCCACCAAGAGGAAGTTGTTAAAATGGTAAGGCTTGGTATGCTGATCATACAAAAAGGCCCCTGATGTCTAAAGTGGTTAAAGTTCTGGAGGGAGAATTTAAACCTGCTGAGATTAGTTATAGCTATTGTCACATCATTCCTCCTCTAACAAGTCCTACGATTTCTGCTTCTGCATTACCCAAGGCCTATGTATCTCAACACCAAGATAAAGTATCGAATATAGCTTTTAGTGCTTGTGTATAAATGATCAATACGTTCTTATAAAAGAAACTTTTCTATTTTCATTCTCGTGTGTCAGCTAGTGTTCTAGTATATTGTAGTGTTCTATGTAGTTTGTTTTAATCGTTTTCTTCTTGCTGCATTGTGATTGTTTTGCCTACTTAAGACTATACAATACTTAGAGGATTTAGTTATCCGAGTTTCAATATAGCAAAGCCTGGGTCTAGTCTTTGATAGGAATAAGAAGTTTGAAATCAATTATTTGGCCATTGGTTATAGTGGTTATAGCCTACATATCGATTTGAAACATTAACGACTTGTTAGTAGTTTAATATAGGAAACAAAGCATAACCACAATGGAATAATGGATCAGGAATTCCAGATAGATGAAAACTCAACATTAATCAAGAAACACTATTAAACTGTAACATTAAAAGAATATCATGATATGGTGTATATTTGAATGAAAATTGGAAAAATAATTTATCAACTCAAAGAAACGATGGTGTATCAAACAATCTATTGTTTGTTAATGACTAAAAAAAGATTTACTTGCTCATGGTTGACGACAAGTAAAAATTCCAGAAAATTGAGCATGTAGACATAAAGGCTACGCGGGCTTGAAGAGGAATCACCCTGCAAATATTTTAAATAAAAGTGTCAATATATCTTTACTTGATTTTGAAACAAAATAGTTTCAATTGATCTATCAATTAATATGTGAACTATTTTAGTGAAAATTGAAATAGTTCCAATGAAGGTGCATCGCATTCCATCTCCAACTGTCTAATGAAGTTAATTTGGGTCTTAATAACACCAAACTTCTCAACATGATGGCCTCAGGTAGATTTTCTTATAAAGTTGCACTCGCACAACCCATCCCCTCCCATTCATCACTATATGTAATCAGACTAGTTATCACGCCCAACCAATTGAAATATGAAATAGCAATTAAACCGTTGCCATGGAGAATATGTTAATGACAGCAAAAACCCAAAAAAATACTGATGTTTTACAGCATCTGATCAGAGCTCCATGAACTGAGCTTGATGATGTTCAAAATATTTAATTGCTTCTTAGAAAGAAACACCTATATTTCTGTAGATGTATCTCTATTTGCTATTTTCACCATACAACAATCAAAAGAGGAAGACTCTAATGTTTACCTATGACTTCAAATAAGAAGAGCAAAAGAAATATGACATAATTACAAGTATTCTTTACATGTGACAGATCATCAGGGTCTTGTAGAAACTAGAAAGATAATTTATTTCTATACTTTACTAAGATAAGATAAGAGCTATAATACCAAAAGGAGAAAATAGCATACCAGAAATTCAAAATACTGGCAGGAATCCAAAACCTTAATCCTGCAAAAGAACATATAGAAATTAAATGCAACATAGTTTTTCCCTTTTTTGGCTTCTTATCAAGTATCTCAATATCTTCGTTCTGACAATAGCAAACAATGAAGGAAAGATACTAGCAAGTAGCAACCAAAAAACTGGTATTCATAAGAAAAGAATGAAGGACTGACTCATGAGCAACATATTTAGAATGCACACCAAGACTAAGATAAATTATACATGACAAAAGTAACACCTATGCCAACCTCTCATAATGGGGCTAAGTTTTGCATACGAGGAGCAACAACTGTGTAAACTTTAAGGGAAAATGGAAAGCATCATATTCATATGATCTAGGCATAACTATTACAACAAGATCTTGACACACGACGGAAAAAATAATTCATGTTTCCAACAGCAATACTGAGATGTTGGTATAAATGAATGATGGTAGTGGGAGATCTTATTTATTGGCTATTAAGGGCTGAGAGCAGGTTTAGACGAATGTTATGGCACTGCACTGACAAATTCAATTGATTTCAACTCAGGATAATGACAGCAATGAAGGCCTGATATAAGCACTAACCATAGAGTAATGTTGGAAGGGCATCATTCTGGTACATGGCTGGAAGTTGTGCCAGCTTCCCTTTCCATAAATTATTCCATGCAAAAACAATACCAATAACACATGGACCAAGTACAACCTGGTTTAACACAACCTGCAAAATGAAAAAATGAAACCTCTGATGAACTGGAAATTTTGAGTATTTGTCACAAGTTCTTTATTATTTGAATATTTTTACAATAATCAGAGGTCTAAAAGACATCATACCTTTAGCAAGAAGTTCTCTACTGTTGGCTTAGGCAAAGCATGATCAAGGTACTGATACCATGCATAAGAGCCTGGACCATAGAGAAGAAACCCATAGGACGCCATCCGAAGAGATCGAAGCCAGTCATGGTTGGATAACAGGGTCTCCATAACATCCTATAAATAACGAATTAACAAGCTATATTTACTTAAGCTAACCCTTGCAACAGAATTTAGATGTAATAAACCCATGATGCAAGCAACAAACAAGCTATTAAATAAGCATACTTATAAGATGTATATACGCCAGTGAGCAGGGACCAAAATTTGCACATTATGCTGAAGGTCTAAAAGGACATAACTTGTTCTACTATCGACGATAAATCAAATTGCAATTACTATCAACAAAAGGAAAATGTAACATCATACTGGTCCTCAATGAATGATTACTAACTATCTAGATATGGTATATTTCTAATGTCAATGTACCATAATCCATTATTTGGTTAATATTGTTGTGTCAGACACCTTGTATTCATACTACACAAAAACTCACACTGACATTCTTACTTAACATGTACCAATCAAAATTCTAGTATTGACACTTAATCAAACACCTTACAGATACCCAAAAAAAAACCATGTCAGAAAACATTCTTCAAACCACAAAATGTGGGATTTACGCACAACCCAATTCCCCAAATGTGTCATTCAATACGTTCATATAAACAAATAATTAAGAAAAAAAAAACCCAAAACCCCAACAATCCCAAAGACCAAAATGATTCAATTTTTCAATTCATACCTTTTTATCTGAACTGGGTTGAATTGTTTTCCATCTTGAACTAAGTTGAGCAATAGTATCACCAGTAAGAGTAAGTGAAGCTGCTGTTAAAGCTTGTTTCAATGGAAAATTAAACTTGGATCCACCATTATTACTATGTATAGAATCTGATGATTGAGATTTTCTTTGTGACCCATTATGTTTATGTTTATTTAATAGAAATTTCCACCATAATCCATTACCTCCACCACCTATAGTGCTTCCCATTTTGTGTGTTTTTGGTGGTTGGTGATGGTGGTGGCTGTGGTGATGGTGTTCAGGTGGTGATGGTTAATTGGAATGTTGGTTTTTATACTATAGTTTGGAAAATAATGTTTTTGGGATATTTATATTGTGGGTCTTACAGGAAAATGATGGAGAGAGAAAAATGTAACAAGGAAAATGATTTTTTTGCTTTGTTGCCTTTTTATTTTATTTTTTTCATTTTTAGGTTAATCTTGGCCTCAAGATTCATTTTTTGATTTTATGTGGATTACCACACAAAAATGGTATATAAAAATATGTTATAATGTCATAATTAATTACGATCCCCAGTGCAACCGTGTAGTGAATTTTACGTGTCTTCCCTTGACATTAGAGCAATCCCAACGAGAGGGCATTTGAGTGCGGCAGTAGTATGAAATGCCAAAGGACCAAAAAAATTCTCCCAATAATATAATGGGCCAAATATTCAATGGTTAGTAGAAGTTTCAATATCATTTGAGAGGGGAGAAAGCGTCATCCAAAATGACATGTTAATAGTATAAGATGAAATAAAGTGTTCTGTTTCGAGCACTTTTGGAACTTCGTGTTCCGTCTTATTCACTTTTATTTCCGTCTTAACTAAATATTACACAAAGCAATGTTCCGTCTTAAAAAAACCAAAAACTATCTAATGTGAATTCCGTCTTAGGCCATTTAGTTTTGCAAACTGACTTTCTTAAATTTCAGTATTTCACCCTTTAGCAAAACTTTAAAAGAGGTTTTGACCACCCTTTCTTGCCACACCACATGTGATAAGATTTTTAAAAAAAATACTTGGTTGATAGAAAAAAAAATTACTTGGAGATCTTTTTGTGTGATAGCTACTTGGAAAATTTGGAAAGCTAGATGTGATAAGATTTTCAAAAATATTTCTGTTACACCTCCTCTTTTGGCAAAACTGATTGATAGCATTGTGGGAAAGGAATTAAAAGGGAAAAAAATGTTGAAAACAGGTGGAGTAAATGATAGTAAAGGTACAATCTGGATCCCGCCAGATTCTGGGAATGTAAAGATCAATATCGACATCTCTTTCTCTGCTGCAGATGTAGACATTACTATTGAGTATCTAATCAGGTCTGCAAACGGTTCACTCATCTTTGCAGGATCAGAACCAGGTTGTGCTAGTTCTGCAGAACATGCTGAATGCCACAGAATCCTTGCAGCAGTCAGACAGAGGATCAAGCACAATCTGACAGATGTGGAGCTGGAAACGGACTATAAGGCTGCAACAGACTACCTTACAAGGCTGCCTTCGAACCTATCCTGGACATCTGCAAATATCTTGGATTCTGCAAAAACTTTAGCTACTATGTATTTTACTTCTGTTAAATTTATGTTTTGTAATAGGAACGGGAACTGTTCGGCTAATATGCTTGCGCAGCATCATGCACATACAAGCGGTGGGGTTCCCAACTCCTTCTATTTTGCAGCACCTTCTTGGCTTCGACTTTTAGCTTCTAATATATGATGACTAATTAAAAAAAAAATTCTTGCTCATAGGATTTACAATGTATATCCACAAATTCAGTTGGAGAAACATTTTTTTTTTCTCTCATTGATCCTACGTTGGCATCTCATTTTATCATAATCCACGATTGCATTGGAGATGCTCTCATACCTCGGCATCAATTGGTTGAATTATTATGGGGTTTGGTGTCATATCTCGGAGGAGTATGTCCTAGCTATGGAATATAAAGAATGATCTAAAATATGCTAACATTGGAAGAATTTTGAGAGCATGTTGACTCCAAAATTTTAAAGAGTTTAGTTAAGCATGCTTTGGCGGGAGCATGGAGACAAGGGCAAGTAATCTGACAAACGAAATTGAAAAATAAAGTAATGAATTTTGTTTGTCAGATTACTTTCCCGCCAAAGTAATCTGACAAACGAAATTAGAAAATGAAGTAATGACTCTTTACCATAAACAAAAAAAATAAAACAAAATGAAGTAATGAATTAAACCTTTTGTTTTATTAAAATTTTATTGCTTAAAATCTATTTATTTTATTGTGCTTACCATAAGTTTGATGAAATGTACAATTCTGTAAACATGTCAGTGTATATAACCTCGCGAAATCATTATCAAACACTTTAATGGATCGAGTAATCATATTACAAAAGAGCGTAGAAATATTCATCTCCGTAGCGCCTAGGAGCAAACACTCTCGTAAGCATCTACCAACAATCCTTTGTAAAGATCTATATAATTCTAAAGAATCTGTTTTAACGATGGTTCTCAAGATTTGCATAGATGTTTAAAATATATTGTGTTGGTGGATAGATGCTTAAGAAGACATTTCGCTCGAAGTTTTGCTTGAAGGAACCATGGAAACTATATTATGACAAATAAGGGAGTCTTCAAGGCTTGAACATGATACATTATTTGCCCCAAACTAAGTACACTGTCATTTAGGTCCTAGGACCTGATAGAATTGATGAAAATAATGGACTAGAAACTAATGCCGCATTCTGGACAATTTTTGTAGAGAGGGGCAGTGTCGTTAGAAAGGAATAGTTTAATTCTGATTCGATTTCTATGACACCTTCGATGACCTTCACCACTACTGACATTGAAGGTCTTTTGGAAAAATCTCCCTGTAGACACCATACAGCAACTTTCATCATTTCTTCGACTTCTTCTTCATGTAGTTGCATATCCACACAATGGCTATCGAGCATATCATGGAAGTTACCCTGTGTGTTCTTTTCCAGTAAGCTGAGTAGATGCCTCGATTCTTCAGGTTGGCTCAGGTCCAAATTTCTTCGGCCGCACAAAATCTCTATCACCACAACTCCAAAACTATAAACGTCAACTTTCTCTGTTATTACAGAATTTAACCACTCAGGAGCCAGGTACCCCGGAGTTCCTCTCATTGTAGTCATGACTTTGCTTTGATCTTTATCTATCAATTTGCAGAGTCCAAAATCAGATACCTTAGCATTAAAATCACTATCCAGAAGGATATTTTGCGGTTTAATATCTAGGTGGAGTATTCGGAGTCTACATTCTTCATGGAGGTAAGCCAATCCCTTCGCTACACCAAGAATGATTTTCTTTCTTATTTTCCAATCAAGAGAAGTATCTCGTCCATTGCCGAAGATCCATTTATCCAATGATCCATTGCACATGTACTCATAAACTAGAAGTGTATGTGATTTATGAGCACAGAATCCTATTAGTCTTACCAAGTTAACATGGTGGATGCTGCATATAGACTCAACTTCTGGTAGAAATGAACTTTTGGTATCGCTTAATTCATTGAGGCGCTTCACTGCAATTTTTGTGCCATTTGCCAATGCTCCTAGGTAAACTGTCCCAAAGCCACCTTCTCCGAGTTTTCTGGAAAAATTATCTGTAGAAACTTTCAGGTATTTGTAAGAGAATCTACTGGGCATTCCAGGTATTTGATCTAAATAACGCTCATCGTTCCCATAAACGTACTTTTTCCTTAAAAGAACACATGAGATTAAAGTTAAACTAAGTATCACACCAACCAAAATCACGACTACCACAACCTTTAAACCATAATTTCTTTTTATGGGTGAAATAACAGTTGGAGAAGGCTCATTAGATGGACTAAATGCATTTGGGACAGTTTGCACCTTAAGGAAAGCATTCCAATCGTAGAACGCTCCCCTGGAAACTTTAATGAGCGAAAAGATAGTAGACAACTGTATGAAGCAATCACCTTTTGTGTGGTCATCTACATACATAAAGAACACAGCTTTGCAGGAGCAAATTGTCAAGCATTTCTGTTTGCAACTCTGAATATCAATGTTTCCAATCTTGTTCGTAGCGTGGAAGTAAGAAACATGATTGAGAACTATAAGATGGTGATATTGAAGATGTTTGCAAGACAATGGAGTAGTTGCATAACAACCAAAATTAGGATGGCTATCACTTACCGGCCTAAAATGGCTTTCAGGACAGGTACAGTTCTCTCTTGAGCAAATGCCATAGTTTCCACACACCGTAAGATAATTGCAGTCATCCCTGCTGTAATACGATAATAGATCAGCCACTTGTAGCCACATTGAATTCCACATGTAAACTCTCAAATGCCCATCAGATTCCAGCCTCATAATTTGAATGGACAATGCTAGTAGAATTTCCAAAGAGTAATCTGGTGGGTTTGGTTCGGCATTCAATATGTAGAAAGCCAGAGATCCATTTAAGAACCTCACATAGCTAGGTTCTTTGCTTTTTTTCATGCCAGCAACTGGAAATTCACTGTAAGATAGTGGTGGATTTGATTCAACGAAAGCAAAAAGACCATCAGATTCCACAGACAAAGAAAGCAAACCTTCAGTTGAAGTCAACGGTGATGTGCTGCCTATGAGTTTTTTCCCATGTACCAATTTCTGCCCAAGAACTAAACTGTCAGTTGGATGATTGTAAGATTCCCACACGGTTCTGTTACTTGTATCGAATAGCACGAGATTTCCCATGTCAGTCAATTTTAGGCCTAAAATGGATTTCCCAGAAGTGTGTGTAGACCACACATCTTTGCCGTTGGCATCTCTCAAAAGCAAACCATCTTGATTCAATATTAAGTATGCATTCTCTCCAACAGGATTGTTTCGGTTGGCCGACCATACAACTTGTGGGAACCCCATCTGGAAACGAGGACAGTGGGAGAAGATCGCAAGTAGGAAGGAAGTGCAAACTCCAGTGCAGTAAAAGCCAAGTCCAAAGCTTGGATCATATTCATCATAGGATGGTTGAGTAGAAATGTACCTCACTAAAGATCCATCATTGAACCCTCTGGAAGGAAAATAGGAAGAGTTATTAATCCAATAACCCGTGACGTTAACAACTTGGTATTCAATAGAATAAGCATTGAATAAGAAAGAAAACACTATCAGAAGAATGAGAGGAAGTGTACTACAAACCGACGGAAAGCCAGAAAGACTGAACATAAGAAAGTATAAACAGAAGATAGGTCTGCTTGTATGTTCAGTTCTTCGTAAATTAAATACTTAAGCACGTCATTGTCAGTTGAAACTAAGTTATGATGTATATGGTCTTTGAAATAATCTCTGTTAGTTTTAAATCTGAAAATAAAAACAAATAATCTTAGCATATATGTAATATTAATATTCCCACAGACATAATCAATCATTTCTTTGTTAAAAACTAAGTTTACCTATGGAGTTTTCAAGAAGTGTTTGTGCTTCTCTAATAATAAACAATCTCAATTAGGTGATCCTGATAGCATATACTTCTTTCAGAACATAAAATTATTTGTCTGCTTTGTGGGGGAAAAACCCTCTAAATGAATAAGCAAATGTACAGTAAAAATCGTCATCTAGGTCCTGAAAGAACTGAAGCTAATAATGGAGTTGATGATCCAAGTTTTGCTTCCTGCTGTATCATTGCTGTTGGTGTTACAGTAGTTGAGAAAGTATAGTCTAGGTTTAATTCAACTTCCATTAAACCGTCTATAACCTTCACAACTACTGACATGGATGGCCTTTTAGTGAAATCACTTTGTAGACACCACACTGCAATCTTGATCATCTCTATGGCTTCCTTTTTGTGTATCAACATGTCCTTGCTGTTTTCGTCTACCATGTCAAAGAGTCGATCTTCCTCTGCTTTTCTTTTCAATACACTAAGTAAATGCATACTTTCCTCAGGCTGAGAGTAGTCCAAGTTCTTCCTTCCACACACAATCTCCAGGACTACAACCCCAAAGCTATATACATCTACTTTTTCAGTGATGATTGAATTCAACCATTCAGGAGCTAAATACCCGCGAGTTCCTCTCATTGTTGTCATAACTTGGCTTTGGTCTTTGTCTATCAACTTAGACAATCCAAAATCAGAAACCTTAGCATTGAAGTGGTCGTCTAGGAGAATATTTTGTGGTTTAATATCCAAGTGAAAAATCTTTTGTCTGCACTCTTCATGGAGATACGTCAGACCTTTGGCCACGTCGAGTATGATCTTTCGCCTTGTTTGCCAACTAAGGGAAGATTCATTGTTTCGATTGAATATCCATTTTTCTAAGGAGCCATTGGACATGTACTCATATACTAAAAGTCTGTGTGATTTATCAGCACAAAATCCAACCAATCTAACCAAGTTGACATGGTGAATGCTTCCTATAGTCTCAACTTCGGCTAAGAATGACTTCTTCACTTGCCCAATGCCATCAAGACATTTAACGGCAACATTACTGCCATCTACCAGAGTTCCTTCAAACACTGATCCAAATCCTCCTTGTCCAAGCTTCTTAAGAAAACTTCCTGTTGCAACTTTCAAGTCTTCATAAGTGAACCTTGTTGGCATGCCTGGTACTTGATCGAGATATTCCTCGTCTTTTTCGTCATGAGCCTTTTTAATCCTGAAAAGAACAACTGAGATGCTTATTATAAGAAGTAAACCAGAAAATGCTCCAAGGCTTGACCCTAATATAATTCCTGTAGTTGATTTTGTTTGAGAAGTGGGAGGAACAAATTCAGTTTGGCGATGCTTGCACCTTGATGAATGCGGAAGAGTTATAATGGGTCTTGTCCTTTTCATTCTTCATAAGTGAGAAGAGTTGGGATGGCAAGAAGCAATTCCCATCTGAAACATTCGGACCATATTGAAACAGAGCTGCTTTGCAAGAGCAATTATTGAGACAGGCTTGCTTGCAACTCTCAATATCTGTATTCGTAATATTGGCTGGAAAATAGAAATAGGTAACATCTTCGAGATCTAGGAGTTGGTGATCCTGAGGAGTTTCACAAGACAATGGGGTGATCGCTGCGCACCCGTCATTCGGTTGCCTGTCATTGATTAGCCTAAAGTAAATTTGTTCATTGCCGGTAATTCCAGGACAGCCACACTGCTCATCTGAGCAGATACCATAGTTTCCACAAACCAATGGATATTTACAGTTGCCTAAATAACCTGTCAGGAGATCAGCAACCTCCTTCCACTCTGATGACCATTCAAAAACCTTCAAATGACCATCTGAAACTAATTTGATGTACTGAGCCGATGATGCTAATGGAACTCGAATTACAGTAGAAAATGGCTGGTTTGGCGCAGAAGTTGATGTGAAAAAAGCTATACTACCATTCATGAACTTCACATAGCTGGTGGTGGTGCCACCAATCCTAGATTCATAGTAAATCTGTGAAGGGTTGGACTCAATATAGGCAAACAAACCTTCTGCAGTAACTGAAAGCGAAAACAAACCTCCTTCAGTTGAATTAAAAGATGATACACTCGCTGTGAGCTTCTGGCCAACGAGCAAAGGCTGCCCAGGAACTAATGAATCTGTCGGATGATCGAAAGACTGCCAAACAGTTCTGTTGCTTCTATCAAATAAAACAAGATTTCCAATCTCAGTCATATTTAGTCCTACAACAGACTTCCCTGTAGTGTTTGTAGACCAAACTAAAGTACCATCCACGTCTCGCAAGACCAAATCACCATTTTCTGTTAGCTGCAAGGTTGCATTTTCTTGGACAGGATTGTTCCTATTGGCAGACCAGACTACCTGTGGAAATCCTATTGCAGGAGAAGTAATATAAGACGCACTGTTTGTCTGGACGATGAAGATAGCAAACAAGAAAGAAGTGCAATTTCCATTACAGTAGAATCCACAGGCGAACCGTGGCCCAAAGGTTCCTCTGAGCAGGATAGATCTAACCTTAGACCCATCTCCAAAATCTACAGAATGTTCAATAGAGGGATTATTAGTCCATGAATTGGACAGATTGGCGATCGGATAATCAAAAGGTTGAGCATTGGTTGAACAAATAATAAAGTTTAGAATTACAAGACTTAAGACAACAACATGAACTTGACACATATTCCACCAGGTAAGCATTACTTCCTCTCTCTATCTTTTTTCTGGCAATGGAGTTTAATGTACAAAAGAAATAGAGTACAAGAAGAGAAAAGGTAGCATGAAGAAAAAAAAAATAGAGAGTTGGTTTGAACTTTGAATTGACTTCAAAGCATATGATATATTAAATCAGATCATCTTCTTCTTTCCTTCCACCTTCCTTAGCATATCATTTTCAAACTGGTAAGTCTTCAAAGCAGAAAGAAGAATAGACCAAGTCCTTATGTAGTTGAAAAATGTCGACAAAACAATAATATATTTAATAGGGAAAGTGGATAATTATAATTTCTTTTTTACAAATACCCATTTTGTTTATGCTCGATTTATTCAATACGACATAAAGTAGCACATCCAGCTAAAAAATCATCGTTAAACCATGCATAGCATGAGCCCACCTGCATGCTAGTGATATATTAAAACCAAATCATTTATTCCTTTCCTTCCACCTTCCTTCGCATATCATTTCCAAATGTATGTGGCACTGCTAGTTTAAGCATACCATTGGAGATGCTCTTATGGGTTCATCGAGAAAAGAACAGCTAGAGGCTTGCATGGTTTGCAGGGATGACTTCTTGACGGACAAGGATATTATGGTCATTCTTCATGAAAATTGCATAGTAAAGTGGTTGGAAGAAAGCCATGCCATAGTAGGCATGCCTCCTTCCACTCTGACGACCATTCGGAAATGGGAACAATGTACCTGTTGCACACATATGCAAAGTAGGTCAAATTTCATCGTGTCCCATGGATGTAATCAACTTTTTATTGGTGTTGATTGTTGACTTTGGTTAACATAATCAGAATATGAAACTCACGCATTAAGCTTGGCAGTAAAGAAAAAGCAAAGACAGGCTTTTAGTCAATCCGAGTGCGGCTTTGTTGCACACTTAAAAGAGTGTGTATGCTAACCTCCCACCAGATGAGTGCACCACTCGGATTTCAAAATCAAAATGGCTTTTATATATTGTATTTAGATATATTAATCATTAAGAATTTCAACACTAAAACGAATATGAACAATCTGATTTTATTATACTTTCCTTGAATGGTAATCAGTGATCTGGTCCACTTATGAATAATGATTAAAGTAGTTGAAATTTGATTAGTTATTTGCGTAAGATAGGGACAAAAACATTTTGATTTTGAAACTTAAAATCAAAATGTGAATGCTTTAGATGATCATCGATACAATATGAATCCCAACATTGCAAAATTTATTACAAAAACATCTATTTTGTGTTATTGGCTATGCTGTGCTGTGAATCGCCGATTCTTAACAGTTTCAAATGAAAAGCATAGACAAAAATGATCGAAAAAAGGTGTACCCGTCCAATTTGCTCCCAGGGAGAAGCATTGAAGGAAACAGCAGCGGTAATGACTTGAAGAAACATAGTTGCACCAAGAAAATCCCTGACAAATTTAGTACCCAAACCCAGATTAGAGACCCAGTGAAGTGCTTCGGACCATCGTTCATAACCTGTATTTCCAAGCCTAGGAACTAGTGCAGCATTATTAACTAACAATCCAATGTTTTCTTGTAATGTAAGCCACCTAGGAACTGGTGCAGCATTATTAACTAACAATCCAATGTTTTCTTGTAATGTAAGCCGTCCGACTAAATCTCTTACTCAATCTGGTATAAGATACCCTACAGAATGGTGAATTATTTGTAGCTTTACTTCTTGGGTCACATGCAAATGGGGCATGTAGTGCAGTTGCATCTGATAAGAGAAGAAGAATGAGAGATGGGTGGTATACAAGAGCTGGCCATTTGATAAGATGATGCGGGGTGTTCGAAGAACTTTATATAGAGAATTGAGATTCAAAGGAATGAAGAGGAATTAATGTAATAAGAGAAGGAATGGTTTTGATGATTGGATCACCATGTCGTTCTTTTCAACTTTTGAAAGAGAGAGAGAGAGAGAGAGAGAGAGAGAGAGAGAGAGAGAGAGAGAGAGAGAGAGAGAGAGGTGATCAATAACACACAAATACACAGAAGGTAAGGGTGAAAGAGAATAGAGGATATGAAATTACGAAATTGAGCTTGTATTCTGTTATGGCAGAGAAACTCACGGGGAATGGTTCAGAACTGGACTTTTGCTCTCAACTAAATAAACACACACGTGGGAGTGAGAGGGTTGTTTGTATATCTAGGTTGACGTTTCAGAACTGTTTACAGGGTTTTCAGTAACTCTTCAATGGCAGATGGCATTACCTTAAGAATATGAAAAATCAAGGTTTTGAAGTTGGCCTCGTCAGCCTCTCCCTTGCCCTTTTTACATACAAGTAGACTTGTAGAGAGGGTTTTGTTTGGAGTCCTTTTCTTCTTCTTCTTTTTTTTCTATGCGATATGCAGAGAGGCATTCTTCAGTTTGGGTTCTTTCGACCTAAAAGTGGACATACTTAGAGCATCTGAAATGTTCTCCACTCGCTTCGTCTTCTGAGTTCTAGATTCCTATTAACAATATAAAGATTACAAGAGTTTAGCAACGAAAAACATAAATGATTAAAGACCACAAGCAATTTTAGTTTTATATATGGAACAAGATACGAAACACCATGGTTATCAAAAAGATTAGCAGCAAAAACAATTGTCTGGTCTTCACACAGAATTGTAGTCTCACTTTATGGTGACTACAGTGTTAAGGAAGACAAAACTACCAACTTCTTAGAGCATAATTGGCTGGAGTTTTCATACAGAATTCCAAGTCAGTTATTAGTTGGATGGCAATTAGTGAATGTATAAAGACCTTTCCAAAGATGAAGCTTGGAAGTGGTAGACTCTAACTTATGTATCTTATGTTGGCTGGTGTAGAAAAATTGTCATATTTCCTTTGAATGCTTGTATACATGAGTACAAGACCACATGTAAATCAGTCATACAGGCAGCAAGTTATCATAGACAACGAGTATATTGGCAGGAAGAAATCAATTGGGTAATGACCAATACAAGAAGCAAAGGGATGAAAAGTGACGCACTGAAGCTACTATTCAAAAGCTTCATTTACTGGATTTGGAAGAACAGAAATGATTGGATTTTTTCATGACAAGAGAATGAGATCAGAGCAGCACGCAATGTAAGTACTCATAGATGTGGGGAAAAAAAAGCTACAGGCTGTGAACTACTTAACTAGGTCACTAGGTGATGGAACCGGGACGAAAGAGAAACAACATAATGAGAATCTAGAATGTAGACATGACGGAGATTAAATCAGCAACAAATTCACTTACAACAGTAAGTAAATTGCAGTCAATTAGCAACAAATTCACTTACAGCAGTAAACACTCTAGTATCTAAACTCATCTAATTTCATTTTCAATCCCCGAGATTCTTCTTTTTCATGTGAAAACAATTCTTCTAACTACAATCAACAAAAACCTCTAAAAATTTAAACCATTAGTAAAAATATAATTTCTTGTTACTTACCACGATGATTTTCTTAACCAATGTATTGCGTTCAATTGTAAACCCCATGAAACAATGAAGTAGTATCACTCTTCAGTGTGTGCAAACTTTTTTCTTTTTATGCATTTCTTTTGCTCAACAACAAGATTTCTTTTAAATCTTAGCATTTTATTTTTGGTAATATCTTTGTAAATTTTTCACGTATAACTACACTGATTTCTTGTATAATTACACCACCAGACATGATGTTGTTGTTAAGTGAGAGAGAAAGCACGAAGTTTGAAACAAAGGAAGAAGAACACGAACGAAAGATGGAAACAAAAAAAGAATACGAGAAGTATTTTTTTTTTCATTTTTTATCCTTAGGGAGAAAATCCTATAAACCACGTTCTACCATAGATTTGTACGTAAATCTATGGTAGAACATGTATCATAGGATTCTCTCCCTAAATGTATTATAAAAGAAAAAATAAGTACTGTAAATCATTGTTTGTTTTTTCATATGTTCAATCTTTTTTTCTCATTTGTTTCAAACTTCGCGATTTCTCTCTCTTAACAACATCATGTCTTGTAATTATACAAGAAATCGTTTTAGCTATGCGTGAAAAAATCTACTACCAAAAAATGAATGATGAGATTTAAAAGAGATATTGTTCTTGAGTATAACAAATGCACAAAGCGAAATGGTTTGTAAACACTAAAAGTGAATTTACTCCGATGTTTTATGGGTTTATTTTTTAACGCAATACAATAAATAGAAAAGCTATTAGTGGTAAATTACAAAAAAAAATATTTTTAGGGTTTTGTGTTTAATTCTTGGGGGGGGGGTTTGCTATTGCAGTTAGAAGAATCGTTATCACATGAAAAACAAGAATCTCGAGGATTCAAAATAAAATTAAATGAGTTTAGATATTATAGTGTAAATGTTGTATATAAATTTGTTGTTAAATCTGCTGAAAATTAGATTTTGATGATCATTATAGTACAATAAAACGCTAACAACATCTCGGAGAATAATCTCAAAATTCATTTTACCCTAGAGAGTTAAAAACTAGTAATCCCACAATTTTCTCATTATCTTCTACTATAAGTATAAATTCTTATCTTAACCATATGTATAAACTCTATCTAGCTTCCTCCTGAAAGCAGCCATTGCAAACAATGAAAATGTAATGGAATCCGTCAGACATCAAACCTACATTAAAACAACTGCAAATGAATCATAAATACTTAAATTACCAAGAAAATTAAATTACGAACAAATTAAATTAAAGAAAAAACAATAATTCTCACCAAACACAACTTCAATTCTTTTAGAGAAAAACCCTAATTCTACAACGAAACATCAATGAAAGAGAGAGAAAAAGTTCTTCGACATCAATGAAGAACTATGTCCATGAGCACCCACATAAGTTCAGATTTATGGGCCATGAAAGTTAGTGGCATGGGCCTCTTCAATAGTTGAGCTATATCCTGTGGTAGACAGATTTGCCTTAGTTTAAAAAAAGCTTATCTTTTTTTTTAGACCAATACAAAATTGCCACGTGTTTATAAAATTAGTTTTTTTAATAATTATTACAGAGAATTTATATGTGTAGCTTACTTGTATGTGGGTGTGTACACCCAATCACAAAATGACATGTGGTAATAATAATATAACCTAGTATGGGTTTAGTTAACCCTAATGCGCTTGATCAGTTTTTCAACCATTTTATAGACACGTGGCATCATATGATTGGGTGTACACACCCACATACAAGTTGGCTACCCATATAAATGTTTTTGATAATTATTATATTTATAAAATACTGAAAATATTACAAAACGTACGAAGATATAATTCTTCGAAGAAAAGGAGAATACAATGAGCATCAAACAGAAATTTATACGTTATGCTATTGATCCAAAACAGCCAACTCAGTTTTTTATTCCACATAAGCATCATTCAAATACCAACAAATTTAATGATAAGTTTGGACTTTGAAAGAAATTCATTCTTTAAAAAGCTCGCACCATACTCTCAATGAACAAATGAACCACATAACACTAGCGGAAAAAACCAAACCCAATGGAAGAACCAAACTATTCATAAATTGGTTGAGTTACTATATTTTTTTTAGCCTAGTAGAACTTTTATTGATTGAACATAGACCTTACAAATGCAGTGAATGGGTGGGTGAGAGAGAAACTCAGCCAAAACACCAAAACAAAACAACTAAAGGGGAAAAAAAAAGGCTTGCAGCACAGTTTATAGCACGTTTGTCCTCTAATTTTGTATAATTCTTTAAATTTTTATCAATAAAATTTATTTTGGATTAAAAATAAATAAATAAATAAATAAGATCACCCTGATAGGATCACTGCATCAAATGCCTAATTAAGTGCACCAATCGATGAACATTTTATCAAAGAAATGACTTCTCTCTATTGAACCCCAAACCCAATACAATATGATGGGCTATACAATATGTAAGACATATACGACTGCATGTACTGCAATGTGACTCTGCAATTATGTGGATCATACGAATGTGTATGTTGATGAACAGCCTGCCAAGTCCTTTTATATTGTTAATTACAGAGTTGTGATTGTCGCCAAAGGACCAAAGACAACATTACAACAACATAAGTGAGTACCATTGTCTTTCCTAAACTATGTTTGCTCTTTGGACTAATCAATTATTGTTCTAGTGATACCTTTTCCTTGGAACCTCATTCACCTTGTTGTGTATTAATATTTTAATTGAAAACATTTTATGTAAAAGCTTGAGAAGGCAGTGAGCTTTATAAATATTTATCTGTACATAGAACTTCATCCTTTGGTTACCTGCAACTGCTTTGATCTAATGGGTTTTTGCCGGTGTATCTTTCAATATCTGCTTATCTTTCAAATCTGTTATACTTACTCCGCTGATAGCCAATATGCTAACATCTTGACGAAATGGACCAACAATCCATCCTGTCTTACAAAGAAGTATGATGATGGGTCTATGGTGAGATTCATCATAGATGCACCAGTGCAAACTCCGCATTTTTCCTTAGCTTTCTACTGTAATGGAAATTGTACGTCTTTCCTACTTGGGGTCTTCTTGCATTATCATTTACATGAAGCAGGTGATCCTCAACTAATTTGGTCAGCAAACCGGAACAATCCTGTTAGAGAAAATTCAACATTGGAATTCACTCAAGATGGCGATCTAATCTTGAGAGATGTTAATGGTACATCTGTTTGGTCTACAAACACTACTGGAAGATCCGTTGTTCGCCTAGAAGTTACCGAGATGGGGAACCTTGTGCTATTCGATGCAAATAATCAGATTATCTGGCAATCTTTTGATTATCCAACTGATACATTAGTTCTTGGGCAAACGTTGATTGCAGGACAGAAGCTTATAGCTAGTGCATCGGCAACAACTTGGAACGAAGGTTTAGAGTATCTTTCTGTTACAAGTGATGGACTATTTGCTTTCATTAATTCCAATCCTCCATTGTCTTACTTTGAAAAGAATACGAGCACCAAAATAGGCTATATGACATTCTTAAATGGAAGTCTCTCTTTATATGCAAAAAACCCCGAGTCTGACAAGCCAATGATGGAGATTCTAGTCCCTCCAGTATCTTCCGAATTTCAGTACATGAAGTTGGATTCTGATGGGCATTTAAAGGTTTACGCATGGGTTTCAAAGTGGGATCAAGTGGCTGATATTTTCTCAGACTCCATTGTTGATAACTGCCGCTATCCTCTCGCATGTGGTAAATATGGTATTTGTTTGAATAACCAATGCACCTGTCCTGAAGATACTTATTTTCAACCAGTGGATGAAAGGCAACCAAATCTTGGTTGCACTGAAATTACTCCATTGTGTTGTGAGGTTCCACAGAACCATCAAATTCTAAGCCTCGATAACATTTCTAACTTCAAAGTTGGGAATGATTCGATATATACTGATATTGAGAGCTGCAAGCAGGCTTGTTTGAAAAATTGTTCTTGTAAAGTATCTTTCTTTAGGCGCCATGGTACAAATTCAAAAGGGGAGTGCTACATGGAGACTGAAGTATTTTCCTTGATCAACAATGAAAATCATGTCAAGTCCAATACTACATGGTCAGTTCATATTAAGGTGGTTGCCATCACACTTGGTAAGTCTCCTGAGTCTTCTCGTACTGGCCATCCAAAAGCCAATATTGTTAAAGGTGTACTTGTGTTGGTTTCTGTTTTAGGAACTGTATTCGTTGTACTTATTATAATCATCAAACTTGCTCTTTTGAAGAAGAATAAGAAGAAGAAAGCTATTGAGAAGTACGAGAATTGTCACAATCTTCTACCTGGAACTCCTATGAGATTCTCTTATGAGGAATTGAAGACTGCAACTAAGAACTTTTGCAGAAAACTTGGAGAAGGTGCAAGTGGTTCTGTTTATGAAGGAACCTTGATCAATGGAAAAAAAGTTGCAGTTAAGTGGCTAGACGGATACAAGCAAGCAGAAATTTCATTTGTGGCAGAAGTCGAGACAATTGGAAGCATTCACCATGTGAACCTCGTAAAACTAATAGGATTTTGTACTGACAAGTCACACAAGCTTCTTGTTTACGAGTTCATGTGTAATGGATCCTTGGATAAATGCATCTTCAGCGGGAAAAATGAAATAGTTCTCAATTGGCAAACTAGACGGAAAATAATTCTTGACATTGCCAAGGGGCTAGCTTACCTTCATGAAGATTGCAGACAAAGAATACTCCATTTGGATATAAAGCCGCAAAATATCCTCTTAGATGACAAATTTAATGCTAAAGTTTCTGATTTCGGATTGTCAAAGTTGATAGACAAGGATCAGAGCAAAGTCATGACTGCAATGAGAGGAACACCCGGGTACATGGCGCCTGAATGGTTTAGCTTTGTTATCACAGAAAAAGTAGATGTATATAGCTTCGGCATTGTATTGATGGAGATTTTATGTGGGAAGAAAAATGTTGACTTCAGTAAGCCAGATGAGTCCATGCATCTACTTAGTCTCTTGGAAAAGAACGCAGAAGAAGATCGATTGTGTGATATGATTGACAGTAATTGTGATGATATGAAGTTGCATACCGAAGATGTCATGAAGATGATGAACTTAGTTGTGTGGTGTGTACAAAGTGATTTTTGCAAAAGGCCTTCCATGTCTGTGGTAGTGAAGGTCTTGGATGGTTTAATGGATATCGAATCAAACTTAGACTATAAATTTGTGAATAACCTACCTTTCTCTGTACCAATAGTTTGCGATAAAGTAGGAGTAATTGTTTCATCTCCTTTATTACCATCTGTTCTCTCATGTCCAAGATAATAAGATAGATGGAACTTTCGTTTGATGATTTTCATTGTATATAAGTACTTCTGACAAGGTTTAATTGTTTCCTCTGTTTGATGTCAATGCTCATAAAACTTTACGCATTCGTTTGTGAACTCTGTTCTGAAAATGTGTTGGTGATTAGAATGCACTTAGTTGATTCCATCGAGTATGCACTCTTATATGTACCATTAATAAGATCTAACAACAAACAATTTTAAAAGGAAAAGGCTTGGTACTTGACAACAGATGAATTGTTCTTCCAGAATTACAGTAAAACAGTGGATAGCGACAGCAATTTCAGGTCGTTTCATAGGACGGTCTTTTGGATCAGACTGAACACATTTAAGGATGAGCTGAGCTGTCTCAACTGCACCCTTGACAGGATACATACCCTTGGCACAAGGCTTCTACAATGAGAATAGTAATGGTCTAGCCCAGCTCACCAAATCATGTTGCCCAGTAGGATGGTTGGTGTCGTTTGTCTGTTAACATCTGCAATAGCACAACACCACGCCATATCCATATACGTCGCTCTTGACATATAAATGACCTGTTTCAAAGAAAGAGCTGAAGCGTGATGCTACTTAAGAGGTGTGTTGGGGACGTTGGAGCAGCAAGAGTAGGGGTTGATGAGAACATGCATGGAGATTAATGTTCTCAACTTAGGAGTTAATCAGGATATATAATACTACTCTACTGTCAAACTTTCACAGTGTTTAGCTAGCCATTTAATATAGAACTGCAGCTACACAACATCAATGATCTGAACACTATGAAGTTACTGTATCACTTGATGTTATTAGTATACATAATAGTACACAATCGGCGGCACTGAACTAAATATGTTTCTCGTATAAAGTAATATATTCTGGCACTAAATTCTAAGATAGTCATTCGTATAACACACACACATCTGTAGGAGTAAATGTATACCTTTCTTGCAAAGCATCAAAAGGCAAAAAATGATTAGCAAAAGAGGTGAAAGAGGAATACGTAGTAGTTCATGAACTCGATCCTCTCTAGTCTTAGGGAAAGAACCTTATCTCTTTTTCTTTTTCTTTTTCCTAATGCTAATACATTAGACTTTCTTCCTTCTTTGTTCTTTCCTTGAGACAGTTGCAATGGGGAAAGAATAAGACTTCTTTGTTCCAACTCTGACCCCAAGAAGATCAGAGTTATTCTCATGCTATACATTAGACTTTCTTCCTTCTTTCTTCCAATCATCCTTCATCTTCATGACATCTTCTTCTTTTGTTTTCCATTGTCTATTATACTAGAAAACTAAAGTGGTGTTTCCTTCATCTCTTACATTGTTCTCGCAAACTAAAAGAAGAAAGTGTGATAGGAGAGATGGAGGGAGTTAACCACAATGTTGTAATGAGTGCCAATATATCTGATCGCTTTGAAGTTTTTAAATCCCTTCCATGGTTCTTGGAGTTTGGCCAAGAAAAGATTTATATGCAAATGGCGGTCGAAACAATCTTTAACATCATTATAGATTTAATTGGGAATGCCACTACAGAAAATATCCGTGAAACACACTCCAGATTATTTTTTCCAAGATTACAACGTCGATATACTAAAGCTGTTACTGTCTCAGGATGGTCAGGCATTGGAAAGGAGAGAGTAGTCAAATATACTACAATGAGGGTAATGCACGCAAAGTTATTTGATACTCTCATATGGATGATTGGGCAGGGAGAAAATCTGAGTCTGAAAAACTTTCAAAGATTAGTAGCTGAGGGATTGAAGATCCCCCTTGGCAGAGATGATGATGATGATAGTGATGATGTGGATAAAGTTGTGTCAGATAAAATTAGTCTGGCTTTACGAGATGTGAACTTTTTGTTGGTACACGATGGAGGTTGGGGACCGGATGATTTGAGGAGTATAGGCATTCCATATAATGATAAACAGACTCATTCCATGATTCTGGTTGCATCTAACAATTCCCTAGAGAACCACCAGCATGTTTCATTTGATCATATAATCTCAGGAATTGAGAAGGATCTCGTTGAGGACGAGTGTAAAGATATTGTTAAATGTCCTAGGCTGCAAAAAGCACATATTAATATCACACCAAAGGCTGTCATGGACTGCATAATCTACTTCGCATACCTCCTACAATATATGGAAGTTGAAGTCGATGTACAATTACAGATGATGAGGTATTGGGTTGCAGGGTTCATCGGAGATGCTACATTGGATCTGGAGACGATTTTTAAACAGGGAAATGCCTTATTGGATGAAATTCAAGATCGCAGCCTGATTAAATTTGTGTCAGCGTACATCGATAAGACCAACTCCTCTGGTGATATCATCATTCCTTGTACATTACTTCGTATTGGCTATGAAAAGCTAGACAATCCCAAGACCAATGGCGAGACAGATGGCTACAGATTTTTCGCAATAAACAGCAATCCAACTCCAGAGGTCAGCAAGCTCACAACTATCATCCTTTGTCCCCTTTCTTCCGTTAAATGTTACAAACCATTTTTCCCCGAAAACATCTGGAAGAAAACAAGGTGTGTTCGAGTTCTTAGCTTCATGTCTACAACATTATCAAAACTGCCTTCTTCAGTACTTCATCTGGCCAACAGCATTAGATTTCTCAATTTACGAAATTGCAAAAATCTGGTGCAAGTTCCTTACCTGAGTGCTCTAGTGGAACTCCAGATGTTAGATCTTTCAAACACCTCTTTGGAAGAACTTCCATCCGATTCCTTCGAGAACCTTCAACGCCTTCGACTTCTTGATCTCACCGGATGTGTCAAATTATCCCATCTTCCCTCATCCATATCTTGCCTGCTCAATCTTGAACAACTCTTGCTTGGAGGTTGTAGTAGTTTGAATGTTTTACCATCTCACATACTACCATTGGAGAAACTCCAAATGTTAGATTTGTCTAGAACCATACTGGCCGAAATCCCAGAGCAGTTTTTCAGGTGTATGATTAGCCTTAAAGACCTTAACCTCTCATTCAATTCTCATTTGATATCCCTACCAAAGTCTATCTCAAACCTTGTCAACCTTAAGAAACTTAACCTTGAGTCTTGCTCCACCTTAAGGATCCTTAGTCTTAGTCCGCGCCATCTTCCATTATCACTTGAGGAGCTCAATCTTTCAAATTCTTCATGTCTGCAAGATGTCAACAGTGTTTCATCTTCAGCTGGAGATATGATACCAAACCTCCGAGTCCTCAACATGTCAGGCATCCAACTTCAATGTATCTCATTCAAAAATTATTCAAGCTTGGAAAACCTAATCTTGCAGTCAAACACAAATCTCCAGTTCCTTGACCTCTCCGGTACGAAAATCACAAAATTTCCATTGGAGGGTAAACCACATCTCAATGGCTTGAAGCGCTTGGATTTAATCGGCGTGAAGCACATCCATTCAGTTCATTGGAATGATATTGATTGGCTTCCTTATGAAGTAAACTGGGATGAATGTGAAGAGAACAACATCGCACATATGAAAATTCCACTAAGTAAATGGCGGAAGGAGGGAAGCGGAGGGGTTTTTCTATCCCTAACAAGTGCAAAGATTTTGCAAACTCTATCACCTTCTTCGTCTCAGCTTTGGGAAACATGTCTATCACGTTTTCTTGTTTACATTTGCCCTTGCGCTGATCGGGGAAAAGGAAAGGCAGCACATCTTCCCCAGAAGCTACTGTCTCAGTACAAGAACATCGACACCAGACTCCACCCCTGTGCTCCATTTCATGAAAGGAGTTTGGAAATCGAAGGTGGCAATATGTTTCGTAGAGGTATAACTGTTCTTAGTCACACAAACTTTCTGTACCTACATGATTCGACACTTAAGTTGTTTTCAAATTTGGGTCTGGAAAACATGAATGCACTAACAGAATGTCGAATTGAGAGATGTCATGAAATAAAAGTGATCTTTGATGTCCCCTCGATTGAGATAAACCAGCCCTTGTTGACGTGCCTTGAGAAGATACAGATCTCCAATCTCATGAAACTAGCCTACATGTGCACTAGTGAGCGGACACTGAACAAAGGAAGCTTCAGCAGCCTTAAACATTTGCAGCTAGAGTATTGTGCACAACTTGTTAAGATTTTTTCTTCAGGTGTATTTATGAAAAATCTGGAAGTGCTCGACATAAAATTTTGTGCAAGATTGGAGGAGATCTTTTCAGGGGAACATGAACAAGGGTCTCTCCCGCGGCTGCACACATTGTTCCTTTTGGAACTTCCTTCCTTGAAGCATATCGTTCACGATGTGTCATTGCTATCCTTGAAGAAGGCACAAATAAAAGGATGTCCAAAACTGCATACGCTTCCTATTAGTAGGAGTCAAGGAAGAGCTATGGTGGATACTTCCATAGAGATTAGAGGTGAATGTGAGTGGTGGGAACAATTGGAATGGAAAGACAGTAACATGAATCGTCAGATTTGTTTCATTCCTTGGAAGCCATTCAAATACCCTAGAGGTACATAAAAGAACAAGGTAACCTCACCTTTTACTTACCATATTTAGTATGTGAAGATTTCATTAATTTCTATGATATAGGTAACGATAAATAAAACAACCAACATATTTGTAAAAACATCTGGAAAACTGGTGTGCTGAAATAACAGGGGTGCTTGCGGCAGGAAAGGATCGCAACCGGGACTGACATGACATTGTAAACACCAGTATGTAAATTAAGACTTACGGGTTTGTATGGTGTGCTGTGCTTGCTATTTATTTATAGTGTGGATATGTTGGATGACTAGTGTGTATAACAGAATAAAAAGTGTGCTAGCTATTTATGTATTGTGTGGATGATTGATAGTATTAGTTATGATACTGCAATTTACGCCTCTGTTCGTGAAACCTGTTTAACAAGTCTGTATATAAATTCAAGGTTAAAATGTTTTGTTGGTCATTAGGAAAAGGCTTGGTACTTAACCACAGATGCATTGTTCTTCCAGGATTACAGTAAAACAGGGAATTTCGCAAATTTTCGAGCAATCTGAGGTCTTGCATATGCGTTCATTCACATAGGATGGTGATACATTTACTTACTACAGCACGTTCACTCTAGGAAGAAAGCCCTTCACATAGCAGTGATGGTTAAGGTCTTTGAACATTGATCACACAAGTTTGAAACATATGCCTGACAGTCCATGACAAAATTGATCTTTTCAAATTTCAACACAATTTCAGCCAGCTTTATCGTACCACTAAATTCTACGATTCGTTCATAGCACACACACATGCTGTGTATTGGCTCGCAATGCGTAGGATCATAGCTTATATTAAGTGAGGTCTATAGGATCATACCTTATGTTTGTTTTTAAAAACAATGTAGGTAAGAATTCTACTCCCATAAGAGCATTCCCAATGGTAGGTTTTAACACACTTTTAGTATACTTTTAGTGTAAACACTTGTCAATGGTAGCTTTTAACACACTTTTCAAGCAAAACACTTAATTTGCCAAGGAGTTAAAAGTGCCACGTAGGAATCCATCCGCTATAATTAGTGCGGTATGGATCCATCCGCCACAATTAGTGCGGTATGGACTCATCTAAAGACTCATCTAAAGGAAGATCCATCCGCCACAATTAGTATGGTATGGATCCATCCGCCATAATGAGTGCGGTATGGATCCATACCCCACAATGAGAGCGGTTTCAATAATCCACCATTGGAAACACTAAAACCTTTTTTTTGCTAAAACCATTGGAAACACCAAAATTCCTTAAAACCATCCTATGTGGCACCACTAAAAGTGTTTTACCATTGGGAATGCTCTAAGTACTTGGTATTCTAATTGGTAATTGGTATTGTTATTCAATCCTTGTATGGATTAGGAACTCTTGGGTATTATATATACTCAACTAGTTGGCTATTGTAAAGGGGTGGTAAAAGAAGAAAGAGAGTGAACCAAAGGTGAAAGCATTACTAGATAGGGAGAGACAAATTTATGAGGGTTTTCATAATAGGGTTTCTCAGGTTCTAGTGTGTGAGAGAAAAAGAGACAAGGAATTATAGATTTGTAATTAGGTTGTTTCTTTTTTCTCTGATTAGTAAATTATTCTTGATCGGTTGTCGGGTGGAGTATGCGGGTTTTCCGAACCACGTTAATATTGGTGTTATTGTGTGTGATTGTGTTTTTCGATTATTTTCTCTGTTATTTGTTATTATCTAGATTATCGGTATTACAACCAATCCTTGGGTTAAAGCTTCCGTTGCAAAACAAGTGGTATCAAAGCAAGGTTCTAGGTTGTAGGGATTTTCGAGATGGCGCAAAGGGTTTCAAATTCAGGTTTGAAGTTTGATGTAGAGAAGTTCGATGGAAAGATAAATTTTGGTTTGTGGAAAGTACAAGTCCAAGATCTCTTGGTACAATCGGGTTACACAAAGCATTAAAGGGAAAACCGGCGGATATGTCAGATGATGTTTGAGAAGAATTTGATTTGAAGGCTACTAGTGCGATTCGATTGTGTTTTACGAATGAGGTCTTGTCAAACGTTCTCACAGAAAGTTCTTCAGTAAAACTTTGGTTAAAGCTTGATTTGTATATGACTAAATCGTTATCAAATCGATTGTACCGCAAGCAACAACTTTACAGGTTGAGGATGGCAAAAGGTACATGTATTAATGAACATCTCAGTGTATTCAATAGCATGCTTTCTGAATTGGTTCATGTTGGAGTGAAGTTAGAGGATGAAGATAAAGCACATCTACTTCTGAACTCTATGCCCCAATCCTATGAGCATATTATCACCACGTTGCTCTATGGAAAGGAAACTCTGGAATTGGATGAGGCTGTCAGTGCTTTTTTATCTCATGAAATCAGAAATAAAGGCAGAGACGATGAATCTCATGGTGAGGGTTTGGTGATTAATTGGGGATCATAGAATGGATTTAACAAGAGTAACAAGGCTCACATAGAATGTTGGAAGTGCGAAAAAGCAAGGCACTTTTAAACGGGATTATGAGGAAAAAGGTGGAGCGGTTTCGGCAAATAGCTCCAGGTCAGGGAAAGGCAAACATATTGCTAATTCTGGCGGACAGGCTAATCAAGTGGAGTTTGATGATGATTTACTCTTGGTGACTACTCAAGAAGAAAATTTACATCAGGTTTGGGTACTTGATAGCGGTGCCACAAAACATGTTTGTTCACATAGGTCATGGTTCGACAAGTATGAAAGATGTGAGGGTAGTTGGATGTCGATGTGTGATGGCTCCAAGAAGTCGATAATGTAACACCCATGAGTTGGTGTTAGTCCCACATTGCCAAGGAAGTGGTTATGTTGCTAGTATATAGAGCTTAACCATACTCTAAATAATGTCAAGGCCTTTTGGGGTAAACCACATGGGTGGGCCCTGATCCAAAACCCTCTACTGCTGGATATCCGCAGTGACTAAAGGGGGACAATATTGACATTAGCGAGTGGTATGGTGCTCGACGCACCGGGATAAGCGAGGACGAAATCCCGGGGCGTTACAGGTAATATTCACATCAAGATGTATGACAGGAAAATACATACTCTTGAAGGGGTTCGACATGTGCCGAGTTTGCAAAGAGAACTAATTTTTCTTTTCAAGTTAGATTCTTTGGGTTACAAGTTCACTGGCAAAAGTGGAGTTGTAGAGGTTTGCAGAGATTCCAATGTGATCATGAAAGGAATCGCGAGTAGTAGTTGCTTGTATATACTATTGGGTCAAACAATAGTAAGATCTAAAGTTGGTCCAAAGGTAGGCAAAATGATATTGAAATCACAGGGTTCTGTTATGAACAAGGTGGCTGCAGAAGGAAGGAACTAAAGAAAGGGAAAAATGGTCAGCAAGTGGATTCCTGTGGGCAAGTTTGAGGGTATCTCAAACTTGTCGGTCAATCATAATTGATTGGGCACCCAAAAGGGTGGAGGCGGCAACATGGATCAAGAATGTTTCACAGGCGCGGGTGGAGTCAACAATAATCAAGTTCATTGGCTCGCCAAGGTGGAGATTGTTGTGTATTGGCTCGCAATGCGCAGGATCATAGTTTATATTAAGTGAGGTCTATAGGATCATACCTTATGTTTGTTTCTAAAAACAATGTAGGTAGGAATTCTACTCTCATAAGTACTTTGTATTCTAATTGGTAATTGATATTGTTATTCAATTAGAATCTTTGTATGGATTAGGAACTCTTGGGTATTATATATACTCAACTAGTTGGTTATTATAAAGGGGTGGTAAAACAAGAGAGAGAGTGAACCAAAGGTGAACACATTACTAGACAGGGAGAGACAAATTTATGAGGGTTTTCATAATAGGGTTTCAGAGGTTCTAGTGTGTGAGAGAAAAAGAGACAAGGAATTATAGATTTGTAATTAGGTTGTTTCTTTTCTCTGATTAATAAAATCTTCTTGATCGGTTGCCGGGTGGAGTAGGCGGGTTTGCCGAACCACATTAATATTGGTGTTATTATGTGTGATTGTGTTTTTCGATTACTTTCTCTGTTATTTGCTATTATCTAGATTATCGGTATTACAACCAATCCTTGGGTTAAAGCTTCCATTGCAAAACAACACACACTCGTGCTATAAGCATCCAAGGACTTGTACATTCTTCTTATACAGAACATTTCCATCTACATGGGATTTTGTTTAGTGTGGTTAAGCAGTAACAGAATCCTCAATCAACGGCATTGAAACTAATTATGTTCGTAGTAAAATGTAATGTTATGCTAAAACGATTACAACACACACACACCTTTGTAGGAGTAAGCTAAAAACAAAAAACTATTCACAGAAATCAGAATTATTCATGAACTCAGTCTCAAGGAAAGAACCTCATCTCTTTTCCTTTTTCTTAGTGCACAAGATACTATCTATCTCGGCTTTTTTTTTTCCCTCAGTGAAAGTGTTCCTAAAGGAAGGTGAAAGAGGAATAAGTAGTAATCTATTTCTACTTTTTCTTAAATGAACTCCTCTCAAGTCTCTAAGGAAAGAACCTCATATCTTTTCCTTTTTCTTAATGCACAAGATAGTAATCTATCTCGACCTTTTTTTTTTTCCTTCTTTATTCTTTTCTTGAGTGTGTTGCAATGGGGAAAGAAAAAAAATTCTTTCTTCTGTTTTCAAACTCCAATCATCCTTCATCATCTTCTTCTTCTTCTGTTTTCCGCTTTCTATTATACTAGCAAACTACAGTGGTACTTCCTTCATCTCTTACATTCTTCTTGCAAAACTAAAGGAAGAAACTTTGAAAGGAGCCATGGAGGGAGTTAGCCATAATATTGTAATGAGTGTCGAGGAAGCAGAACGCTTTGAAGTTTTTACATCCGTTCAATGGGAGATTGGGCTTCTTGCTTGCTTTTCTCCCGATAAAATCCTTGATACCATTGCAGCTTTAATTGGAAAAGCTACTGAGGAAACTCTTGCAACATTTAATAGAGTTTCCTTGAGAAATCAAGTTCGATATCCTAAAGCTGTTACTGTTGCAGGATGGGCAGGCATTGGGAAGGAGAGGTTAGTCAAATACACAACAAAGACACTAATGACAGCAAAGTTATTTGATACTCTCATATGGATGATGGGGCAGGAAAAAAATCTGAGTCTGAAAAACTTTCAAAGATTAATAGCTGAGGGATTGAAGATCCCGGTTGGCAGACATGATGACAATGATGATGACAGTGATGATGTGGATACCATTGTGTCAGAAAAAATTAGTCTGATTTTACAAGATCGGAACTTTTTGTTGGTACACAATGGACGTTGGGGGCAAGAAGATTTGAGGATTATGGGCATTCCAAGTATTAAAGGACTGAATCGTTCCATGATTCTGGTTGCATCTAAAAATCCTCGAGAGAACCACGAGCATTTTTCACTTACTGATTATTATGGTGATCAATGGATGACAATGTACGGATTGAAATTCGTTGAAGCCGAGTGCCAAGATATTGTTAGCTCTCCCGAGATGAGAAAAGCAGGTATTAATATAACACCAATGGCTGTCAAGGACTGCCTAATCTACTTTGTGCACCTCACACAGTATATGAAAGTTGATATCGATGTACAACTACAGGCAATGAGGTATTGGTTTGCAGAGGGGTTCATTGGAGATGCTACATTGGATCTGGAGACAATTTTTAAACAGGGAAATATCATATTCGAAGAACTTCGAGATCGCGACCTGATTAGATTTGTTTCAGGGTATGCCAATAATACTAACTTCTCTCGTGTCTTTCCTTGTAGATTACTTCATATTGGCTATGAAAAACTTGACAATCCCAAGACCAATGGCGAGACAGATGGTCACAGTTTTTTCGCAATAAACAGCAATCCAACTCCAGAGGTCAGCGAGCTCACAACTATCATCCTTTGTCCCCTTTCTTCCGTTGAATCTTACAAACCATTTCTCCCCAAAAACTTCTTGGAGAAAACAAGGTGTGTTCGAGTTCTTAGCTTCATGTCTACAACGTTATCAAAACTGCCTTCTTCAGTACTTCATCTAGCCAACAGCCTTAGATTTCTCAATTTACGAAATTGCAAAAATCTCGTGCAAGTTCCTTACTTGAGTGCTCTAGTGGAACTCCAGATGTTAGATCTTTCAAACACCTCTTTGGAAGAATTTCCACAAGATTCCTTTGAGAACCATCAATGCCTTCGACTTCTTGATCTTACCGGATGTGTCAAATTATCCCATCTTCCCTCATCCATATCTTGCCTGCTCAAACTTGAGCGACTCTTGCTTGGAGGTTGTCGTAGTTTGAGATCCCTACCGAAGTCTATCTCAAATCTTGTCAGCCTTAAACAACTTAACCTCGAGTCTTGCTCCGCCTTAAGGATCCTTAGTCTTACTTCGCACCATCTACCAGAGTCACTTGAGGAGCTCAACCTCTCAAATTCTTCGTGTCTACAAGGCATCAGTAGTATCTCATCTTCAACTGCAGATATGATACCAAACCTCCAAGTCCTCAACATATCAGGCATCCAACTTGAATGGATCTCATTCAAAAATTATTCAAGCTTGGAAAACCTAATCTTGCAGTCAAACACAGATCTTCAATTCCTTGACCTCTCCGGTACAAAAATAACAAAATTTCCATTAGAGGGTAAACCACATCTCAGTGGCTTGAAGCGCTTGGATTTACTCGGTGTGAAGCACATCCATTCGGTTCATTGGAATGATATTGATTGGCTTCCTCATGAAGTAAACTGGGATGAATGTGGAGATAACAACATTCAACATATGCAAATTCCACTAAGTAAATGGCGTACGGAGGGAAGCGGAGGGGTTTTTCTATCCCTAACAAGTGCAAATATATTGCAAACTCTATCACCTTCGTCTCAACTCTGGGAAACATGTTTATCACGATTTCTTGTTTATATTTGCCCTTGCGCAGATCGGGGAAAAGGGAAGGCAGCACATCCCCAGAAGCTACTCTCTCATTACAAGAACATTGAAGCCAGACGCTACACATGTGCTCCTTGTCATGAAAGGTGTTTGGAAATCGAAGGAGGCAATATGTTTCGTGGAGGTATAGCTGTTCT
Organism: Aquilegia eximia; assembly: GCA_023053565.1. NCBI lineage: Eukaryota > Viridiplantae > Streptophyta > Magnoliopsida > Ranunculales > Ranunculaceae > Aquilegia > Aquilegia eximia. Next base: position 22,643,899 of record JALIGU010000005.1, read on the forward strand.
TAGTCACACAAACTTTCTGTACCTACATGATTCGACACTAGAGCTGTTTTCCAATTTGGGTCTGAAAAACATGAATGCACTAACAGAGTGTCGAATTGAGAGATGTCATGAAATAAAAGTGATATTTGATGTCCCCTCTGTTGAGATTAACCAGCCATTGTTGACGTGCCTAGAGAAGCTACAGATCTCCAATCTCATGAAACTAGCCTACGTGTGCGCCGGCGAGCGGACACTGAACAAAGGAAGCTTCAGCAGCCTTAAACATTTGCAGCTAGAGTATTGTGCACAACTTGTTAAGACTTTTTCATCAGGTGTGTTTTTGGAAAATCTGGAAGTGCTCGACATAAAATTTTGTGCAAGATTGGAGGAGATCTTCTCAGGTGAACATGAACAAGGGTCTCTCCCCCGGCTGCACACATTGTTCCTTTTGGAACTTCCTTCCTTGAAGCATATCGTTCACGATGTGTCATTGTTAGCCTTGAAGAAGGCCCAAATAAAAGGATGTCCAAAACTGCGTACGCTTCCTATTAGTAGCAGTCAAGGAAGAGGTATGGTGGATACTTCCATAGAGATCAAAGGTGAATGTGAGTGGTGGGAACAATTGGAATGGAAAAACAGTAACATGAAGGGTCAGATTTGTTTCATTCCTTGGAAGCCATTCAAATACCCTAGAGGTACATAAAAGAACAAGGTAACCTCCGCTTCTATGACTTTATCTTACCATATTTAGTATGAAAATTTGATAAATTTCGATGATATATTTCCCAAGTTAAAGTTTTAATTATATCTAACAATAAATAAAACAACTAACATATTTGTAAAAACTTCCAGAAAACTGGTGTGCAGAAATAACGGGGGTGCTTCCAGCAGGAAAGGATCGCAACCAGGACTCTGACATGACATGGTAAGCACTAGTGTGTGTAACAGAATAAAAAGTGTGTTGAGCTTTGCTCTTTATGTATGGTGTGGATGACTGTAAATTAAGAGTTTGTATGGTGTGCTAGCTATTTATGTATTGTGTGAATGACGTGGATGACTAGTGTGTATAACAGAATAAAAAGTGTGCTAGCTATTTATGTATGGTGTGTGCTTTTTATATTATTGATGGAATGTTTGCGATGCATGACAAATATACGATAAAGAGTATTGTTAATGGCAATGATGTACAATCCATATTAGATTATAGTAGATGAAAGTAAACATGGAGAATGAATACAAACTGACTAATATGACAAGTAAACAGATATTTGCTGCATTTCCGTACATACCATAGGACGTGTTTGCTCAGAAATATAATCCAGAAAATAAAATGTTGTTTTCAACCGTCAATTGTTATTTTCTATTTAAAGATGATTTTATTTGAATCCCTTAAACTGTTTTTCCTCTTTCTCAATTTATCATTTCATTCATGCAAAGTTAGGGTACAAAATCTTAGATCAGCCTCCTAATGAAACCTCGATATACAGTAATATCATGCCAGGACCTCCATACACAATACATATTATCAGATTTTACTCGAGTCGCAAACAGAAAATGGATACTAATTGTCATTTTCTTTAAAACTGCGCTTGCTTCAAGTAATTTTCAACTGCACTTGTGCCACTTTTTAATTCTAAAATGTGGTTTCCTTGTTTTAAACAATGTTAAGAGACCTTTTATAGGTCCCTCCCCGTCACCTCAATGAAAAGAACCAAGTGGATCTCTGCAAATACTGTTATTTTCAAACTAATACAACCTAATCCTTGTGAGAAAACAAGGAAGCAGGTGATATTTACGAGTTTTAAAACCACGTGAGGTTTCGGCTCGTTAGATTCAAAGACATCATGGTAGGGATGTAGGAATGTACACACATGACAAATGACAAATCATTTATTCCTTTATACATTCTATTGAGTACTCTTCTGGATAAAATTAAAACAACACACATTATTTTTTTCTAAACAGATTACGTTGTATTCATTTAACTTTTTCTTCTCTTACACTTACGTATCAATAAAAGAATGTGGACATTGGCACCAAAAATGGTAAAGGAAACATGGTAACTACGTAATATTGCAACATGATGGAAAGATGTTACCATTACAAAACAGGAACCGATATGGACACTGGTACAGTTACATCCCCAGCAAAGCTTGAACTATGATTTGTTGTCGAGTTTCCAGTGAGGGTATATCCAAGTGTATAACCTACACCCCAACTTCCCATAGGCAATGTTGCTGCCTGACATCTCTGACAAACTCTAGCAAGCGATGCTGCCTTTCGCCTTGCCCGCTTTGTGCCTGTAAATAGAAGAGTCTGAAGCAAGCTCGCCAATGCTGGTGCCCTAACAACTCTCTGAGTCGTAGCAGTGCCACCACTCCGACACAACTCAAGTAATGCTGCAACAGCATTTTCTTTTCCCCTTGGAGTACCTCGTCGCATCATCCCAAGTAACCCTGTTACTGCCATTTCCTCTTTTCCTACTGCTTCTGCCCCAATTGGCTGCCTAACAAGCAAAGCCAATGCCCCTGCAGCCTCCTCTGCAACCCCTTCAGTCCCCAATTCCCCCACCAATGCTGCCACTGCCCCTGACTCAATCATACGCGTGCAGTTATCTACATGGGTTGACAGGTTAAATAATGCTGTTACAGCATCCTTCTTACCTCTTGAGCTCCCTTCTCTCAGAAGCCCAACCAAAGCCTCGACTGCACCCGTTTCCTCTGAAATTCTTTTCTTGTAATCGTGAACAGCAGAGAGGCTAAAAAGTGTAGCTGCAGCATTTTCCCTTGCCTCGGTTGTGAGCCCAAATCTTAGAACCTCGACAATTGCACCAAGGCATCCTGCTTCCTCCATAATCCTGCTTTTATTCTTGTCATGGATCGATAAATTGAGAATGGCAGTAACTGAATTTTCTTGAGCAATTGGATTTGGCGAAGGGAGTAACTTATGAAGAAGAGGGATTGCCCCAGCTTCAGCAATGCAAGCACGGTTCTCCTTTCCAGTTTTTGCCAACAAACGAAGCTCTCTAGCTGCAACAGTTTTTGCACCTTGTGATCCATTAGATAGCTGCTGAATGAGAAGCTCTGCAGTAGCCTTGTTTGCTTCAATAGCAGCCTTGGTGGATGCAGCCAATGCAACAACTTCCATAGACATATCTGTATTCTCCAGTGCATCAAAGGGAATACCATGCGCAGTGCACCACTGGCTAATCAAGTTTCTAAGAGCTCGGTTGGGAACAAGACGGGTGTGAGCAAGCATCTGTCCTGTTTTTGGACAGCTACTGTGTCCTTCTTCCATCCAACGAGCTATTGAATACCGATCATATGTTTGCCCAGTAGAGATGATCACTGGGTCTTGCATCAAATCCAACGATATAGGGCAACAAAAATCTTTTGGAACAGTTAGAAAAGTATCTCCAATCTCTTGAGATATAAGACCCTTTCTTGGTTTCTTGCGATTCCCAAAACTCGTTTCACCACCCTTCGCTTCTTCTTCTTCTTCCTTAAACCCGAAAAGCAAAAATCTACAATATCGAGTAAGGGCAACAAATCCATTGAGTACTGACACTGTTGGTTCAACATCTCCTTCATGATTATATATCTGTTCTTCAAGAAATTCAATCTCAGCTCTACATATCTTAACATCTCGAATTCCCAATTTCTCTATTAAAAATACCCGAAGTTCCAATCTATTAGGAATCCGACCTTTCTCAAATTCATCAAGAAATGAAAAAAGCTGTATTCTTAACGCTTCGTCACGTTGATCAATAAACAACTTAGCTCTTCTAGATTGCTTCTTCAGAAGCTCAATTTGTTCGTAAACATCCTGACTTACATCAATCTCTTTCAATGGAAAAACATCAAGTAATGTCGATATTTCCTGATTAAGATCATGAAAATGACCTGAAATCGATGAATTCTGTAACAATAGCCATAATCGACTAGACTGCAAGCAATAATCAAGAAGGATCTTCGTGCGATAAACAAGTAAATAAAATTCTTTGAAACAAAGCATAGCTGAAGAAGGAACTTTAATACTAGAATCTCGTAAATATTCAAAAAGAACAACAAAGATTTCGATTTTTCTAATCAATGACCTTGAATTCTTTCTCTGCAATGAGAAAGAATGATTCGAAAACGTCGAAACCAATTCCCCTGATATTGAAGCTAAGGTTTGAACAAGTGTTATCTCATTAAGATAAACTGGTGCTAAAAATGCTTCTAATGATGGTGATCTTCTTCTCCGCAAAGATGAAAAAATCGCAGCTGATGCCATAGATCTCCCAAATTATCTCCACACAACAACAGAAATTTCTGTGTTTTTTCTTCAAATTTCTCACAAATCACTGAAAACCCAAGTTATAAAACACCAAAATGAACAGAAATTTCAGGGTTTTTCTTCAAAATTCTCACAAATCACTGAAACCCAAGTTTTTTAACCAAAACCCAAGCTCAAAAACACCAAAAAATGAAGAGAAATTTCTGGGTTTTTTTTTTCAAAATTCTAAGATTTCCAATCAGATTTTTAACCAAAACCCAAGCTCAAAACACCAAAATGAACAGAAATTTCTGGGGTTTTTTTCAAAATTCTAAGATTTCAAAACAAATTACTGAAAACCAAAGATTTTTAACCAAAACCCAAGCTCAAAACACCAAAATAAACAGAAATTTCACTATTTTTCTCTACAAACTACAAGAAAAATCAAAGCTTTATTTAAGAAATAAAAAACTCTTTAAAACTCTTAACTTTTCTTTCTCCAATGAAGATAATATCAAAGTAGTTGGTCTTCTTCTTCTACTACTTGTTCTTCTTGTTGTTGTTTGAATCTATAAATCTAAAAAGAGTTGAATAGAGAGTAGAGATTACGCGTTAGAAAATAGAAAGAAAGAAAAGAATAAAAAAAGGTTTGATTTTTATTTTTATTTGTTTTTCTCTCTCTAGAAATCTCTTCATTTCATTTTCATTGTAGCAGCCGTCATGAAAAGGACTTGCATTTATGATGTGTGTTTGACTGAAGATCATCTAATCTTAAAATAATCAATTTTTAAGATTTTTTTTTTACAGTTTTACTATTTTATTTTTGAAATTATCGAAAATACCCTTGTGGTTTTTGTCGAAAAATTTCTAATTTTGTTTGTAGTTTAGGATTTTGGATTATATTTAGATTAGTGTATCAGAGAGAATAGAGAAAGATTAGAGAAGAAGAAGAAGCTTTTTCTATTAAAATGGATAATGTACATATATGCATAAGTGTTTTTCTTAGTAGGTAAGGATGACGATGTCGAGTGTAGAGAATTTTTAATATAATAAATGTGGTAAAAAAAATTTCATAGCCACAAAGTTTCGTTTTGTTCCCCGGCAACAAAATACTTGGACTCTTTGTTCTAAAAGAATTTTATAAAAGTTGATAAATATATATACATAAATTTCAATATAGTAGGGGTGGGCAAAAAACCGGGAAACCGAATTAAAACCGGAATCGAACCGGATCAAAACCGGTCAAAACTGTGTTGACTAGGAACCGATCAAACCTAACCGGAACCGGAACCGAACCGAGTATATACAATTCGGTTCCAATTTCTATTCTAATATTTCGGTTCCAATTTCTATTCTAATATTTCGGTTCAAACCGAACCGAACCGAATATATATATATATATATATATACATGTTATATATGATTTTTTGTTTTTTTGTTTTTTTTTTATAAATATTAGATTATATTCAGATATTCAAAAAAATTACAAAAAAAAAAAATAAAAAAAAAAAGTATTCCACGTCCTTGTCGATTAGCATTCTCCTGTGCATTGAAGTCAGTCTTGTATGAGGTACTGCAGACCCCATGTCGACAGGGCCATGGGTTAGATTGCTCCTAGGCCTGTAAAATGGGCCGGGTAGGGCTAGCCCGGCCCTTGAACCCTCGAGCCCTCACACTTTAAGGGTCGGGCCAACCCTACCCTAAAAGATGATGAGGGTCGGGTTAGGGCGGGCCAACACAAAAATTGTCAAAACCTCACCCGACCCTTAGCCCTTTATTTTAAAGGGTTGAGGGCCGGGCTCATGGGCCCGGTTGATAGGGTCGATACATACAATTATGTTTTACTTGAAAAAAAAATATGCGATCATGTTTTTATTAATATCATTTTAATATTTTTGAAAATATGTATAATATGTACAATTCTTAAATGTACAAATGTATTTTTTTCACCATCAAATTTGTTATAGTATATGATATTATTTTATCCAAGAGCATTACGATTAATAATTACAAAGAACTCGTAGTTAGATGTTATCTTATTACTAAAATTTCAAACTTTAAAAATTTAATCCTAAATTTATAACATTCTAGCATGATAAGTATAAAATAAACATTTAAAATAATAATCTAATTACCGTTTATTACATGCTCAATAATGAAATAGATGGTTAATAAAAAAATATTCTATTGAGAATCAATTTCTTTTAGTTATATAATAATTTTTTAACAACTAGTTCGGAAAATATTCGATAAACATTCGATAAATATCATATAACTCAAACAAAAGTGACATCTATGTCTAATTGGAAAAATCTCTACGATTAAAACTCTAAAAAAATGTTCAAATTTTGATATATAGAGAAATATATTAAAAATTATACATATATTTATGAGGGTCGTAAGAGGGCTTTGAGAGGGTTAATTAGGGTCGGGCTAAGGGTAGGGTCTAAAATTTCCAAAGCTAAACCCTAACCCGACCCTTAAAAGGAGAGGGTCGGGCCGGCCCTACCCTAAAAATCATAAGGGTCAAGCTTTAAGGGCTTTTTTCGTTGAATGGGTCGGGCGGGCCGGGCCGGGTTTAGGGTCAAAGGGCTATTTTTACAGGCCTAATTGCTCCTGCTTCCCTATTGCACATTGCAAGTGTTCCATTCGCAGAATCGCCAAGAGCGTCGTTCTGGTTCTCGGAAATATCTCCAGCAGAATCAGATTTTGCAGGCTCTCTCTATTTGGAACGAGCCTGGGGGTATATTTCGTCTGATTGAGAGGGTCACACACACAGAGCCTCCGTTGGAACGACCATGTCGACAGTCCCAAAGCAAGAATGTACGACGGTGTTTGCAATAGGTTGCAGACGGGCACTTTGCAGCAGCCGTGAAGGTGTTGGCATCATCAGGGGTTGCTCTGAACACTCCAGAGACGCAGCGGGCTTTAGAGGATAAACACCCGAAGCATCCACCACCATCTGTCCCCGACATTCCTTTACTCGAGTCACCTTTGTCAGTTGAGAGGGATGGGATATTATCATGCATCAGGTCCTTCCCCAAAGGGACGTCTTGTGGGCGAGATGGTCTCCGGGCCCAACACTTATTGGATGCTATGAGTGGGGCTGCATCCGCTGTAGCCACAGATCTTATGGAGGCCTTGACACCGGTTGTGAACTTATGGCTACAAGGTCGATGCCCACGGGTCTTGGCAGAGTTCATAGCTAGTGCACCGCTCACCCCACTTCTTAAGACAGGTAACGGCATTCGCCCAATAGCTGTGGGTATGGTTTGGCGCCGCTTGGTGTCTAAGATTGCCATGAGAGGAGTTTCTAAGGATATTGTCCCCTACCTCGAGGATTTTCAGTTTGGGGTTGGTGTGCCTGGTGGAGCAGAGGCAATTTTGCATGCTGTTAATCGGTTGGTTTGTGCTAACAAGGATGACACATCGCTTTCTATGCTGCTTGTGGACTTTCAGAATGCCTTCAACCTTGTTGATCGGTCTGCTATGCTACGGGAGGTACCCAATCATTGTCCATCTATTGCTCTATGGGTCGAATACCTCTATTGTCAACCTGCTCGATTGTATCTAGGGTCTACTCATATTTGGTCAACAGCTGGGATACAGCAGGGGGACCCTTTGGGGCCTCTTCTCTTTGCTTTGGTCTTGCATCCATTGATACACCGTATTCGGTCAGAATGCCACTTGGAGTTGCAGGCATGGTACTTAGATGATGGTACTCTGATTGGTAGTACAGAACATGTGGCTAGAGCTATTTGTATCATTCAGGAAAGAGGACCATCTCTTGGGCTCGTGCTTAATGTGTCTAAGACAGAGTTGTTCTGGCCTTCTGTTGATCCTGACTGCTCCTATCCAGATATCTTTCCGGTTGGTATATCATGTTCTCAGCGAGGGGTTAAGTTGCTTGGAGGGGCTGTAAGTACTGATGCATCATTTATTGTGGGTAATGTTCGTCAACGAGTGGATAAGACACTTCAACTTATGGACTTATTACCACAGCTAAAGGATCCGCAGTGTGAGTTGGCACTTTTACGTTCTTGTATGGGATTATCCAAACTCACATTTGCTCTCCGTACTTGTCCCCCTGATTATGTTCAGGAAACAGCCGAATGGTTTGACCACAAGCTTCGTGCAGCCCTTCAAAATATTGTGGTTTCCGATGGCCCTGGTTTTGGCGATCTACAGTGGCGTATGGCAACCCTCCCATTGCGTATGGGTGGACTTGGTATCTATTGTGCCACTGATGTTATGAAGTTTGCTTTCGTAGCTTCACGTACGCAAACCAAGGATCTCCAGGACCACATTCTTCGAGGTTGTGACACTCCACCTATGGGTAATGTTTTCGATACTGCCATTGCTAGTTTACATCTTTCTATACCTGATTTTGATCTCAGTAATCTTGTTCCAACTGCTACCGTCCCCTTCAGACCCCAACATGTCTTGGCGGAAGCATACTACAACAAGATTAGTTCTGGTCTTGAGAGGGAATTTGAGTTGTCAGCTAGACAAAAAACCGTGATTGGATGTGTACAGTCAGAACATGCCAAAGATTTTCTTCTTGCTACCCCGAGGGAAGGGCTTGGACAACGCATGACGCCTGTAGAGTATCGTGCCATTCTTCGTTATCGATTGATGATCCCTCTATATTCAGATGGTGAGCTTTGTCCAGTGTGTAAGAAGAGTAGACTTGATGTTTTCGGGGACCATGCGGCCCATTGTAAGCATTACCCCGGCTTCAAGTACAGGCATGACCACGTTAGAGATATCTTGTGTGATGTGTTCTGGCGGGCTGGCGTACAGGTTAAGAAGGAGGCTCCTGTTAACTTTCTTACTGATCCTAAGGAAGGAAGATCGACACTACGTCCTGCTGATATTCTGGTCTACAACTGGTCGGAAGGTAAACATGCGTGTGTTGATGTTACAGGGGCGTCTCCGATGGTTGGGCTGAGTGCTGGGATTTTTGAGGTGGGGCTAGCAGCTAGCAATGCAGCAGCGGCAAAAGTGGAGAAACATGACGGAGCTTGTAGGGCTAACCAACATAGTTTCATCCCTTTTGCATTTGACACATTTGGATTGCTAGGCTCAGAAGCAGTTGAGCTCCTCAGGAGAGTGCAGAAGATAATGGATAGCAACGTGATGACTGCAGGTTCGAACGAATATGTATTTAGGAGAATCAGGTTTGCTATCCAGAAAGGACTTGCCGCACAGTTTGTAGCGCGTTTGTCCTCTACTTTAATTTCTTGAGCTTATCAATAAAATTTAAAAAAAAAATAAAAATAAAAATTAAGTTATTAAAGCCCGAAACACAAAAGCCCATAATAAAGCCCAAATCGAAAACCGAACCGAACCGAATCAAATCGGTTCGGTCCAACCCAGTTTTAATAATAATTTTCGGTTTTTGAAACCGAACCGAACTGAACCTGCTTGCACGGTTCGGTTTCAGTTTAGTGGGAAAATGGAACCGAACCGAACCGTGCCCACCCCTACAATATAGTTCAGTGATGGTAAATATAATATATGTTGTTTTATGTAAATTTATACTGATTGTATGAAGTAGTAAAACATTTAACGTTCTTAGAACGTAATTAAAATTCAGTAGATTTTAAACAAGGTTCATCGTATGCTTATTAAAATAACTAAAAATCGAATAATGCACATAAGTAGAATGATTCGAGAAAATGAGAGACAAGAAAAAGAAATTCCATATTTTTTTTTTCTTTAATAAAATTTTATTGCTGATATTTTTCTTTCTACCAAAAAAATAACAAAAGCTTAATTAGGACCTCAGGGGTATTTGAGGAATTAAAGAAAATACAGTTGCAATTCCGTGTACTATCAAAAAACACGGTGCGGGCACATGACCGACAAATGAATAATTACAAGTTATTAAATTCTGACACGTGGAAAGAAGTCAACGAATGACGTTATTAATAAAGCTATGAAAAGCAAAAAGACAAAAAAGTACAACAGCAAAGAAAGAAAAAGTAAAGAAAAAGCTGTGGTGATTTCTTATCAGAACGTTTTGGTTCTGATTTCTGAACACAAGTTAAAAAGTCAAAACCAGTGGATTCGATCAGATTTTAGAGGTATTGTTAATAGAGTTTTTAACTATTTTACTGTTTTTCTTGCCTGTTTGTTACTTTGTTTGTCATTGGGTTTTTACTTTTTACATATGCATGATTATATTTGATCATATGCAAGATAAATTTGATGAAAAATGCATATTATATGGTAATGGTATGGTACCTAGTAGTCAATATAATATACATAATTTATTGGTCTTGTGGTCAATGGTCTCATAGTCATCATGTGTTTACAAAGACGTCTTGAGGTGGTTTGCGAAGTCTGATGTGTCACCGTTACCAACATACACGTTTCTGTTTTAATTAATATATATATAGATAGATACTAATAATTTCGATTTTACTTTTATTTATGAACAAGTTGTAAAAAAATCCAGACTCATATCCAATATTACCCCACTTATGGGCACCCACAAACGTGAAGCGTGCATATTCACATAGTATGTATGTATATATTTTCCTTGTTGTAATTAAAACCGTAAGAAAAACACATTATGTGCATGCATGTGTTGTTTGAAAAATATTTGTGTGAGATGAACTAAACACATTATGTGCATGCATGTGTTGTTTGAAAAGTATTAGCAAAGACAAAGATCAAGTGATCAACAATGGCAAGCAGCTTAACTATATTACATGTATCAAGTATCAATAGTTTTTTTTTTTACAATTTGGATGGCCTTAGGCTTCAATATGAGAAGATTGGTGTACATGTATCAAGCTAGGCAGTAGACAATACTGTAATAAGTTTAGGACATACCCCCCATTTGAAAGTCGAAATTTGAGATACCCCATTGGAAAAAATATTTGAGATACCCCTAATTCAAGATGTGGTGTTATCTTAGCCGTCCATCATAATCCATCATAAAACTCACGTACGGCTGTAAAGCTCTTCTGTCTTGAATTGGGGGTATCTCAAAAAAAATTTCAAATGAGGGTATCTCAAATTTCGACTTTCAAATTGGGGTATGTCCAAAAATCTCTAAGTTATAAAAATCTATTCTCTAATAGCATATTTTACAAAGTGGATTCCAAAGTGCTCTATTGGTATCTGCTTTACTTCTCCCGCCAATCAATCATATACAAAAATAGTGCTTAGCTATTATACCAGAGAATTTTATATGTGTAGCCTACTTGTATATGGGTGTGTACACCTAATCACAAAACGTCACGTGGTAATAATAATATAACCTATAGTAGTTTAGATCGATTAAGGATGCAATATTCACTGGATTATCAAGACTAAAATTAGTCAGTTAATTTAATTTCTAAATCAATCATTACCTATAGAAAAAATCGATCGAATATATTTTCAAAAACAATATTTGATTGAAAGACATATTGTTGATTAGAACTTAAATGATTCATTTTATCCATTCAATCTAGGGAACAAATGTGATAGAAAATAATGGCATATCTTACCCATCTTACAACTTCAATCCACATCAATTTGAATTATCTCCCATTCACATAAGGTCCCCTTCCACCTACTTGCTTCAATTCCATGTGGAGTACACACTGGAAAAAAGATCGATACAAAGTGAGTTACCACTTCCTTCTTTTTCAATGGATCAATGATATAGATATCTCACTAACTATATACTAATTCTGTGGGTGTGAAGGAGAATACAAACTGCAAGCTTCTTCAATCTTGTTTCCCCATATAATACACCAAAGACTTGTACTGCAGTCCACTGAAGTGGTTTCAATGACTTCAAATTATTGCCTTGACTGATCGACCAGTCATTCAAAGAAAGTTATATGAAGTCAATACATACACACAACAAACACAATGAATGTTATTGGTAATGTGTTTAATATATAGTTGGGTGATCAGTTCTTGGACTCATTGTTTAGAAAAGGTCTTATTATACACAAATTTTCTTCAATGAAAACAAATGTATATTATTATTATAAATAAACTTTCTTCAAAAACACTATCGAATCGACATAGAAATTCATATATTAACAAGAAAAATGTAGAACTAAATAATCCATTAATAAGTCTACTTCCCGTAAGTCACTGCAACACATCACCACAGGGATTATTAGGGCAGGATATAGTGTGGGTTTTGAATAGGGCAGGAAATTGGTTGGGTTCGGGTTATATTTTTTGGGTTCATTATCAAATCCTCGCCTCCGTCTCTCCCTCCCTGGCTCAAATTAAAGTCAGTCTTCATCGCCCACGGTTCTATATCTATTGTAGTCTTCATCGGCTACAAAAGCTGCTTATTGTGATTTTTTTTTTGTAGAATACTTACAATCTGATCCCCAGGCAATTGTAGACTTTTATGATATTTTCTTAAATAATTAATAAGGAATTTGTAAAATTTGTAACAAAGATAATTTCAATCTTTTTTGAATTAACAGATATTATCACTCCATGCATGCATGTCTTCTTTCTCAATCGATCTTTGTGTAATTCTATCTTCTATCCTTCTTCAATTCATCTTCTTTTATTGTTGATAGTGATTTAGCTTCGAGTCTTCTTGTGTGTTCATAAAAAAACTTTAGTGTACTAAGCTTATTTCATAGTTCGGCTTCGAGTCTTCCTCTGTGTTAATCAAGAAGTCGAGTGTCTTGTTGGTGCACCAAGGTACTCTCGTGAAGTCAAGGTGTTACAAATAACTAGTAGTGTCAACTCGCAGTGATTGCAAGTAGTGGATAGGTTTGTACATCTCTTTTCATCTAATGAATTTATTTATTGTCTCGAGGACAACCGTGGACGTTTCTCATATTGAGTTTTACCACGTTAAAAATATCGTGTGTTCTTTATTTGTTTATCGCTTTATTATTATTTTAGTATTGTTATATTGCACATATTGGGGTTTCATTCTTAAGAGTGGTACCACTTTCATGCTTATTATTATTGGTTTTGCAAATGATGGCACTTTTTGTGCAAAGTAAAGGCAATATAAGCTAAGGTACCCTATGTTATTTGATAATTTCAATTTTAAAGAGAATTTGAGGATATATGGTTTAAACCATTTTTGTATGCATGCAAGGATGCAAACTTCTACGATTAAGAAAAGACCATATAACAAGATGTGAAATGGTTGTTGTAAAAGTACTAAAACATCACACCATAGGCATGCATGGTCGAAGATTATTTGTATGAGATGATGAGCTATATAACTAGAGAGTTAGAGATCGACATGATCAGACATCAGAGCATTGGAAAACAGAGCTTATATATAACCACAGTATATATCAAGTTATGATTAAGCAGCAAGATTTATAATGATCTATTCTCTCATAATATATCTTATGATTAAATTCATTGTTCACTTCGCTGGGCCTGGCTTGAGAAGACAAGTGCTGCTGGAGAAGACAAGTGATTCCTTTGACAAGCTAAGCTTCTCATCTGCTAAGCTTTGATGCGCAGAATTCTAAATTTCTGACAAAAATTTTCAATACCGAATTTAATCAAAGAAAATAATAAGATCTAATAACATAAAATCAACTTCAGTAGTTTGAATTATTACCAACAACGACATCAGTTCGAATTGTCTCCCATTCACATAAGGTCCCCTTCACCTACTTCCTTCTCTTTTATGCATCGTAGCCAGGATTTTTTGTGAGGGTGCGCACCAAAATTTTATTATTCGCCCAAAAATTTTCATCCACCAAATACTCAAACAGTAAAACATGTATACACAATTTCCACCAAAAAATGAAATTGACATCATTATGACAAATTAAATTTTACAAAAGATTTCTTATAAATGTACGACAAATTTCTTCAATCAAACAATCAACCCTTAATGGACAAAGTTTTGAAGATATACATTTTAACAAATTCAAAAATCGGGAGCTTAAACCAATCAATGGCTAGTACATAATAGCTACTTCGAGATAATTAATAAAATAAAAATAAGAAATAGAGGGATTTTTATATTTTTTTTTTATAGGATAATTTTTTTTTTTATTGAAAGACAAACATAATTAAATAATCAAAATATCAAATCCACACAATATAGATATTTAATACAAAATAAGCACTAGATCCTGCTGATAGCTAATAATTAGGTAAAAATTATTTAGTGGCCAATCAAAAACGTCTATGTATTCTTTTTTCCTAAAGTATAGGTTGTGAATTATCTATCATAAAATAAGTAGTAGATCTTTGTACCTAATAATTAGGATATAAATGATTTACTAGCCAATCAAATAGAATAATACTCCCTCCGTCCCAAATTATAAGTACCTTTTGAAATATTCTACTTATTTAAGGAAACATCATTTATTGTTTGTCTACTAACTCTATTTTCTAATTTACCCCTATTTAATACTAATTACAATGTCTAATTTTTCATTAGAATAATTACTCTAATCTTAAAGGAAGGGTAGTATAGACAAATAAACCATTTAACTTAATTAATATGTGTTGAAAAGTCAAAAGCGACATATATTTTGGGACAATCTAAAATGGAATAAGGTACTTATAATTTGGGACAGAGGGAGTATATCTTTTTTTTTCCCTAAAATATTGGTTGTGAGATTTTTGATAAAAATTATATAGTAGAAAATTTCTCAAATTTCAGGGTACGCACACCCCCGGGCTCCGCCCCTCATCATGAATGATACAGATATCTAACTGCAAGAGCTTCATCTTCTTCTTTCCTAGTATGTACACCATAGACTTGTGCATACCACTGAAGTGGTTTCAATGACTTCAAGTTATCGCCTTGACTGATCGACCAGTCATTCAAAGAAAGTTATATGTGTTGAAGTCGATATACACAACAAACTTTGCTAAATCTGATTGGTAATGTGATCAATAATTGGATATGAGGTGCGTCAGTTCTTGGACTCATTGTTTAAAAAAGGTCTACCTACTGTGCGATTATCAGAGTGAAACAATGATATGATAACAGATTTTCTTCAAAAACACTATCAAATCAGCATTGAAATTCATTAAACAGAAAAACTAGAAATACATCCATTGAGAAATGATAAATCTACTTCTCATAAGTCACTGCAACACATCACCCATATATAGCACTTGATGTTGGCACCAGCAGTTTCATTCAGGGTATAAGTAGGGCTAGCAATGGACCGGGTTAGACCCGAAATAATCCGATCCGAACTGAACCGATAAGAGCGGGTTCGGTATTATAGTTTTATGTTTTGGTTCGGGTCCGGTTCCTAAAAATAAAACCCGATTCTTATTGGTTCGGGTATGGAATTAATGGATACCGAACCGATATGGACCCGACATGAATTCTTTAGTAATTTTGAAAATTTTAAATTTACTAACACTACAAATATGTCATAAAAATTATATATTTAAGAAACTTGACTTTTGCAAATATAATTTCTAATACTAACTATCTTCCAATTATATATCAATTACCTTATAAACACACAAATCAATACAAACATTTACCATATTTATTAAAGGGAGGCGTTCCAGGGACCCAGGAAATGTTTGACTCAATTTTGACTCAATCTTATTTAGGGTATTTGTACATATTGGATTGGCATGATTTTTGGTAGGATAAATGTTCTCATTATGTACGACATCTTCACCAAACTTTATCATAATCTGAATTTTCTAACCCTAGAAAAATCATATTACAAGTTAATGTATCGTGGAACGTTCATTTTTACCGTTGAATTTAATATTACATTTGATGGGTCTAAATATATTCAAATGAGCTGATTTTTAATTTAGTAGATCTTTATAGTAAGGAGATCATATCTACCAAAAATCATGTCAATCCAACATGTACAAGTACCCTAAATAGGATTGAGTCAAAATTGAGTCAAACATTTCCTGAGTCCCAGGAACCCCTCCCTTTACTAAATATATCTATATTATAAAAAAGTAAAATATTTTTTCTAAGTTGGTGTACATAAATTTAACAAATCAATTGTTAGCCAAAAGATTCGGATCCAACCCGGATCCGATCCGTTAAGGTTTGGTATGGGTATGGTTTTTTACTTTTGGACCCGATAGGGACTGGATCCGGGTCCGGATCTATTAGGTTTCTTAATGGTTCGGGTCTGGTATTTCTAATACCCGATCCGAACCGGTCCATTCGGTATACGTAAATTGCGAAAATCACTCCCACAATTTTTGATCACCTGAAGACCACCACAATTTGCCACTAGCTATTTACCTTCAGTGCTCAGTAATCTGTATGGCCATGCACACCCTCCCACTGCTTATATACATGACCTGACCGACATAATTTTTTATCGCCACCCCAACCCATCTAGATGGGTATACATTATCGCAGAATATCACTGGTCTCCACCCTCCAGTCTCAACTAGCTTGGGCATATCAAAACCACAAGTGTAAAAGTTACAATCTACCAAAACTCCATTTCAATCTGAACTTTCTACACCATCAGATCCGTGTAAAATAAAATTTATTAGTTGGACCTAACGATCATGAACAGGGGAAGAGCTTAAGTGATAAACAGAAAGCTTTACAGCTAACGCGACCTATCTATATAAATGTGTGAGGCCTTCTCGTCCTTATGGTCTGGTTATATTCGGTTTATGGCCTCTAACACTCTCTACTAGTCCATGATTTATTTGATTTTTATTTACAATTTATATATATCTTAATTGTTATTATTTTTGTTTGATGGAAATCTTATGAAATGGTTGTAATTAAAACTGTAAGAAAAACACATTATGTGCATGTGTTGTTTGAAAATTAATTGTGTGAGATGATTTAGCAGAGACATGATCAACATTGGGGAAGTAGCTTATAAATACCTACTTATTACTCCATGCATCATTGCATCAAGTCTCTTAACTATTAACACTGATATCACATAGTAGTAGGTTTTATTACTTCATGTATCAGGCTAGCTAGGTACAATGATGATTTATAATGATCTATTCTCTCGTAATATATTTTACCATAAAGATTGTTGTTCTGCATATGACTGCTTTATTGATACATAGAAGTGCTCTATTGGTATCGGCTCTATTTCTCCAGTAAAGCAACCATCTGTAAAAGTACTGCCTAGCTACTGAATTAGTTAAGGTTATAATCTCATATTCAATAGATTATAAATAATAATATGGTCAGTTAATTTCTAAATCAATCATTAACTACAGCAAACATCACACATTCACACCACATGCGTATATTGGTATCTGCTCATAGAATAATCTTTTATTTTATTTTTATGGTTAAGACCCCGGTAATATTTGCAACAGAGAAATATGCAACTAGAAGGACATGTCAGCATGGAAGAGCTTCAGGTTCTGCATAAATTCAAGCTAAAAAATCAACCAATAGCTGCACCAAAGGTGATTGAATGCTACTGGGCATTGCCTCCGGCAGGTTTTATAAAGATCAACGTATGTAGATGGTGCCTCTAAAGGCAATCCAGGTAAATCAGGGTGTGGGGATCTCTATTTAGAAGCAGTGAAGGTCAAGTTCTTGGAGTTCATATTGGGGGAATAGGGACTGCTACAAACTACATGGCTGAAACTCATGCCATTCTTCATGGAGCGAAAAAAGCCGTAGAGATGGGATGGTATAATCTTTGGATAGAAGGTGATATGATTCTGAAACTGTGATAAAAGCCTACCATGATGGGACAATGCATTGGACAGTTAAGAAAGAATGGGAAACTATCAGTCAGAAAGCGCAAAATATCATTCTCTCACATAATTGTAGAGACGTTAATTTTGGGGCTGATGCATGTGCAAGAAAAGGGGTACACTTAGCAGCAAACGAGAAGTTATGTTGCAGCTCCAAACCATCATTTAGCAGCAAAAGTTACTTGCCATGGGGCTTCTTATTCTCCGGGACAAAAACATATTGTTTCTATCCCAAATATGATCATAAATCATATATAACAATATCCACCCTAATCAAAATATGATCATAAATCATATATAACAAATATGATGCCTTGAACAAAACTATAACTTAAGTAGGGAGTGATTAACCCTAGTGAAAAATGGCAAGTAGGAATTACACAAAAACTTAACACTATGATTCGACCTAAAATCAGAAGTCTTTGTTCTTTTCAACAAGTCAACAAAAACTGCATATCTTTTTCAATAAAAAGTTTTAATAAGATTATCCTTATGGAGGGTTGACTATAAACAAATTGTCCTTCTCACCCATACTATCATTAACCCTGTTCTTCTCAAAAATTACTTGCCATTTCAGCTACCTTTAAGAGAACCCCTTTTCTACTTATTATAGATTTAGATAATCTTTTGGGATGTAGGAATCTAAGCATTGAGCTAAGGATTCAATAGATGTATGTAATTTTTTTCCTTTATATTCTTTTTTCATTAATACAAAAAAATCACCCTTTAGCTAAAAAAATTATCTTATACTCTTGTTATAGAACTGTGCAAAATATTTGTAGTTGAGTTTATATAATGACTTCAGGAACTCAGAGTTTTGGGTAGGACTTGGCAGGTATGTATGTATTTATATTTTATATGTAGGGTTAGTTAATTAGAAAATAATAATTTAGAAAAATTGAGATTGTAATTTTGTATGCCTTTCTTACCTATATTTTCATGATATGGAGATATCCTTTAAACTTGGAACTCCAAAACCAAGCCTGTTCAATTGGTTGTGTTCACTTTCTACCTGAAAACAAACTCTTTCTTTCTTGATTTTTAGAAAAAGGTTTGATCAATATTTTCATGATATAGAGATATCTTTTTTTATTTATTAATTTTTTTTATTTTTTATTTTTTTTAGATTGGCAACTAAGCGAGGTTGCGAGGACCCTTACCCTTTTAAATTACGTGTGAAAACTTATATAAACAATCAGCTGTTGATGTATTTCAAATGCACAACCTCTCCGCTTTGTGAGAGAGGGATGCTACCATTGAGCCATAGGCTCATTCACAAGTTTGATCGATGCTAGTCTATTACTATCAATTACTGCATCATTATTTTCGCTCTCGAGAATGTTCTATACGTCGCAAAACGGATTGCAGTAGCATTATTCAAAGATATCTCCATACATACATTTGTTAGATAAACACCGTCCCCGGGATTATAATATTTTGTATGGGATTCTGGGATTCAACACAAAGATCATACTAAAATTTTGTAAGAGATATAATTCTTCGCATACATCCTTGATGTAATCGCCAGCAACAGAAGTTGGATTTGTGATTAAAAGAAGAGAGAAACATGCATGAGTGCAAAACAACATTAGCAAAAGACTTTGAAAGACATCATTGGTTTCGGCCTAACGCAGGTTTGTATGTCTTTAGTTGATAACAGACTAACATATACTGTATGTTGAATCATTTTCTAGATATGAACTTGATCAATGTTGTTTTGTGTATGCAAGTGATGGTACAAAGTATATATAAACTAAGGTGCCCTATGATTTTTCGGACAAACTATCCTATCTGATGATTTCAATTTCAAAGAGAATCTGAGGGTGGTGTAAACCATTCTTGTCATGCTCATGCATACACAAAGTTATGCACAGATGCAAACTAGCTTAAAAGATGTGAAATGGTGAGAAGATTGGTGACCATTGTGGCATTTTATCTAATGGTTGTAAAGCTACTAAAAGAAAAACACACCATATGCATGCATGGTCGAAGATTATTTGTATGAGATGATGAGCTATATAACTAGAGAGTTAGAGATCGACATGATCAGACATCAGAGCACTGGAAAACAGAGCTTATATATAACAACAGTACAGTAGAACCTCTTTAAATTAATACTCGATTCGTTAATATCTCTCTAAGTTAATGAAATTCTCTGGTCCCGATATACATAGGTAGTAGCTAAATCAACACTCGGTAAGTTAATAATCTCTCTAAGTTAATAAATTTTAATAAAATTGCGTAGGTCCCGACGCTATTAATTTAAAGAGGTTCTACTTTATATATCAAGTATTAAGCAGCACAATTTATAATGATATATTCTCTCATAATATATCTTATAGCCGGCTAGAGAAAACAAGTGCTGAATTGGTATTGGCTGGAGAAAACAAGTGAACCCTTTAAGGATGTAACAGCCAAACAGGAAGTTCTCAAATTTTGGTGTCAATTTTACAGAAAGCTTAGCATCCCATAGACATTGCTTGGAAGCATTCTAAAGTTTCTAACAAAACTATTCAATACCAAAAACAAAAAACATCAGTTTTAATTGTCTTCCATTCACATAAGGTGCTTCACCTACTTGCTTCTCTATTGGTTACCAGTTACCACTACCTTCTCTTTATATGAATGAATGATACAGATATAAATATCTAACTAATTACTATATACTAAATATATGTGGGTGTGAAGGGGACTCAAGAGAAACTGCAAGCTGATGCTGCTGCTTCTTGATCTTTCCCAGTATTTACACCAAAGACTTGTAATGCAGTCCACTGAAGTAGTTTTAAACTTTCAATTACTTCAAGTTATTGCCTTGACTGACCAGTCATTCGAAGAAGGTTATATGAAAATATACACAAAAAACTCAATTAATTTTAGAGATTTTGGCACTTACCCCCAAATGAAAGTCGAAATTTGCGTTACCCCCCAATTTAAAATATATTGCAGTTTCCCCCCATTGGACGGAAAAAAGAGATAGAGTTACGAAAATCAATTTTTTTTTTTTTTTTTTTTTATTAAAATATAACTAATAAGATTTTATTGATAAGCTCAACAAATTACACAAACGTAGAGGACAAACGCGCTACAAACTGCGCGGCAAGTCCTTTCTGGATAGCAAACCCGATTCTCCTAAATACATATTCGTTCGAACCCGCAGCCATCACGTTGCTATCCATTACCTTCTGCACTCTCCTGAGGAGCTCAACTGCTTCTGAGCCTAGTAATCCAAATGTGTCAAATGCAAAGGGGATGAAGCTATGTTGGTTAGCCCTACAAGCTCCGTCATGTTTCTCCACTTTTGCTGTTGCTGCATTGCTAGCTGCTAGCCCCACCTCAAAAATCCCAGCACCCAGCCCAACCATCGGAGACGCCCCTGATAAAATATTTTCACAATATTAATTAAAATATAAACTACCCCTCTGTTTTTAAAACATATATTAGTTAATACCCCCACTGAAACATATATAAGTAGTAACACCCCCCCCCCCACTGAAATATTTTGAGGAAAAAAAATGAAATTTGTTTGCGAAATTAGGTAAGAAAGAATGGGTGATTGAGGGAAACATTTATCTACTATTATTTTTAACAAATTTTTCAAACAAATTTCATCTTCTTTCTTAAAAATTCATCTCTCTTTCCAAATTTTTTGCAAATCGATTTGAAGGATATTTTTAATTATATATGTTTCAGTGGGGGGTTTTTACTAATTATGTTTATTATTTACATGTTTAAAAAGGATAGTTTTGGTATTATTAAAATATTTTATTTTACAAAAATTTAAAAATTGATTTTTGTAACGTCATCTCTTTTTTCCGTCGAATTGGGGGGTAACTGCTATATTTTTCAAATGGGGTAACACAAATTTCAACTTTCAAATGGGAGGTAAGTGCCAAAATCTCTTAATTTTATTAGTGATGTGTTCACTGTTCAATAAGTTGGGTATAACTCTGATGTGTTCATTCATGCGGTCACGGTATACATAGATTGAAAATCTCTCGACAAAGAATTCAAAGAAATATGTTATTTATGATTCGAGTCCGGGAAATGGATTTTCTGAAAAATTTCAATTTTCCATGTTTGATTTAAATGGAAAATAAATGGTAAAAATTTAAAACGAAAAGATAAGTTAAATTCCAATTTGTCGAACTCTCACTACAAACATATTTAAGTGATTTTCCAAAAAAATTCATGATCAATGTAGCGATATAACTATTTTATCAAAATTGTATTTCCCGAATATTTGCACAAGGTAAATCTATTTCCCAGTAAACTCCTTTCCCGCCCGAATCAAACAGACCCTTTGAAAAAAGAACAATATGAAGACCAGCACAATTTGCCACCAGTTATTTACCTTCAATGATTTGTAATCTGTATGGCCATGCACACCCTCCCACAGCTTCTATACATGACCTGACATATTTTTTTATCGCCACCCCCAACCCATCAAGATGCATATACTTTATCCCAGAATATCACTGGTCTCCACTCTCCAGTCTCAACTAGTTTTAGCATATCAAAACCACAAGAAGTGTAATAGCTACAAGCTACCAAAACTCCATTTCATTCTGAACTTTCTACACTATCAGATCCATGTAAACGAAATTTATTAGATGGATCTAACCAATTGCTACAATTACCATCATGAATAAGATACAATTGATACAGCTTAAGTGATAAACAGAAGGCTTTACAGCTAATGCGACCTATCTATATAAAATGGTGTATGTCACCTTGGAGATTTAGTAGAAAGACATCTTGAACAGGGAAAGAGCTTCAGCAGAGACCGGGGCCTTCTCGTTCTCACTCTCAACCGTGAAAGCTGTAAGAAAAGAAGCAAACCTTAGGAATTTTGTCGAACACCTCTTTAAGCTTTCTCTCTTAATACTAAATCACAATAAAAAGCACTACATATGACTAAATCAGCGCGTCATTACATCAAGTGTGAGGCATTATTAGTTTTGAATAGGGGTTGCCACCATAGGATAATTTTTAATGTGACAATCCAAATATAATTTTAATATGGAAACAATAATATGATTTTAATATTTACTTTTGCTTCAAAAACGCAAGTATGGAATTTGCGGTTTCTTGTGACGCATAAACAGAATATAGAGATATAATGAACAAGTGAACTACGAGGCTCATAATGCTAGAGAGTTTCAAACTGGAGAGATACCATAAGAAAGAAAGATCATTCAAGAAGACACAGTGTAGGACAAGTATTACCTTTCCTCGAGTACTTCTTGACGTTTTCCAGCAAAGTAACCTCCTTGATCTAGATTCCATTCTCCTGCGAAATTGAGAAAAAAAAAAAAGTAAATGTGGTTTCTTGAGATGAGAATAGACTTAACAAAGAACAAATATCCAACTCTTGGAAACACAAAATTGAAGTATAGACAAAAGGTATCAATATATAGGTTGAGTTTTGACCAGTGTTCTTAACTCTTACGGCTTTTGGTCCAACGCAATAAAATTACATTTACACAATATTCAGTGAAATAAATCATGACAGCAACACTTACAAATTTTCCTGTTCAAGCTTCTCGGCGATTGACATTGCCTTCCGCCTTGACCAACCATTCCTCTGTGTACTTCCTTCTGCCTGCTGAATAACATGTGCTAGGGATACCTTGCTTCTTACTATGCTTTGACTCTGAGATCGTTCTCCAATTTTTCTTTTTCCGGCGATAGATGTCAAAGTCGACGGTTGATGAGAAGCTGCTGATTCATCTATCTCATCGCCTACTACCCCTTTTCCCTTTAATTGCTTGAGGTTAGTTTCATGCTGAATGCCCTCACGCTTTTGAGGAGATGCTGCCATTTCAATGATTTCACCTTTTTGCATAGCAGGAGGATTAAATTCAAATCGGTTGGTAGGTGAAAAGCCAATTCCATTGTTAGCTTTGTCTTTACGAACCCTTTGAAGGTCATTAGAGTATTTTTCTTTTGGCATCCTACTATCTTGGTTTGCGATACTCCTCGAAGACCCATCCTCAGAAGCTGGTACAATAAGTGGAACTCGATTCCCTCCTCTAATTTCTTTACTTGATTCAGACCTGATCTCGACAATTACTGGCGAACCAAGAACAGATTCAAATGCCTTCAAAATGTAACCCTTATGTTTGTCTGCTGTGGATTTAGTCACATGTGAGGTAAATGTCAGCTGTACGGTCGGACCTGCAAAATATAAAAATTATAACATTGAGAAATTGAGATTACTTATAAAACTCCAGCACAACATTACCAAGATGAAATGCAGTTTATTGCAGTATATTTTCTGACACTTCGAGAGTTTACGCTACATTCTCAGCATTTGAATCGTGCATGAGCAATATTAGGAGTTCCAAGGAAAAAAAATAAAATATTATTAAGATCAAATTATTCAAAATGAAAGGACATGTTTATAAAAGAACATCTTAAGATCAAATTAAGAATAAGAATAAATTATTGCATCAATTGAAATTTATAAAAGCACATGCTTGTAACTCAAAATGATTCAACCAACATGTTAGGTAATCACAAAGCATACTGAACAGTCGAACCAATAATGAGGAACAGCATCTTTTTTCGCCACAATAAAATTTCAAATAGTAATATCCAAGATCGGAAACATTAGGGAAAATAACAGTGGAATGTCTATTCAGTTTTGTTACAAATAAAAATTATCATTAAAATATACTGTTCCACACAAAAAACAGGTGTAAGTTTCATTATAATTCTTAAAACTCAAATACCAACCTTCAATTAGGCTGAAGGTGGTCATTATTGGCATATAACATCCCACCAGATCTATTTTTCATCACGGTTGATGTTTTATCCAAACAATATGAGCCTGTTAAACTTATTGTTTATAGCAACTCCTCTTTACCATAAGATATACACGAACCCTCGATTGTTTGGGCTTATCATGAGTCCATATTCATAATTAATGGAATCAAGATAGAAATTAGCAATTACCAACATCTCAGGGGGAACAAAAACACACCTGCACCAAAATTGACTGAAACCAGCTTTCCTTCTTGGTACATGAACTGTTTTAAGGTACTGCTTTTTATCTTCTCAAGCACCAAATACCAAATTTTATCAATTTCCTTGATCCCTTTTCTGGAAATGTGTTCACCACCTGCCCTGATTATATCAGTTGTCTTGTGAGACAATCCAGCATGTTGCTTTTCACCTGAAACGTTATTAGTTATCTCAATATTGTCATCATCTGTACTACCACCATGTCGGTTATTGTTCGACACTTGAGCATGTTCACAGTTGCCTTTCCTCGATATATCTCGTCCATTTGAGTTCCTTAGGATCAAAGGACTATGATTAAAACTAGTTTCGGTAGACGAACTAGGCAACAAATATTGTTGATCAGGAGCAAGTTGAAGTAATGCAGCTGTTAACCACGTCAGCTTGTCATTCGAGGTTCTCAGTTGTTTTTCAGCTTCAGACAAAGTTTTCAGTGCCTGGCGCAATTTTTCCATATCATCCTTGGATACTGAAAACAAAAACTCTTTGATTAGTATGAGAAACACGGCAGTAGTATAGATGCTACTGGAACTTAAGCATTTGAATCAAGTCATTGATGTAAAATGCTCAGCTTTACTACTCAACAGTGCTTCTTAACAATGTAAAGCATACACGGCAATGACTTATATGTCCAGTGTATATTTGTGCAGGACAACGATCTAAACGGTTATGGTGTGTCTGTTTGCTTATAGATAAAAGCACACAAAGAGATGAGGCTAGACATACAAATAACTCACATGTTGGTCGGCGGAAAAACTTCCGTCTCAATCGTTCTTTGGTAAATACATAGCTTCCAGCTAGAATATCAGTTATAATAGTAGCAAGCTGTGACATTAATGCTAATGGCTCCCCGCCAGCTTCCATAATCTCCCTTAAAGTTTTCACAGTGTTCACTGTGTCTGCAGATAGTGCTAAATCGAGCAGATCTACCAGTTTCTCATCAGAAATCAATCCAACCTGAAGATAAGAATATATGAAAGACGAATGCAATGTTAAAATATTTTGAGATATAAAGCGGGTCATATCAATCAAAAAATAATATAAGTATCCAAAGCAGTGACCCTTATACCACCATATTTTAGCTATTGTAGCACAAAATAATATGGTATCGGGATTGGTCAGCAAATGGAGTCTTCTAATAACACGGTTTCCTCCACCCAAGTATTAATAAGCCAAATTTTACATAATGTAGAAGTTAAAGCAGTTAGACTGACATAATGATAAAGAACTTACAAGCTCCTGAACTAAGGGAACAGAGATTCTCTGCCCTAACAAGCTCAGCTGCTCAAGAGTCATCTCAGCATCCCTTAAAGATCCATCTGACCTTGATGCAACAAGCTTTAGGGCATCCCTATCGATTTCTAGATCTTCTTTGGTAGCTATCCATTGCAATGTATAAATAATATCAGCATCCTTCAACTTTGGGAAAAAAAACTTCTGGCACCTGGAAATGATTATATGCGGCAAATGATCCACATGTGTACTGATAAAGAGAAAAACAACACGTCTGGGCGCTCGATCAATGACCTTAGAGATAGCACTCCAGGAATTGGGAGGTAGAGTATCACAATCATCGAAAATGAAAACTCGATATTGAGATTGCAGCTGTGATATACTCATATTGTCAAGTAGATCTATGAAATTATCAAAATTGATATTACCAACTGGACCAACTTCCCTCACGTTCCTACTCTTGCCCAGATCATGAGCAACACACGAACTGCAGATACCACAGGGTTTAGGATGCTCCGAAGATTGACAATTCAATGCTCTAGCAAATATTCGAGCACATGAAGTTTTGCCGGTGCCATGAGGGCCATAGAACACATATAAGAACCCAACTTTTCTTTTAGAGACAGCATTTGAAAGAGCTTGTACAACCAAGTTTTGTCCTACAAGATCTCTGAAAGAACGAGGCATATACTTCTGAGTCAAACTTTGGTGTCTACCATGGCGATATCTTCTTTCATTGTGCTGCGGACCCGATCGTGCTTCAGAAGCTAGATCAGAGTCTATGTCATGGTTCAAACAATGGTCTGCAAAAATTCCCAGTTCACCTGAATACTCGTGCCCCCTGGCAGCGTCATCGGTGCTTTCCTGAGATCCTGATGGCTCAACCAGTAGAGGAGTTGCTTCAGCATTAGATTGGGTTGATGAGCAAGAGAGATCAGATGCCATAGGCATATCTAGACCACCTTGAGAAATGGACCCCCCTTTTCTTAATCTCGAATCAGATAATCCACAAGATAAACTCCTCCCAGCAATGTCTAGAAAGGTTTTACCTCTATGGTGGATTCTTGACCAATTCCAAGGAATTCCACAGCCATTTCTAGGATCCTGTTCGACATTCTTTCCCTCTCCATCTTCCATGTAATGCCTGCACTGGTTTGAACCTTGTGCTAATGGATTAGAAGTCACAGACATCTCATTATGTCGTCCAAAATCTCGCGAAGCCAAGGTAGCCCGCGCTCTCCTAGCACCTCTGACCCTGCGCCTTTTAACTCTGGTCAATTCATTGCGATGACTGCGAATGCTTGCTTCTGGTTCTTCACTAAGTTTTTCCTCCTTTCGTGTACGTCTTCCATGAAATTGAAAGTTAGAAGACTGTACATCCTCACTATCCAAAGGAATGCCGTGCAATTGTTCTGCAAGAGACTTGGGATGAATATTTTGATTATGCTTTCCCTTCGGTGAAATCTTTTCATCTTTTGATTTAGCCTTTCTTGAGACCAAGTCCTTGATAATAGCTGAATTTTGCGCATCTTCAAAAGCATCCTCCAAACCACGAGAATCATTGCTCCTTCGACTTACTCTACCAAAACTTTCTACCGTTACACCTCCACCATCCCTAACTTTATCCATACTACTACGCTTACTCATCATACCTGTTCCCCCATCATTGAACCTGAATGCATCTACCGCAGCAACTTTCGATGTAGCCACACTTCCAACTGGTGCAGAACTTCCCGAAAACCTTCTCGCTTCTCTCTTATTCTCAACTCCCGCCGATCTTCTCCTCCCATCATGTACTTCAGCATCACGTTTTTTTGACAATAAATCCAAAATAGATGGAGAATGCCACGAAGGTGGACTAGTTGAAGGGTCTCGAAGTGATCTAGATCTTTGAAGCGCTATAAGATCTCTCATTAATGACCTTTCGGCCAAAATAGGACTTTGCTTATGCATATGGTTCTTCAAATGAATACAATTCGTCAAATGTACATGGTTACGAAGATGATCACTAATAGCACCATTTTCATCTTTATGAAATCTACCATTAACAGCTCTAGTCATGATCAGAACTTAAACGGCATTTGCAATGGAAATAACAAT
This sequence comes from Aquilegia eximia, assembly GCA_023053565.1. Classification (NCBI taxonomy): domain Eukaryota; kingdom Viridiplantae; phylum Streptophyta; class Magnoliopsida; order Ranunculales; family Ranunculaceae; genus Aquilegia; species Aquilegia eximia. The sequence goes on from JALIGU010000005.1 coordinate 22,672,147, forward strand.
ATATCAACAAGATCGACAAAACAGATTTCAAACATTTTCATGTCCCAAATCACATCAAATTGTCGCACCTTCCATAATGCAGCAATTAGAATAATATCAGATGGTGACTCTTATACCTACAATGATGAAATAAAAAATCCCACTAAGATAATTTCATTACCAAAACACGCAATTCAAAAGCACAACAATGCAGTTTCAACAATTAAATTTGCGATAAAAAAAACAAATGAAATGTTTAAACTTTAAATTGTCTAACCTGAATTAGATTCCTGCTCACTTTGATGTCGCATATGTTCGAGTCTTATAAACTCAGTTCAATCAAAACACTCTATTTGCTTCTTCCCCACTTCAAAACACACTAAAAACTCGACATTTTTCAACATTTTATGAACTAAAATTCACCAAAATTCAAACTTTAACTACAAACCAACTTCTCAATGTGATTTCAGTTTTGAAATTCTTCAAAAAACCCAAACTTTTTTCCTTGTTCTTTACTCCAAACCTTCAAATGACTTCACTCAATTCAAATTTAGCTTAATGGGTAGGAAAAATTCTTCAAAAAAATCCAAACTTTATTCTCATTCTTACTTAAAAACCCCAAAAAACTTCACTTAATTCAAATTTAGCTAAATGGGTTCAAAAAAATCCAAACTTTATACTTATTCTTACTGAAAAACTCCAAAACAAATTCACCATTATTGAAAATTCAAAGAACCCAGAGAATCAAAAAGGTGGAGGAGGTGCAAACATGGGATCCCTTTTATTAAAAATCTGTCTGCAACTGCAAGTTTCACATGAAGATCACGAGAGGAGTTTCTTTATCTGGTGAAAATGATGGAAAGAGAGAGAGAGAGAGAGAGAAGAAGAAGAAGAAGAGAGATATGGAGATCTATTACAAGTTACAACACTATCTCTATCAGACACGCACTAAAACGGCTCATTCGTATGTTTTTTTGTTTGTTTGCTTGGAATTATAATTTGTTAATTTTTCTACTTATGGTAATCAAATATTCAAATATCAAATTATTTTAGGAAGAAAACTATATTATAAAAATATAATTTTCCCGAAAAAATATATTTTTTTAAGAAAATATTGCATATAAATAATTAAATCGAAAGGTTGCATGCTTACGAAGAATTTAATTTATTGTGATTTTTCGATGTAAGATTTATGGACCTGAGAAATAAAACACTGCCACGTATAGGTGTTGTTAACTCAAGTAGAATCTGAATAAAAAATTTCAAGACTAGTAATCTAGAAGAGGCGGAGGTCGTTATTGCTGAAGTTGGGATCCTACTTGCTATGGTGTTTGACATGGATGGAGTAATATTTGAAAGAGATTGTGCTGCCATGTGTACAAATTATACATTCCAAGTATCATTTCGGGTAGTAAAAAAAAATTATTTATAAATTTTTTTTTTTTTAAAAATGTGTATTAGACGTACATTAGCATGCCATGTGTACAAATTATACAAGTTAATTTATTTAATTTTTCAAATTTTTTTAATTAAGTAATCCACGTCGCACATACAAATTGTGTGACGTCATCGTGCGATAACTGTTGGAGAAATTGGACCAAAAATTTTGGGAGGCCAAAATTGGGTAAAACTAAAAAATGTATTACCTAGATTAAAAGAATTTGAAGTTCATTGCCTAAATCACTAAGGGTTTGTTTGATTCGAGTCCGGGAAATAGATTTTCCGAGAAATCTTAATTTCCCATGTTTGATTAAATGAAAAATAAGCGGTAAATATTTAAAATGACATGATAAGTTAAAATGTTGGGACATATTAGAGCTCAATTTTGTCGAACTCTCACTACAAATATATTTAAATGATTTTTCAAAAAAAATCATGATCAATGTAGCATTATAACTATTTTATCAAAATTTTATTTCCCGAATATTTACACATGGTAAATCTATTTCCCGGTAAACTCTTTTCCCGCCCGAATCAAACAGACCCTAAAGTATATTACTTACATTATCAATTAAGTAATGTACTTATGATCAACTTGTTTGAAGCTTGTTCATGAGTAGATAAGTGGAGTCTGAATATACCTGGAAAGCGAGATTACATTATATTCATGCATCTCTATGAATGATTTGGTATATATATTTAGTCCATTGCTTTCAAGCCACTTTGACTCATTTTCATTTGAAAATGAACAGTTTAAAACCTTTAGGACCAATAGTGACCCCTATTTACATTTTATTCCTTGTCTTGTCCAAGAGTACTGGCAAGGTGACATTTTGTTCAAGATGTGATGGACTTATTAAATCTTGTCTGCTCAACAGTATGGAGAGGGTAGAATTATTGCATGAAATTTGGAAGAGAGGTGAATGGTGGTGGATTGGTTGGGTGGTGTTTTATTTCAATCACAAACCACAAGTTTTTGTGACATGTGATATTGTAATAAACATATTCTCATGTCCTTGGTTGGTTAGACAGTAGACAAGAGTTTCCATTCTCCTTGTCAGGGAAGAAGAAGCAGTGAATGCATATATATGATTCATCCACAATGTTGTTTACAGTAACAGTAGTGAATGAGCCTGTGGCTCAATGGTAGCACCCATCTCACAAAGTGGAGAGGTTGTGGGTTCGAAACACGTCAACAGCTGATTGTTGATATAAGTTTCCACACGTAATTTAAAGGGGAAGGGGTCCCTTGCTTGCCAATCAAAAAAAAAAAAAAAAAAAACAGTAGTAATATGGCATGTACTAATTTTTTGGGAAAATACAAAATATCACATGTAATTTGCATTATACGCAGAATTATATGCTCATTAAATTTATGGACTACTAGACTAGGTAGGATAGGATTATAGGAACAAAGTGATGACAAGAAGTGAAAATATCGTGCGTGTCGGGCGGATATTCGCGATATTTTCCGTTTTTCCAGAGATCGGCACGGTACGGCACACGGAATATATTCGGATATTAAAACACCCCATGCCGGTCGGCATAAATCGGATATTCGCGGCATAAATCGGCAAAAACCGATATTTATCGAAATTTTGGAAATTTTCAATTTTAAAATTAACACATTTATTTTTAATCCCCCGAAGTAGAATTTTCGATGAGATTATCAAAAAAAGGTCCAAAAGGCCCTAGACGTTTGGAAACTTTCGCGACGAACTTGATGGCCCTTCAAGAGCAATATATCAGAAAGAAACGAAAAAAAAGCACGCCCATGCCAAAGTGAAGTTCTCTCTCACTTTTGGCAAACCAGTATACTGTTTGTATCCAAGGTTTGTTTTTGTGTAATGAATAATTGGTATCCAAGGTCGTACGAGCAAACAATGTCATGGGAATATTATTGTACTGAGTTCGTCCCCACACGTATGCGACTCGAAGCTCATCGGTTTGACAAGGGGCGTCTATCATTCTGGGGTTAGCATGTCTTTTATTTTGATTATTAAAATAAAACTATGGGTTGAGTTGTAATGAGGTTGTTTGTGTTTAGTTCTTGTATTGTAAACATATAAAATTTCTATGAATATCCGCCCGATATTTACGATTTTTTCACGTATGAGTAAAACTATCTTGTGTAATACTTCTGTCTTAGCTTCCTTGTATGATTTGTCGTGTGTTTAATTTGTAATGTATGTTTTTCTTTTAATTATATGTTTATATATCGAAAAATTCAAAAAATCACGGAAAGTGCAGAAAACCTCCCAATTTGCCGAATTTTTCGCGAATATTCGCGAATATTCGCGAATATCCGCGATATTTTCCGGTTTTTTTAATTTGCCAAACCTTTATAATCCGACACATGAGGTCGGATATCCATAAATTTTCCGTTTTTTTGAGGATCGGATATCCGCCCGTTACTGATATTTTCACCTATGGTCTAGTAGTCCATAAAAGAACTATTGCACTGGCATACAAAACAGCATTAACAGCAAGCTTGTATATATGGACATGGCTGTGGCTGTGGCTGTGGCCAACCTGGTACAGATGCCCCACTGCGCGAAAGCTAGATCATCAACATGGCTATAGTGATCACTAGGTAATAGTAGTCTAACAATGGAAGATTGCAGGATATAAAAGAAGTCTTTATGTTTGTGATAGTAGTGATTGATTAATTGCACTTTGGTTGTCTAATCTGTTCTCATTAGGACAAATAATGGAGGACCATTTGGTTAGCCTAATAATAGCTAGGTCCAAATAAGTCTTGGAAGTTAGGTATTAGTACTTTAGTTAGTAGAGTAACATGAACACATGGCTATAGCAATTTACTTCAAAAAATGTAACATGTTATTTTTATTATTTTTTGGTAAAATGTAACATCTTTATCTTTATCTAATAACATGTTAATTTGCCATCTGGGTCTATATCCCTAGTTCAAAAATTCGATTTCGATTGCGCACAAAAATATACAAAAATTAAATATAATGATCACCGAAAAAAAAAAAAGATTTTAATAGTAGGCAATGGTTGTTGGACACTATGTGTCAAACCACATTGTACATTAAAACTACACTAATCAGATACTAATGTAATTAATTTAGGTACTAATAATCTATATGAAAGTTAGGCCAAACGTGCAAGATAAAATCTACTGTATATAAACACCTTGATTGTGACTATAATCATATGAAAATGTACTTAATTTAGCAAAAACCTAAGCTAGAAAGAAGTAGTCTAATGATAGATATCTAAGTATACTTCCAAAACTTAAGATTCTTAGCTAAGCTAATTCTTCTTCTTTTTAACTTTCTAGAGTGTAAACATCATGATCTCTATGTACTTCAATTCCTTGTGCTTACTATTGGAGAGACAATTACCTTAGTTTTTGTTCCAATCTGTTCTTGAGAAGTGATACATGCACAAGTTTGTATAAATATATATAGACTATCTGCTATCACATGCAGTCTCATTAAGCCTGCAACTACATATTCCATTATTAATCTTAAGATAATCGATCATGACCAAGAAATGAAGGGGAATACTAATATGTATACTATAATCACCCAAATGTTTAACTTCATTTCATGCAATTAAGATACAAATGCACCAACATGTTCATACCTTTGGCATTAAAAGTTAGAACTGGGCTAAATGGCTAATGAGTATTCTGTGGATCGTGCTCGGCCCAATTTGATTAAACTTGGTGTTCGATATAAGGTGAAGTATTATACATATGTGGCCTGCATAAAGGCCCATTTAACGCAGTATATGCTGCTTGCTCAGTTGCTCCATCCTGATATCCTGTAATGACGATGGACATTGTGGCAAATCCTCACATCGCCTGCTCAGTTGTTGTTAACGTCAAAGAAAATTTTAAGGAAATGGAAAACAAAAGTATTTCTTATATATTCACTTGTGGAAAACAAACATAAGTACTCCAATAAGAATCTAAAAAACTATCAAAAATTGAAATCATGTTAAACGTAAAGCATGCATAAAATCAACTTTATTCATTGTACTTTAAACCAATTTCGTAAAGATATTATTGTTGAACACATTTTCCTCTACAGCGTATAGCTAGTTTCTTTTCATAAATGTAAGTATGTAACCATACTGTAGCAACTTCGAAATTGATGTAGTATTTTTTTCATAAATATTACCAATTGTTTTCATACATACACTCTATGGTCACCTGAATACCTGATTAAAGATTTGAGAGAACAGATCGTTATAAACTTATAACCTGAAGTAGTATCATCAAATTTACCCAAAACTCGCATTCTAAGATCTATTCCATAACTAGATGACTATCCAAATTAATTCTCTGAAAGAAAAACATACACCATTTATAACTAGTTGTTGCCTTAGTTCATTTCATGCACCCCATGTTACTTGTGCCTTCGACATGAATCAAGGTTCATGGACTTCATGCATGGGTTGATACGGAGGTTTTTAGCTATTTGCCCAAGTTGCTCATTCTTTCGGGAAGTGAAATGGGAATCATGAATATCTATATATTTATATAATAGCTAGACTCAATGGGTCTCACACACTCTCTCCTATGTGGCACTCTATATGATCATCAAGCTCTCACAAATTTTCTCCTATAAAAAAATTAAAAAGAAAAAAAAATTATACTAATTGGTTCTATAACTAAATTTTGTATTTCTCACACTTTTCCTCATTTCCCACTAAACCCAAAAAATCTCTACCCACTTTCTCTACTCTCCTAATAAAATATAAACACAAACATTTCAATAAAATTAAAATCAAAACAACAAATATATTCAAAACACAAATTAATCAAATATACAAAACATAATAATTTATTATATGTACATATAAATAAATAAAAAAATAGTACAAATAACTTTAATATTATATAAATTTAAAACTTATAAGAAATTTCTTATGCAAAATCTCCAATCCCGGTACGTAGCACGGAGTTCACAGCTAGTTAGCTAGTTATTCATGCATGAAACAGAGTGAATACAACTACAATCTTACATGGTCTGTGGAGAGAGGCCCATACACTATAGTTCGAAAATAGAAAAATTCGGCAAAATTTTGCAAAATTTCAAATAGAAAAACAAACCTCATATTTGGACATTGCCAAAGGGAACTTCAATTCTATGGTTTATAATTGTAAAAGAAAAGCTGTATATGTTGTGTTTTGGCTGAGAACAGAAATGTCGGTTACAAAATGCAAACGCTTACCTTATTTACCTGATTCATATGCGCGCGTCTGTAATTTTATTGTATTGAAATACATGACACTGGAATGTGTTGTGCAACGGAAGCTTTAACCCAAAGATTGGTTGTAATGCCGATAATCTAGATAATAGCAAATAACAGAGAAAGTAATCGAAAAAACACAATCACACACAATAACTGTTGAACTATATGCAGTGATTAATTAAATCCCAACAACGTCAACAACCCGCAACCTAGATATTCATGAGAACACCTCCTTTGCAATACAGGATCCGTTTTGTCAATGAAGTCAAAGATTACCAAACAATTAACAATAGTATAAGAAGAATAAAATAATAAAGAACAATAACACCAAAATATACGTGGTTCGGCAATACCTACCTCCACGGGGAACAATGAGAAGATTTCACTATAAGAAAAGAAACACCGATTACAATAATCTCCCTAGTATCTTTCTCAAGATCTTAATCTCTCACCTTAAACCCAATACACCCTTGGCTCCCAAAGTTCTCTCTCACTTACTCTTTCTATCTTTATGTTTCTATTAATGTTTTCTACTCTTTTGTCTTGTCTTACAAATACCAAGTTAATTGGGTATTTATAGCCCATGGATAGAAATCAAATCCATATAGAATTACTTATTCAAAATAGAGATAAATAGGAACTGAGTCCAAATAGAACTCCTGCACATATATGGTTTCCTTAACCAATATAGAAACTGATCCTATGGATCACGCCTCTTATAAGGTATGATCCTGTGCACCCAACTATTGCGAGCCAATATACAACAATCTCCACCTTAGGGCATCTCTAATGGTTCGGCAAATTTGGTGGTCCACGTATACAGATTTGATGATATTTTGATGAAAGTTTTGATTCAAAAATGTGCTCCTTCTAATGGTTCGGCAAATTAAAGCGGCTAATGGATGACCACTTCACTAAAGAGACTAAAGCGGGCCTATGGACACCGCTTGAATGTAATGGGGCGGGCCTTAGAGTGCCACTTCACCCAATGGTTAAGTGAGGCGGGTAACAATGTGCCACTTAAACCACCGTTTTGTTTAAAGCGGGCATCCAAGAGTCACTTTAGTGAGGCGGGTAATAAAGTGCCGCTTTAAGTGGATGTCCAAGTGCCACTTAGTTAAAAAAATAAAAAAAAGTGCCACTTAGTTAAAGCGGCCTTTCAAGTGCCACTTGAAGCGGCACTTCATTAGCCGCTTTAAGTGAAGCGGTCTTCTCTTGCCCGCCTCACCCCAATATCAAACCTGAAGCTTTTCATCAAAATTTCACCAAATTTGATGAACTTTTGATGATTTTTGGTAAAATATCAAATTTGAAAAACTTTTGATGATCCATTAGATGGAGTTTTTTTCACTTTTTCATCAAATTTGAATTTGATGATAGATTTGATGAACCATTAGAGATGCCCTTAGCGAGCCATCGACCAAAAAACAAGATCATTGCAGCTTGAATTTCTTCAAACACCCTTACATTGGCAAAAATCTTCTTGCCTCAACGCACCTCAAGTGAGGAGGTGCTCCACCCAATCTTTAGCATGTAGAAAGATTGAGCAAGTTCAAACAATGTCTGAACTTCTCAACTGAAGCCGACTTAGTAAGACAATCTGAAACATTCCCATCTGTGTGAACCTTCTCAACTGTAATTTCACATGAGTCCAACCAATCCCGAATCCGATGATAGCGAATATCAATATATTTCGTTCTTGCATAAAACATTTGATTCTTCGCAAGGCAAATATATAGCACTCTGACTGTCACATCTTATCATCATAGAATTTTGATCTAACCCGAATGTGCTTACTAATCCCTTCAGCCAAATAGCTTCCTTGCAAGCTTCTGTTACCGCCATATACTCCGCCTCAGTAGTTGATAAAGCAGTAACCGTTTGGAGCATTGATCTTCAACTAACCGGTCATCCACCATAAGTGAAGACGTACCCTGTGGTGGATCTTCGCCTATCTAAATCTCCTGCATAATCAGCATCCACATAACCTGAAACACATGCTTTCCCTTGTTGTCTTTCAAACAAGATACCCAACGTCTTAGTGCCCTTCAGATACTTGAGAATCCATGTCACAACTTTCCAATGTGGTTTTCCCGGATTCACCATGTATCTCGATACTACTTAGTGCTTGAGCTAAATCAAGTCTTGTGCATACCATTGAGTACATGAGACACCCTACTGCGTTTGCATACGGCTTCTTCTTCATCTCTTCCACTTCAGCATCTGTGGAAGGACATTGACTTTTGTTTAAAACAAAACTGTTGTTCAAAGGAGTTGTCACAGGATCTGCATCAATCAAATTGAAGCGCTCAAGTACCTTTTGAATGTACTTGACTTGTAACAGCCATAACTTTTCAGCTTTCCTGTCTCTCCTTATCTTCATACCTAGGATCTTTTGTGCAGGACCAAGATCCTTCATGTCGAATTCATTGCTTAACAACGTCTTCAGCTCCTTAATTCTAGACATATCCCGACAAACAATAAGTATGTCATCTACATAAAGTAGCAATAGGATCACCATCCCATCATCAAACACATGAGTGTACACACAACAATCCTTTTGTGAGTACCCCTTCGCCACCAAACGTGTTTTGAACTTTGGTGGTTCTTTCTCATGCATTCCTTCCTTCTTCCTGTAAACCCACTTACAGCCAACAATTTCTCTTTCTGTGGGTTTAGGAACCAACTCCCAAACAGAGTTCTTGTATAGAGATTCCATCTCTTCAGCCATAGCTTCAATTCACTCTTCTCTTTCGTTACTTTCAATTGCTTCATGATAAGAAGTAGGATCACCTTCACTAATGCTTAAAGCATAATGAACTTCTTCCTGCTCTCTCCTTCTTCGGCACTTCCCAGTCCACAACAGACCTGATCTTCTCTTGATCCATCTGAATCACACCCTTGCTGATCCAATGGCCAAGAAATAGCACTTTCGTCTGAGCACCCTTTCACGTACAGTTTATTTTCCTGCTACACCCGGAACACTGTACTCAGGTGCCTCAATGCTCCTCCAGTTAGTGACTATAAACGATTATGTCTTCGAGGTTTTCCACTACAAAGTGGTCAAGGTAAGGCTTTGAGTTATCCATTTAAGTGCGGAACGTTTTTCCAATTATGAAGCATGGCTAAGCGATCCTACTCACATTGGACCCGCATAGTCGCACTCATGAGAGTCTCTTTTCTTGTAAATGCACCGGACACGTAGCTTACCGAATCAGTTGCGACCGCGATTAGTGCCTTGTTAACGAGTAAAGCGCTACAACCTCCAAGTTTCCATTGATCTTTTCGGGTTCTTGACTCGAGGTATCCCCTTGACGGCCTGGCGCCATTCCCGGACCTAGCAGCAGACGGGCGGGCCTGAAGCAAACCCAAGTCTAATAGGTGCTTTGACTTGTCTTTGGCCCCGGTTCTTTGTTATGCTGTAACGTTGTTGCTTATCTTTATTAGATTCAACCTCCTTTTCATTGTTGTTGTTCTGGCCCATCCTCTTCAACCCCTGCATCTGACTCGTCCACCTGAATAGGAGTCTCCCTCTTGGATACCTTGGTAAGAGGAGATATCTCTGTAGTTGCTTTCTTAACAATAGTGTTTTTCTCACAATTCTTCATGTCTTGATTCATAGGCATAGTCTTCTCATTAAACACAACATCTCTACTAAGCATTTTCTTTCGGTTCACTAGATCCCATAACTTATAACCCTTCACTCCCTTCTCAAAGCCGATGAAATACATTCATGAGATTTGGGTTTAAGTTTGGTTCTCTCATCACTAGGAATAAGAGCATATGCACTACATCCAAATACCTTCAAAGTAGAATAGTCTACCGATTTACCTGACCATACCTCTTCTGCACATCTAAAATCAAACATCTTGGATGGTGAACGATTAACCAAATGACAATCATGGTTAAGTGACTATGCCCAAAACATCTCTGGCAGGCCTGCATGAAACCTCATGCACCTCTCTTTATTCATAAGAGTTCTATTCATCCTTTCTGCAGTTTCACCAATTACTGTATTTCCCAAAAGCTTGTACAAATTGTTAGAAAGTCTTACTCCTCTCATAACCACAAGTGAACCCTTTGAGACTATGAGATTCTCATCTTTGGATTTGTATGTGTACCCATTCTTATCCAAATAACCCAGGGAAATAAGATTTTTTCTTAATGGAGGAACGTATTTCACGTTACCCAGAGTCTTAACAATTCCATCATGCATCTTCAACTTTATCGTACCGATTCCACAAACTTTACAACTGGAATTATTCCCCATAAAAACTACGTCGCCTTTTCTTTTCTCAAACGTGTCAAACCAGTCTTCGTTTGAACACATATGATAAGAAGCGCCACAATCTAAAATCCAAGGCGAAGAAATATTTACCTGAAGAAGTCGCCAAAATTTCTCCGTCGCTATCATCTGTAATAACGCTGGTTGAATTTGAATTTTCGGCCTTCTTCTTCTTTTCCTTATATTTCTTACAATCTCGTTTCCAGTGGTCTGTCGCACCACATTCAAAGCAACTTTCTTTATCCCTGGATTTAGATCTGCCCCTGCCTTTTGTTGCTACTTCTCTTATTTGTTCGGCCCCTCTCGTTAGAATTCTTGACATGTAGTCCTTCTGCTTGAGAGTCTTCACCTGTGTTCTTATTCATCTTCACATGAGAGATTATATCTTGAACAACTTCATCATACTTTAAAGTATCCTTGCCGAACATCAATGTGTTCCTGAAGTGCTTGAAAGATGGAGGCAAAGATCTGAGCAGGTACAGAGACTTGTCTTCATCGTCATACTTCACATCCACCCGTAGCAAATTTGTGATGCACTTATTGAACACGTTTAGATGTTCCATAAGATCACCACCTTCTTCCATCTGAAGATTCAAGAGTTCATCTTTCAAGAAAAGTTTATTTGATAAAGACTTACCCATATACAACTTCTCGAGTTTTTCCCATGTTCCTTTGGCACAAGTTTCCTCCATCACATTAAATATCACCTCGTCCGAGATATGTAGTTAGATGGAACTCATGGCTTTGAGATCTGCTTTCTTCCACTCGTCATCTGACATGTCCTTTGGCTTCTTGTCTTTCCCTTCAAGAACCACATGAAGATCTTGTTGGATCAAAACGCTTCTCATCTTCCTTTGCTATAGTGTAAAGTTATCTCTACCGTTAAACGGTTTAATCTCAACTTTTACACCGCCGCCAAGAGTAGTAACCGATGGTTTCTTACAGTCACTATTTGCAGGAACACCTATAGTCTTCGTCATCTTTGACAAAACCTTAATTCCAACCTAAGCTCTGATATCACTTGTTGAACTATATGCAGTGATTAATTAAATCCCAACAACGTCAACAACCCGCATCCTAGATATTTGTGAGAACACCTCCTTTGCAATACAGGATCCGTTTTGTCAATGAAGTCAAAGATTACCAAATAATAAACAATAGTATAAGAAGAATAAAACAATAAAGACAAGACAAGAGGGTAGAAAACAATAGAAACATAGAGATAGAAAAAGTAAGTAAGAAAGAACTTTGGGAGCCGAGGGTGTATTGGGTTTAAGGTGAGAGGTTAAGATCTTGAGAAAGATACTAGGGAGATTATTGTAATCGGTGTTTCTTTTCTTATAGTGAAATCTTCTCATTGTTCCCCGTGGAGGTAGGCATTGCCGAACCACGTATATTTTGGTGTTATTTTTCTTTATTATTTTATTCTTCTTATACTATTGTTTATTGTTTGGTAATCTTTGACCTCATTGACAAAACTGATCCTATATTGCAAAGGAGGTGTTCTCACGAATATCTAGGTTGCGGGTTGTTGGCGTTGTTAGGATTTAATTAATCACTGCATATTGTTCAACAATAACACCAATATTAACGTGGTTCGGCAAACCCGCCTACTCCACCCGGCAACCAATCAAGAAGATTTTACTAATCAGAGAAAAGAAACAACTTAATTACAAATCTATAATTCCCTGTCTCTTTCTCTCTCACACTAGAACTTGAGAAACCCTATTATGAAACCCCTCATAAATTTGTCTCTCCCTACCTAGTAATATTTTCACCTTTGGTTCACTCTCTCTTCTCACCACACCTTTACAATAACCAACTAGTTGACTATATATAATACCCAAGAGTTCGTACATACATTGTTTCTAGAAACAAACATAAGATATGATCCTATAGACCCCACTTAATATAAGCTATGATCCTGTGCATTGCGAGCCAATACACAACAGAATGAAGTCCACTTTAAGCTGATAGAGGTTATAAGACTTTATAACGACCTGAGCAGACAACTAGCAATATCAAACGAGACTCTTAAGAGATCACAATCTGCGCTAAGGTTTCAGTAGGAAATCCCAAGCTGGAGAGAATGTTTCTTAAACTCATCTAGCTAGCAGATCGAACAACGCTCATAAAGCACAACATTACCTAATAAACATCTTAATTAAGTTAGTTCGCATTGTTTTGCATCTCTTTTGACAATCAAGAGTTACAATGCATGCTAATTGCAGTCTGTAAGTTTACAGACAAAACCAATTTTAGAGAGAAGAGATCATTATAGATTTGAAAGAAGATCCGTAAGTGCAGCAATTTATCGAAAATTAGTATATATTCCATCACTAAGAAAGTAGCTCTATATAACATGTCTCACTCACAATTATTTATAACTGGGAGAGATAATTGGTGTAGTTCATTTCATTTAAAGCATGACCTTAAGCTATTCATGCCTTTGGCGTAATAACAAAATAATAAAAACAAAGTGAAACACCCGATTGAAATGCGGAGTACTTTAACATACACCCATAGCATCATGCAGTAACTTAAGGTTTAAACCTTAAATTACTGCACGATGATATGGGTGTATGTACGACACGTTTAGTATCTTAATAAAATGTTAGTAATTTTCACAACAAATAAAAATAAATAAAAAATAAACACGAAGAAGCATGTGCAACGAACAATATTGTTTCATTCCTTTTGTTTTTGACACTTTTGGGGTTTCTATCACAAGAAATAGTTGAACTTTTAAGAAGGGTACAAAAAGTGATGAATAGCAATATAATGACGGCAGGTTCGAATGAATATGTATTTCGTAGGATTGGTTTTGCTATTTAAAAAAGGCTTGTATCGCAGTTTGTAGCACGCTTGTCCTTTAACTTTGTATAATTCCTCAAATTTTTATCAATAAAATTTGTTTTGGATTAAAAAAAATAAATAAAAAAAAAAAAAAAATGTGTAGTACTTTCGAATGTCGCCCACCATTTCTCAATCATAACCGTCCTACATCTATCAATCTAGCTCAAAATCTTGATTATGCGTAAAAATAATAAAAATTGGATTCTTGGTATATCAATTAATCTTCTTTACATCGTTAAACTAACTAACATTTTGACACAAAATTGGACTTTGGCATTCCACGGAAAAATACCTTTGGAATTGAACATTTTCTATTGAGAACATGATATGTATATCATACCAAAAAATAAATACGTATACCATAGTTCTTTCATGCAAAGCATGGCCTAGAATTTTCTTGCCTTTGACATTAAAATGGCTTAATGAGTTTTCTGTAAGAGAAAAAGATTTTTAATTTGTAAGTTTCTAATGTCAAGCACATTATGTGCCAAACTGTGTTGTACGATAAAACTACCTATCTGGAAAATAAAACCCGTTTTCTTTACACTGCAATGATATTTACAAGCATGGTTAAAAAAGGTGTGTTTGTTAACTACTTACCAACAACAATTTACTTGTCTTAGATACTAATCCTATACTGCATTAATATGCAGTGGAACAACAATAAACCTCCATTTATTATCGGCATTTAGACCCGAATTCTGTCTTTTCTAATATGTTAAGAACAAGATGGAGAAAATACATTTTTGAGAGAAAAGATCATTATAATATAGATGAATTTCATGAACTTAACAAAAATTGTAAGTGTCATTTTTATGTGAATTTAACATAACATAACATATCCCTATATATAAACTACTGATTGCCTAAATTTTTTCTTACTTCATTTCATCATGCAAGACATACCCTAACTTGTTCATGCCTTTAGCATTAAAAAGTTGAAATTAAATTGGACTAATGAGTATTCTGTAAGTAAAGCTTGGTAATGAGGGGATCATACTCGGCGCAATATGATCCAATATAATTTGTTTATAATAACAATTAAAATTTTCTTAAACTTATAGGTTAAGAGAATATTGAATTTTTTATGGGCATTGTGAGAAAAGTATAGGGTAATGGAAAAACAATTTAGAGAAAAAATAATAATACTGTGCACATATTACTGTATTTGTCGGATTGTTTTATTTATCCTTCAAATTGAACTCATAAGTCCATAGAATTAGTCTCACCTCTTGGTATGATATTGTGTAGTTGTGCATAACATAACAACTCCTCTTAGTCATTTTTCTTTTGCCGCAACCCCATCAAATAAACATAAAACAACAGCGATTTACATTCTCCTTCGATCACATTATTTACAGAGTCTGCACAATTTTATGTAAAACATTATTTACAGAGTCTGCACAATTTTATGTTTGGTATGTCTGGACAAAATGTAATTTAGAAAGGATCGACAAAATGAACAAAGAGGAAAAAAAGTTAAATACATTTTTTTGAAAGAAAAGATCATTATAACAATTAGTATGAATTTCCTCAAATTTACTAAACATTGGAAGTGCCGTTTTTATGTGAACCTAACATAACATAACATGCGCCATATATATAACCCTACTAATTGCCCAAATTTTTTTGACTGCACACACGAGCCAACATGTTCATGCCTTTGCCGTTAGAAATGTGTTAAATGGCTAATGCCCAATTTGATTAAATTTGATGTTTGATGTTTGATGTAAGGTCCAGTCTTAGACAAATAATCTATAGGGCCTGCACAACATCTGCTTGCTCAGTTGCTCCTGTAATGTTTATGCATGGACATCATGCTTGTTGAGTTGTTGATTTTAATGAATATTATAAGAATTGGAAAATAATAAAGAATATCATGCTTGTGATTTGTATTCTCTTTTGCTCACATTATCTGAGCTGAAAAATTATTATATTCACTAGATTGTATAGCAATTCCACATTTTAGTGTTTGGTAGGTCTGGACAAAATGTATTTTAGAGAGGATAGATCATAATAAATTTGATAATTTATGAATTTAACACAAATCAGTGTTCTATATCTCTAAGTACCTCCATAACATGTCTTACCCATTCCCATTATTATTTATTATAACAAACAATTGCCCTTTTGTTGTAGTTCTTTTCGTGGGCATGACCATAAGTTTACTCATGTCTTTGGCACCATAGTTTAAAATTCCAAATCCGTGCAAAATTTCGGATTCAGAAAAAAAAACGGTATATTCTGATATTCCGACTCTCGAAACGAATGTCACCTGAAATATTGGGAATATTTTTGAAATTTAAAATACCGATTCTTCAAATATCGGCATATTCCGCTGAAATTTCACAAAATATGTCGGCATTTTAAACTATGTTTGGCACTACTAAATACTAATAAAAATCTAATTTTGTTTTTTGTTTTTTTTAAAAAAAAAATAATAATATCATACTGCATATATATGTTTTTATAAAGGGCCATTTTGCTGATACACCCTACTTTTACCACCTGATTTGTCAATACCACCTATGTTTGTAAAAAATTGGTTGACCCACCTTTTAACAGTTTGACTCAGTTAAAGACCACAGTCAACAATATTTGACCAATTCTGAAATTAGAAACTTACAATAATACCCTTATTTTCTTAAATTCCAAAATTACCCTTTTTCAATCTAAACCGTAGATCTATCTTTAATTTCAAGATGTAATCTGTGCCGTCGATGGTTGGGAGGAATAGACCATTTTACCCTTTATTGAAATAAAACCTAGAATACACCCTATTCATCTTCTTCTTCACTTAGCTAGTATCTCCTTCCCTCCAATCCTCTGTTCTTTCCCTCCAACCCTAAAATTTGGGGATTTCAACAATTTTTACTAATCTTTCAAGTTTAAAGTCTTCTCTTGCTTGATAATTAAGTTTGCGCACACTAACAAACTCAATTTCGCATTGGTTCAGGTAACATCTTGAAATCACCTGCAGAAAATAAAAATAAAATTCAAAATGATAACAGTTTCATAAATTAAAAACTCAAAATTGTAGTAACAAAACTAATCAATTGTTTCAAAACCTTCAAAGAACTTGAAGACGCCATTAATCACCTTCAATTTTGTTTTTTTTTTATTTGGGGAAAAAGTTAGGTTTTTAAAGAGAGAAGATGATAACCCCAAAGGCTATAAGATCGACGGCACAGATTACATCTCAAAATTAAAGATAGATCTACGTTTTGGATTGAAAAAAAGGCAATTTCAAAATTTAAGAAAATGAGGGTATTATTGTAAGTACCTAATTTCAGAATTGGTCAAATATTGTTGACTGTGGTCTTTAACTGAGTCAAACTGTTAAAAGGTGGGTCGACCAATTTTTTGCAAACATAGGTGGTATTGACAAATCAGGTGGTAAAAGTAGGGTGTATCAGCAAAATAGTGCCTTTTGTACAGATCTTATTATATCTTGAAAAATTCCTGATGGTTTTTTCTTATTATATATCTAACAAAGAAAGAGTTAAACACATAATAAACTTACATCATATGCAATTCTTGTAACAAGGTGAAAACTTATAAGTTGCCACCATTTTTTGAGCTGTACCACGACTTCATCTCAAAACAACTAGACCCTGTTGCTTACAATTGAAAGAACAAATGACCAGCAACCCAAGGACATTCTGTCACTATGTTGATCGCCTGATTAAAGATCTGAGAGAACAGATCATTATCTAAATTATAATCAGCAAAGGGTGCATAATTTGACTAGGACTAATATTTAGTATGACTAGGATTAAATAGTGTGACTAGGATTAATAATTAGTTTGAGTAGGATTAATAACTCTTCTCTTTACTAAATCTTAATCAATAACAAGTCTGGCTATTTCTCCAGAATATCTATCTGTTTCTTCTCCTCCATCTCAAAATTCAAACCCAAACCCAAACCAAATCAATCTCCTTCTTCCTTGACTTCAATCAATCACCACCTTCAACAATCTTCTTCTTCTTCTTCCTTAATCGATCCAAATCCAGCGTTTGATTGAGAAATTAATCTACGGCTTCTTGCTTAACATTTAATTCAATTTAAGTAAACGACTACCACTTCAGTAGTTGACTGAATTCTTCAACAATCACTCTCAAATATACATACTTTAAGGTAAGGTATGTACTCTCAACTGATCAGATCAACACATATTTCTTTTTCAACTTTCTTGAATAGCAAATATTCTCTCCTATGTACTCTACTCTTTAATTTGTTTTTAGTTTGATTATACCCAATTTAATGTCGAATTTGTGGAAAAAATTATTCTAAAAGGAATGGTTTAAGCCATAATTTCTTTTGCTCTCCCTCAATCAAGGACTAATTTTTATACGACATGTTAAAATTCCTTCAAGGCTTAAACAATGATTTCTCTTCGGCACCAAAACAATCCCTAATATCAAATCAATTTCTCTCGTAATTTTTTTCCCTCTAAAAAATCTTCTCTCAATTTCTTTCCTCTGAATTTCTTCGCCTCTCCAATAGGTTTTTATTGGGTTTTATGAACTTCAAAACAATGGTTTAAATATGCTTCTCTTCCTCTGATTCCAATTCTTAACTGCAGGTACTACTTTTAGTTTTGTGTTCTTTAAACGATCGTCATTGGCTCAGGTCGTATTGCAATCCCACTTCTTCTTTCGCATTGAAATCCTCCTTTCACAAGTTAGTATCAAAAGAAAGACCTTCATTTAATGTTCTCTTGCAATATTAGACTTATATGAAAGAGGACTTTAGCCTTTTATATCTTCGGAAAACTCAATATCCCTAAGATACTTGAGTAAATTATGTGATATTTGCACAAAAGTGAAAATTATCATGTATTTTTCATGTCGATAGTATGTCTTTATAATGTCGATTTCTACGAAAATTTGAGCCATTTTGTGTACTTTCATTCAATTATGATATTTTAGTTGTTGAGTATGTTGGTATTCATTGAGCTTATTTGATTGATTTTGATTTTCTTTATATGAGTTGGTTAAAAGAAGTTTGATGATGTGTTGCCATCATACGATCGGTCAATGCTTCTATCAGTACAGGGAGGATGAATTGTTTATTTGGTCTCTTAATTTCACTTGCTCAAGTATGTCAGTACGGAGGATCAATTTTACTTACATTGTAATAATCCCCTAATCCCCTAATCCCTTCTTCCTCCAGATTAGTTGACTCTCTTTGACAAATGCTTTCTGAAAATAATGACAACAGTTTAATTTGTTTCTGCTAATGGACATACTGAAAGTAAGCTCAGCTTAAAACATAATTGATCCAAATTTGATTAATAGTGTCTAACCTTTCATAATCTTTCTTTCCCTGTTGTATTTCTATTTCTATGTTTTTATACAATAACTTGCATATGACAGAGTCAAAGATACTGCGAGAGTTGTGGCAATTATCAAAGAGGCTATAAAGGATTACACAAAGGAAGGGTTTAGAAGCGTCAAAGCTAATTTAGTGTTGAAGGTATTTGGATTTTTAATTTAGTCAAGTTCACCATTTCCTTGGTAGTATACTAGCCATAGCTTTTCCTGATTTTGATTTCTCCTTATTTTCCGGCCTCCATGTGAAATGTGGATTACCTACTAACAATGGTGCCTTCTTAAAACAATAATCTAGGCTGACACGTGTATAGGCTTCTTCTACAGACAAACTTTAGTGATGAGTGAATGTTAAGTTGTTTAAATGAGTAAGAGGACTAGAAACTAATCTATTTTTTTTAAGAAAAAACAATTATGTATGAAAAAATTAAAAATTCATAGATTAGAATTAAATAATTTCAAGCTAAATTAATCAAATAGACAAAGGAAAATTTTCTAGAAGTGTATCTAGAGCCAGTCATAAACTGAAGAAGGTGGATTTTGGCTCTGATGTTAGCCATACTCACCAGGATCAGCAATTCCAATTGAATGGATTCAAAATCATGTTACTGCATGGATCGGGATAATAAATCCGCCCCCTTTCAGCAATCTGTGTCTTCAATACCATAAAGAATGGGATCTATTTCCTGATTTTAATTGTCATCCAGTTTTTACAATGAATGGGATCTATTTTCTGATTTGAGGTTGAAGTTTCCTTTTGTACTCCCTATTGTAAGAATATTGTGTCCAAAAGATTTCAAACATTAAAGCCATTTAAATATTTGTATTTCATTCTTTGTTTTTCCTCACATCTTTAATTGGTTAGGACGGATTTCTATGATTAGGATTAATTCTAATGTCTGACTGGACAGATTCCTCTCTTCACTAAACCAAACTTCGATTATCTGATTCCTTTCTTCATTAAAACCTTAAAACTTCCTCTCACGCAAGATCAATCATCGTTAAGTTTTCAATCGATTCTCTCTCTTATCAGGTAGCGTCTCTTTTACTTCTTTTCTCCTCTCTCAATTTTTTTTTCTCTCTTTCCCATAAATTCAGTCATCTCTCTTTCCTCATCTTCAAGTTTATAGAAAATAAAGTCTATACAGTAATTGTTCATAGCCTGTCCTAAATGAGCACAAAGAAATTTCGTAAAATACCGACTATGCTTATTGCCTATTGTGTTCAATTAAAATTTTCAACGTTTTAATGAAGTGGCTAGGATTAATTCTAATGTCTGACTGGATAGATTCTTTTTCATAAACTATCTGATTCCCGTTAAAATTTGATACTAACAAAATATATCATGGCTTAAGATTCCTTCTCATAAAGTGTTTTTATTTGATCCAAATTTGATTAATAGTGTCAATACCAATTTTACAACAGTGAAACCTGTACTGAACTGGTCGTCAATACCAAATTTGATTAATTCTGTTCAGGGGATCATAATCGTCTATATAAACTGAAAATGAATACTGAGACACTTTATAAGACTGGATAATGGGAATACATCATCTATTTCTATATAATGGAGTCTCTTAGTTTCCTCGATAACCAACTTTTAGAATAAGAGCTCTTAAGTAAGAACATCGTAAAAATAAGTTTGTCCTCAACACTAGGATTCCAAAACTTCGGAGAATGAAATTCGTGTTGTAGGGTTCTTCTCAAATGGCAAAATAAGCATTCAATCTTCAAATTCATTAGATGGCTTTCATTGACTTTCAATCTGCCAATAACCTGATTTTAGTTGTTAGAATTTATGACTACGGTATATGGCAAAGGAGACTATATATATATTAGTTACCACTGAACTTTGGAAGGTCTTTACCATTGTTTAGAACTATAATGTTAGCTATGGAGATAAGATGTTTCACTCCACGGTGATCAGAATAGCTGGTTCATGGCGCATTGGAAGTCTGGAAGATACGAATTGCAGCTACTTAGATAGTACAGTCCTGAAGGTTTAGTCCACAACGGGGTTGTAAGCGGCGGCATAGAAGCATAGAAAAATTGATTCATCTATATGCTAATTAGATATCACAAAGTCCTAAACGTTTAGTACATGCATAGAGGTCTTAAATTGTAAATGAGGAGAATGATGGTCACGATTGTGCAATTACAAATTTGGTGAATTACAGTAAGCTAATTGCCCTCCATTGGCTAAGATGCACTGTGTCGTGTAATCTTCAGTAGTCATTTTTTTTTTTTTTTTTATCTCTTAGCTCTGTTTCCTTTAACTACAACTTATTTGAAGAGTACGATCTAGATTAACCACAAATGTTATTGATTGTTTTTATCTGGGCTTTTGTTGTATCCCACTTCAACCTCATCTGAAACCAGATTTGGTGAAAAAAACAGTCTCTCTAGATTCATTGAAGAGCTGGAGCGACAAAAAGAAAAAAAAAAAAAAGATCATCTATGTCTAACAATATGACGTTAAGTAGACTGAATCAGTTCAAGTTTTCAAAAGTATTCCCTTCTGAAAAGCTCAGTGACTACTAGATGTTTAGTATATTTTGAACCGTTTGTTACTCCTTAGACATATCATACTGTAATGTACGAGGTTCAACAATCTCATGCCAAGACAATATATAGACCTTCTACTTTCAGCCTCGCTCCAGATTTGAATCTCTCTCAAATAACTGTCAGAATTAGCTTGCATTGTGATTGTTAGTATTGTGGCTCAATCAGGTTAACTTTAATTGTTTTCATTTCAGGGATGAACAATACAAAATGAAAAAGAGGAAATTCATAACCAAATTCTACCAACCATGGATATCAATGCATAAGTGTATCAGTAGAAAAGTAAGTATATATATACTCTGGTCTTAAATATTGCAATTTTATAAATAATTTAGATAACATAATATAACTTTGTTTTCCCAGGGAAACCATTGCAGATAATAATATGATTGTACTGTCTAAGTACCAAATAGCACAACGCAACTGAAGAGAAAAGGAACATTCTGAACAAAAGTGAGTTTCGAACAACCGATCCGACTTCATGACATAGGAATCACAAATTTCTGATCGAAAATAAAGACAAGAGTCATTCCACTATGGAATGAGGACTATGCTGATAACAACAAAACAGTTGTACACATGATCCTACTAGATGAATTTGTAAGTAATATGCTACCAATATTTACTACCTTTTAATTATAGTATTATTTCTTGCAGTGACCCGATTCTTTCGTTCTAGATTATAATCATTTACTTTCAGAAATAAGGATGTTACATAATATAATTTACTATTTATTTGATAATTGTTAAAATATACCTTTACATCTTATACTACTATTTTTTTTTTTTTGTGTGTGTGTGTGGGGGGGGGGGGGGGGGGGGGGGGGATTAATGTAGAATATTTTATTGAATCTCAGCAATCAAAGTACAACTGAGTTACATTATAGAAATTGCACTCCCTACAACACTACCAGCATTTTACAATCTGCTGATGTCCCCTATCACTGAGTCTGAATAAAAACTAGCTTAGATTAAAAACAATATAACAGAGCTCCAATTTCACACTATACAACAGTACCCCAAGACCTCAACAACAACACATTAGCCATCCCTGCCTTAGCACTTAACCTGAGCTCTCTTACCACCTGTCAATCAACAAATCTTCCTAACTGTCCAATAAGGCAGTGACCTGCAAACTGTTTTTGACATCCACTTACTTGCCCATGATATCCAGCCATGACTGTAGAGTAAGCTTGATTTGTTTCACTGCATTATCCAGGCCGAACAATCTATTTTCCGAATCAATTTAATTCCTGGTATACCATATGATCAAAAAAATGCATAAGGTACAATGTTCCATGTTACTTCCACTGAGACCTCGGTTATTGAAATAAATTTATAAAAGACAATGTTGACAAGTCTGCATACTCCTACTCAGAAATTTTTATATTTATAATGTATATGCATGGTTTTTTTTTTTTTTTTTTCCTGAATGCATATACATGATTGAAATGTAGCTTTATAAGGGATAACCTTTAATCTTAAACAAACTGTCTATCTGTTGAAACAGAGAGACAAAATCCATGCGAAGTTTAATGCTGATGACATTCAAAACTTCGAAGAAAGAATCGTTCAAAGAAGAATTTGTACTTTTACCAAATTCAAATCTTGGGAAATCCAAAGAGGAAATCGTTATTCAGATAACGAATGCGAGATCGGGTTACAACGCTATACCATTATAGAGACAATTGAAGAGGACATCGCAGATTTCCCTATGAACAACTATGACTTTGAAGAATATTGTGAAGTGGCCACCTACTATAGAAGAAAAAAGAAAAAGCATGGGTAATTTGAACATATACAATTTAAAGTCTCTATTACTCAATACAAAAACCAACTTTGTATGATTACTAATTATTTTTTTCTTCTTTTTAATTTGTCAAGATATAATGGGTAGGCTACATTATTACAAGGAAATCACAACAAGGGACGATGGAGAGCGACAAACTTATGTTTGAGATATCTACCTCATGAATGAAAGGTACATACATAATCAAAAATTTTGGGGAATTAAAATTACTTAGCTAAGGATGATTGGATATGAAAAGTATACCTATCTTAATAATTTTAGTGTGAGTAAGGCAAATGCGTTAGATGAAACATTTTATGATATTATCCACCGATAGTTAGTATTATAACCTTTTATTAGCAGAACTGGAACTACCACTAGAATTTCACGTTAATATATAAAAATTCCAAGCTGATACATAAGAAGGATTGTATCATTCTGCACCATATGAGAACCGTATTATGTAGCCCCCAATATGGCTGGTAATCAATCAATTGGACAAACTTCCTAAATAGAGTTAATCAAACTATAGTATATAAATTGATAGATTTGTGATAGATTACCAGGGTATAAATACAACTCAAAAGTATAAGTTTGATTTCCTTAGAAATCAGCTTCTATCCAGGTAGCAATAGCTTAATAATGTTAAAATTTGCTCCATCACAATTTTACCTTAATAATTTTGGTGGAGGTAGAACCCAACAACAAGGTCTGTATGTAAGTGTTTTGGGTGTGTTAGCAATCATGTTCCAACATCGTAGTCTTTCTTGATCATGAGGTGAGTTTCAGTTATCTTTGTATAAAGAATTTCAGATGCCTTGATATTTCTCCTTACTAATGGAAAGAGATACACTGTGGTTGTATATTCATTAAATGTAAATTAACTATAATGTGCTCAAATAAAGCACAAATGTATGAGTGTATAACATTAATTAAGTATTTTGCACAACATTCCTTAGGACTTCTACTGGATTTGGTTAAAGTGAATGGAACTTTATTAGTTGTGGGTGCACCAGAGAAGTTGATTTGTTTAGTTTATTGTATCTGAGGGTTGGTATGTACACAACACCTAAGTATGTAATGTTAACCTCCATTAATATTTAGTCTTTCTTATTCTCTTTATATTGTTGGTTGTCTGGGTTGGTATGTTCGTAAAATCAACCTAATTATTGAAATTATGCTTTGGCTATGTAACATTTCATTAAAAACAGCTTTGAAGAATTACAGTCTCAGACCTTTAGAAAACATATTGCTTCCACTATTAAATTAGTAAATAGAACTTTGAAATTCAAAAACATAGTGAAATTAAACGTTTTCAATGATGTAAAACAACAAAAATTTACTCCGAGTTACACTTTGGGGAGCTTTGGTCAATGATATAGAAAAAGCAATATAAACACAGATGAGGGGAGAAACAGCTATAATGACGGTGACTTCTATGATCTCTGATGTTTTCAAACGTAAAACACCATAAAAAAAATTCCTTAGCAAAAAAATTCCATTTGTATTTAAATTTAAATTTCTAATACTATCCTTAATTTTATTGCAGGTACTTACTATGTCAGATCTTCAAGGAAACTGTTTTGGGAGAGTAAAACAATAGTAACACAGTCAATAGTGTACGCTTTTCTAGGTGACTTGGGTAGTTCACTTACTTATTTGAATCGGGACTTTCGTTGCTCATGGTCTGATTATAATTCACTATATTAATAATATAGGCAATTAGGTTTGTTGTTCAAATTAGACAACCAACTCTTAAATCATTCAATTTTGGCAATGTACTACTAATTTGTATTCATTTTAGGCAATCAATTATTCTTATGACCATTCGAATTTTAAATTGGAGAGAAAATTTCGAGTTTTATGGAGTTTGATAGTTAGGCTAAGAACAATTTCATGACCATTGAGAAAATGTTTAGTAACAATATTCTTTCCTATGCATGAGTGGTTAATCCACATTCTTCATCATCTTGATAAACGAAACCTCACAAACAAAGATCAAAAACTAAATATACATGGACACTTAACCAAATCCTTAATTACTTCTTTACAAATATTACAACCTACCGTGTGAATAGATCAAAAACTATAATTAAAATCTTAAATGTACTTCATGATGTGATGCAGCGGAAGCTAAAATAAACTTAATCTAAGAATTAAAATTGCAAGGAATTGAAACAACGGAAAGGAATTGCAATAAGTAAAAGCTGAAATTTAAATAACTTGAATGTAAATTGCGGAAAATAAAGAACTTGAAGTAAAAACTAAATTGAAAGACAATAAACTAAATAATAAACTCTTCAATCATCAATCTTCGCTAAGAAATTCGTTTTTGGAGCTCTTTATATAGATAACTCCCTTGACACAACTAGGAAACCTACTAGAACTTGAATTACTACTTTCCTAAGGTATATATTACCTTTTGGCAACTTCCTAAGCCTAATAGGACTCAAAATAAGACTTCTAGACACTTCTAAAGATACTCTAAATAATAAAAATAAAAATAACAACTTAGAAATACTATTTAGGCTTCTAAATAAATCATAAACCCAAATAGGGAAACCAATTGGTGTATGTGTTCTGTCCTACATCAGTCCCCCATTTTTCAAAAGAATTCGTTCTCGAATTTACGTTGTATTGATGACGTCCGCTCCATAAGAAAAGATACTTTGAATAACATGAACTCTTAGGAACTTTTCCCGATGTGATTGTTTGACCTTGTGATCCTTGGATTTTTAGAACAAAAAGAACTTGCTTGGAAAGAATTCGATCAATCCCAGTAAAATCATAAGGATGAACATCAACTTCAATAAAAGTAGCATATTTGGCAACCAATTCAACTGTATGATGCTCTTTTTCAATAAAAATATGTATTTGTTCATCAGTTTTTACCAAAAGGGTCGAAAGATTTTCATGAAATCTTGATGGTTCTTCATTAAAAACTTCTCTTGCTTCTTCAATAATGTCATGATGTTTTGGTGTGGAAGAGATTTCATTGGTTAGGGCAAGAATAGTAGGTGTGGGAAGGTTGTTGGTAGAAAGGAGGGGTGGTGGGCTGGTTGAAGATGTATTGATTGGTTCTTCATGAATGTCTTCGAGGGTGCGCGCCTTCGCTTCTTCAAGATTCTTGGTGTTTGATGCTTTATGTATACCAAAGGTGTTATCTATCATAGCAGTAAAATCGGATAGTTGTTGAGCAAATTAATCTCAAAGGAAAGCTTTGTCTTCATCACTAAGAACCATGGTGGAAAACAAACTTAAAGGTGGTGGTGGGGAGGTGGTGGGGAGGTGGTGGATCGATTTTAGATAAGAATCTAAAACTAAAGCTCTTGATACCAATTGATGCAGCGGAAGCTAAAATAAACTTAATCTAAGAATTAAATTGCAAGGAATTGAAACAACGGAAAGGAATTGCAATAAGTAAAAGCTGAAATTTAAATAACTTGAATGTAAATTGCGAAAAATAAAGAACTTGAAGTAAAAACTAAATTGAAAGACAATAAACTAAATAATAAACTCTTCAATCATCAATCTTCGCTAAGAAATTCGTTTTTGGAGCTCTTTATATAGATAACTCCCTTGACACAACTAGGAAACCTACTAGAACTTGAATTACTACTTCCCTAAGGTATATATTACCTTTTGGCAACTTTCTAAGCCTATTAGAACTCAAAATAAGACTTCTAGACACTTCTAAAGATACTCTAAATAATAAAAACGAAAATAACAACTTAGAATACTATTTAGGCTTCTAAATAAATCATAAACCCAAATAGGAAACCAATTGGTGTATGTGTTCTGTCCTACATCATGATGAAATCAAAGTGCTTTGAATTTGTTGTCGATAGCTTTTATACTTGACGTACAAAAAATAACTGAAATTATATTACCCCAAAACTTAATTACTATTCAGTTTTTTGCAAAACTTCTTTTACTACAACTAATAGTTATTGCAAAATTCTGAAGTTGATAAAATTAAGGGTATGTTTGATTGGTCGTGGGAAAAATTCTCACATCAAACATTACCCCCAAAATTCCCAGATGCTTGTTTGATTGGTAAAGTTGGGTCGTGTAAAAATTCCATGATAAAAATATTTCTCACCAATCTTTCCTTGACCCACCCCTAAAAAAAATTCCCTGAGTTGTTGGGGAATATTTTTTTGCCTAATCAAACAACCAAAATCTTTTCCACATAAAATTTTCCCCCATTTTTTATGTCCAATCAAACAACCTATTAGTGGGAATTATTTTATGTGGGAATATTTTTAAGTATAAAAATTCCCACGAGTAATTATTCCCACCAATCAAACACACCCTAAATATTTAGTTTAAATTGAAGTTGTTCAATTTTTTTAAATGTCAATTTATTAACAAATCCTGATATGTCAGTTTATAATTTCTGAAGAATCTAATGGTTTGTTCTTACAAAGGGTTGGACAAAAACTGTGGAAATCAACAAATTATGGAATATATCAATAATGGATGGTAATTGTTTTTATGACATATTTACTGAGCATAATGCAGATTTTTAGATGTAGTTAGAAGGGAAAATATAATAAAAATAATACAGTCATCATTTAAAAATATAAATAACAATGATGCAAATTTGTTTTAGTTATATGGTTGAGCTAAATATTTTATTGGAGTTAAGATCATATGGTTTGTTATTTTATATAACTTTTATTACTTGGTAGCTTACAACTTTGCACCAATAATGAACACTTGAAACATTTTTAAATTATTCGTAGAATGAGTCACAAATCACTAACACAGTTTGATTCTTTTCATGTTCTATTGTTAAATATGATCATCAACTTTTAATCGAACAAAAAAAATATTATTCTTCTAATTAAAATTTACCATGCAGTATACAATTAATTAGAAATCGTGGCAGCGCCACGGGTATTACTAGTAAACTTATAATCTGGAGCACCATCGTATCAAATTTACCCAAAACTGGCATTTTATTCCATAACCAGATGATTGCATTTTTCTAACTGAAAGGCACTATTTATATATAACTTGCCTCACTATTTTAGTTCATTTCATATTTTCATGCACCCCGCATGTTACTCATCATGCCTTTGACATTAAACAATGGACTTCATATATGCAAGGGATGAAATGAAGGTTTAATTTTAGCTATTTGCCCAAAGTTGCTCATTCTTTTTGACAAAGTGAACTGAGAATTAGGCATATTAAGCTAATCATTCTTCAATTTATGATTGCAAAAATAAGCTATATTGTGTTTTGGCTGAAAACAGAAATGCTGGTTACAAAATGCAATATATATTTCGACCTGATTTACCTGACGTTTGAATAGCTAATGATTTACGGTCAACCTTTGTCACATTTTATCCAATTGTGACTTCGAGTAAATTAACCTCCATGTTGATTATCAAGGGTAATTACATTGGGTATCAGTGACGACTGGAAGTGTACAGACAAAATCTATTTTACAGAGGAGAGATCATTATAAATCGAAAAGAAATCTGTAACTTCGTCAATTTCACGAAAATTAGCATATATATTCCATCACTAAGAAAGTATAAGTAGCTCCATCTAACAGGTCTCACTCACGATCATTTATTTATAACTAGTAATTTCCGTTGTTGTAGTTCATTTCATGCAAAGTATGAACCTCAGTTACTCATGCCTTTTGGCACAAGTAATAAAAATCTAAAAACCAAGGTTAATCACCCAATTGAGATGTGGTCAACTAAGATATGGTTCACCAAAAGCAAGTTGTAGGCAGTTTAGTTGTTCAAATATGCTCATCATTTGGAAGATGTCTTTCCCAAACAAGTTTCCGTCTTCCAAGCTGAACATGTCTGACATGTATTCTCCAGCAGGGGGTGTTTGTGTATGTTATGTTACTGATCTGCTCCTCGTTCTTCTTCTTCTCTTTTTCTGATTCTCATTTACTTATAGCCGTGTTAGTGTTAGTGTTACTTCGATGATCTCTCCTAACCAATAACAAGTTCTAACTAACAAATTAAACTCATGTACAATGTGGTTTATGATGTGTGATCGTGTGGAAAAAAAAACTAAGTCCTAAATATTTCAGAGATTCTTTGGTAAATTAAAACTCCAGAACGAAAAGAAAATTTCATGTCAGAAGAATATTCCTTCTAAGAACAACTCCCGCGGTATAATACTAGTACAGTATCTGCAGTCTTTTCTTTCTCCCTTCGCGTCTCTAAAAGAATGACTAGTAATTTCTTGTGTCATTGTGACCAGGATTTCAGTTTATCAACACAAATGTGAAACTGAAACAAATTATTGGAGATATTGTCGATTGCGGTATTAGAACAGAGAATGTGAAAACAAGCATTCAGAACCAAGTCAAGTTTTCTTGACAGGATGATTCTAATGAAAGAAACAAACATGCATGAAGGACTTTGAAATTATTGTCTGTATATGCTTGACTGCAACTCTTCCATAGTAATCATTCTGCCTTCTGTGAAACTCTAGTGTTACATATATATATGCTAGTCTTGCCTTCCATTGTAGTAATTATTCTTCCTGTGAAACTCTGGCACTATATATATAGAAGGCACTTTCGGTATCATTTCCATAACCCTTTATTTTATCAGCCATGGAGTTGCCTTTACATGCAATCTTTACTCAGATTTCTTTCAAACAATTTATTTGGTTGTTCTGTTTTATATGTATGTTTTCGCAAAGTTCATTCAATTCAGGCTCAGCAGCACTAGTCACAGCTTCTTCCAGAAATGAATCTGATCGTTTTGCGTTGCTTGAGATCAAGTCTCAAATTCGCGATGACCCATTAGGAGCACTAAATTCATGGAATCACTCACTCCACCATTGTGATTGGCATGGAATCGCATGTAGTCGAAGACATAGTGTGAGAGTCACCGTGTTGGATCTTCAATATTTATCAAAAACTTGGAGGAACACTCTCCTTACATAGGGAATGAACCTCAGTTTCCTTAAAGCCATTGCGCTCACGGAGAACAACTTTCATGGTGAAATACCACAAGAAATAGGTCTTCTGTTCCGTCTACGACATCTCATTCTCAGTAACAATTCCTTTGAACGAGAAATCCCAAGCAATATCACATATTGTTATGATTTAATAGAAATCGTTCTTACCGACAATAAGCTCTCTGGGAGCATTTTTACTGAACTTTCTTCTCTATCAAAGCTTTTAGTATTGGGACTTGGTAAAAATAACTTCATTGGAAACATCCCACCATCTCTTGGGAACCTAACATCTCTTACTGACCTTTCTCTTTTAGATAACCATTCGGAGGGATATATTCCTGACAACTTATGCAGTGTTCGGAGTTTAGGATTTTTTCAAGTAGGTGGTAACAATCTCACAGGTAAAATTCCTTCTTGCCTTTTCAACCACTCAAGCATATATTATTTCGCAGTTTCTTATAATCAACTCGAAAGAAGCCTTCCACCAAATATCGGCATTACTCTTCCCAACCTTCAAGAAATTTATTTCGGAGCAAATAAGTTTAGTGGCCTTATCCCACTAATAATGCTACAAGACTTGAAATCATTGCACTTGATTCTAATGCTTTCACTGGTTCTGTGCCAAGAGATTTAGGAAAGTTACAAAGTCTTCGTTGGGTATTGTTCGATGAAAATCTTTTAGGTACTGAAGGTTACAAACTCACATATCTCACTTTAGCATCTAACAACTTAAATGGAAGAATACCACCTACTCTTGGAAACTGCAAGAACATTGATTATCTCGATCTTTCTTCAAACAATCTCGTTGGTACAATACCTATCCAAGTTATTAGCATTTCTTCTTTATGGTGTGGCCTTTACTTGGGTCAGAATTCCCTTACCGGTTTATTTATATGACTTTAATAAATAAATGATAGAGTACGGCATGGGTGTTAAGGTGTCCATGCAAGGAGATGTGTACAGTTATGGGATATTGTTGCTAGAGATGTTTACAAGCAAGAGACCAACAGATGACATGTTTTTGAACGGATTGAGTTTGCATAACTATGCTGAAATGGCTTTACCTAATCAACTTATTGGCATCGTAGATCCAATGGTGCTTTCAGAAGATAACAATAAAATATCCAACACTGTGGAGCAGAGCAACATCAGAGCTAGACCGGAAGAATGTTTGATTTTTGCAATTACACTCGGAGTCGCATGTTCTGCAGAAGCACCAACGGAACGGATGACAATGAGTGATGTTGTCAGTGAATTACATCATATCAAGAAGCATTATCAAGATCTCAGGAGGAGCAATTCTGAGTGACGAAGAATTGGCATTTGTCATGCCTAGATGAGACTGCTTATAGTATTCTGAGTGATAAAGAATTGGCATTTGTCAAGCCTAGATAGGACTGCTTCTAGTATTGTTGGTCAGGTTTATTTTACATAACTTTCCTGGAATCTTGTGCATGTATCTCTTATGCTAGTTTTCTTATGGAAATGAGTAACAGTTTATGATTCTGCATAACTAGCGTAAGGTGGATTCTGATTAGTATTTGGTTGATCCGATGATTTAGTGGCCAGATGAACATCGAGGGAGTTGATTTGCTACTGAGTACTGACATTGTGTTTCTTTCTGTAGTTTATTTCTTTTGTCGTGTAACTTGAACTGCTAGTTATTGTTTCCCTCACTGGGTTCTGTGCTACTGTAAAACATTTTATATATCCGTTGTCGGTCGCAGTAAAAAGTGTAACATATCCTTAATTTGTTCTATCTATAGTGCACTTAAATTGTGTATCACATGGCCAAAAAATTGAAAACCCCAATCATTGATTGCAGACTCTACTACTAATTGCCATCTTAACAGAGAAAAGAGTCAGGCAAAGACCTTTTTTCAGAGAAACAACCAGACTCTCACTGTAGAAGAAAATCAATTGAAAAGCCTCTAAGTAGAATGAAGTGTAAATTGTTCTCCTCTTGAGTATATAACCAGGAATAAATTAAAGATTTGAGAGAACAGATCATTATAAATTTATATACCCAGGAATATATCATCAATAACCCAAAACTGTGATTTCATTAAAGAGCTAGATGCCTAAACTTCATCCTCTACTGAAAGCATAGCATCTCTACTACTTCTAAGTTATATAACTACTAGTTGTTTCATTGTTTTAGTTCATTTCATGCAACACATATTACTACTCATGCCTTTCACAGTAACCCGTAGATTCATGTATGGGATAATAATATATATCGGCAGGAGTGTAATTCTAGTCATGCATGACAGCATGAGACTGTGTGAACTATTCTCAAGGCCATGCATCCATATAAAACATAGTTCAAAATGCCGACATATTTCGTGAAATTTTGGCGGAATACGCCGGGTCTTAGAGAATCGGTATTATAAATTTCGAAAATATCCGAGAATATTCTCGATATTTCAGGTGATGTATTTGTTTTGAGGGTCGGAATGTCGGAATATGTCGTTTATTCTGAACCCGAAATTTCGCCCGGATTCGGAATTTTAAACTATGGTTAAAAATCATCATAATTTGGCAAAATTCGCAAAATTTGATACAGTAAATTAAACTAATATTTTGGAAGACACCGACTGTCCAAAATATTGGAAAATCAAAGCTATCATATCAAAGCCCTTCAATCCGTAGCCTAGTTAACTTTCTTATGAATTCCAATGAGGAGGTTTTCAATAGTGTGAAGATCTCTAAGGCCTTAACTCGGAACAAGATCGAAGCACTATTCATTTGTAGGAATTGGAAGATCAAAGACCTCCTAGGGCTCCAGTCATGCCAACATTATATTACTTTGAGAGAATAGATCATTATAACCAGTCATGAACACACAAAAACGCATTCCATAGTTAGCTAACATCTATTTCGGTAGCGAAAATATTAACATAACATGTACATTACCATTATTATTATTTATAATAACTTGCAATTGTCTATATGTTACCATCTCTTTCATGAAAGACATGCCCAGACTTCCTCATGCCATTGTCATTTGGACATGCAGTTGTAAGAAACATTCACTATACAGTACACCTAAAACTACGCTACGCCCTCTTTTCAGGCGACGACATCGCTTAAGCTAAACCTATCAGATGGTCTGCATGACCATTGAGAAAATACGATCGTCGGCATTTCATTGAGAAAATGTCAATGGCAATGCAGACAATCCAATAGGTGTAGTTTAACCAATGTCAATCAATGCAACGATTTGGCTAATGACTTTTCTGCGAGAAAATATTTGGCTAATCAACTTTTCTGTGTAACAAAGTCTTTTTTACTAAACAGCACCATTTTAGGCTCAAAGAATTAACAGAAAAAACCGATTATATAAATTTTCTTCACCATGCTTTCTCCTCTACAACGACAGAGGCAGAGAGCTATGGAGTGATATTTTGCAGTATAAAGTGACCAGCCCCTTCCCATCCTACTCTCCTTAGTCCTTTTGAAATTTTTTCTGTTTAAATCTAAACTACACATCCTCAATCTTAACAAAATTTCCCTTATCATTGTGTCTGTAGCAAGAACTAGACCTCGGGCACCCTGCTCATTGCATCACAATGATATTGGCCTGCAAACACACCGTGTTCTTTAAATTATGAGAGAATAAATCATTATAAATTTATAACCAAGATTATCAGTTTATCACCAATAACCCAAACTGCGCTTTCGATTTCATTCAAATAGCT
Source organism: Aquilegia eximia (assembly GCA_023053565.1). Taxonomy (NCBI): domain Eukaryota; kingdom Viridiplantae; phylum Streptophyta; class Magnoliopsida; order Ranunculales; family Ranunculaceae; genus Aquilegia; species Aquilegia eximia. Next base: position 22,706,273 of record JALIGU010000005.1, read on the forward strand.
AGATGACTCCATTCTTTACTAAAAGCATAGCATACCATCCAATACTTATAACTACTTAGCTTCTTGCGTCATTGTTTTAGTTCATTTCATGCACCACATATTTCTAGTCATGCATGACAGTATAAGACTGTGTGTTCTGTGTGAACTATTCTTAAGGCCATTCACCATAATTCAAAATCGCAAAATACGCAAAATTCAATACTGAAAACAAATATTTTAGAGAAGCCGACTGCCCAAAATATCGAAAGAAAATATCTTTTACAAGTAAAAAAATAAGTTATAAACATTGGCAATTTTTTTGCCAAATTTTAACCATAGTTCCATCACCTAGTGAAGAAGCAAATTGAAATGTGGCTAAATACAAACCAACCACAACCTAAATTGCATCTATATGTGGAGGTTACTCACACACATAATTTACTTATGGTGTACAAGACTACAAGCAACAAACATTGATGATCTACTGCACCCTAATGTTCTCTTACTTATTCTACTACCATACAATCACTACATAAATATGAGTATCTCTAGACAGAAAAAAAAAGATTCATAGCAAATTATCCATTAAGAAGAAGACACGTGTTCGAATTATAAGCCATATCTACTCTCTTCAAATCTCTCTTCTTCTTCTTCTTCTTCACTTCACAACTCTTTCTTTCCCTCCTTCTTCATTCCAAGGTATGTTTTTTTAGTTATTTTTACAGTTAAAGTTGTTATTAATGAAACTTTCATTGAAAATTTTAATGAAAAGAAGAAGAAAAACAATAAAGTTTAAATTTTTATTAAGTTTTATAATGAATTGAGTTGAAATTCATCAATTTTAATGGTGAAAAAGTTGGGGTTTAATGGTATTTATTGGAGTTTTATTGATTTGATTAATACCCATTTCGTTTAATTGTGTTAAAAATTGTTGGGTAGGTAAAAAGACCGCGATTTTTGTTAAGGTAGTTCTTCCCCTTTGTTTAGTTTTAGAGAAGTGTATGATACCCTAATGAGTAGCTTAAAGTGGTAAGGGCAGAGATGTGATTCTGTTGTTAAGGGCATGTCGCAGGTTCGATTCCTCCCCACTTGACCAACTCAGATGGGATGTGGTGCTAGTCAGTACTCAGTAGTCACCCCTAGGAGTCGAGTTGCGTAAACTTAGACACCCACCTGGTAAACCAAAAAAAAAAAAGTGTATGACCACACACATGTAGTTATTTGTCGAGATTCATGATCATATAGAAGGATTTTTTTTTTTTTTTTTTTTTTATTCTAGTTATGAGCCATATGAGATAAAGGGTGCTTAAAAAATTGTGAGAAACGTAGTTGATGGGATGCGGTGTTAGTCACCTGTTGGAGTTGGGTTGCGTAAACTTAGACACCCGGTAAACAAAAAAAGAAAAATGTTTGACCGTACATATGTAGTTATTTGTCATGTTCATGATCATATATAAGTAGGAATTTTTTTTTTTTTTTTATTCTGATTATACGAGCCATATGGGATAAAGGGTACTTAAAATTGCGATAAAATTGTAGTTCTGTGGTTGGATTTAGTTTTTAACAGGTTATGTCATATGTGAGGTATTTTGATTCATTTCTTAGAACTTAACCTAGATTTGTTGGAGAAATTTGAAAACGAATGCATGAAAGCTGAACATGAGTGTATGTTGGTAGTGGGAACTGGGAGGAATGCTAAAAAAATAAATGTCGATAAAGAATTTGTCGAGACTCAAATTTGGGTGGCAACTGATAATTGAGAGCATAGTTTTGCATATACGTGCATGGAGTGGATAATGTTTATGTTTGCCTCCGAATTGTCACTTATACACTGTAACCTGATCCGCTAATTTGTTTTTCTGGTCTGCAGTTCTTGTGCATTAGAACATTAATGGGTACGTCATCAGCATGTGTTGTTGCAAACAGTTTATCAGCCTGCAGTACTAAACCTAGCCTAAGTAAAGATATATATGGAAGAAATGTATCACCGTCTTCTACTCTTCCCTCATTGGGGATGGTGTTAAAACGAGTTTCCATAAAAGCTTCTTTGGACCAAAGGCAGCATGAAGGAAGAAGAGGTTTTCTAAAGCTTTTGCTTGGGAATGTAGGACTTGCCGTTCCTACTTTAGTTGGTACTGGAAAAGCTTTAGCTGATGATGAACAAGGTGTTTCATCTTCAAGAATGTCTTACTCTAGGTTTTTGGAATATTTGGACAAAGACAGAGTCACTAAGGTGGATCTCTACGAGAATGGTACTATAGCTATTGTTGAGGCTGTTTCTCCTGAATTGGGTAACCGATTGCAACGAGTAAGAGTGCAACTCCCAGGCCTAAGTCAGGAACTCCTTCAGAAATTCAGAGAAAAGAACATCGACTTTGCTGCACATAATGCCCAAGAGGACTCCGGTTCTGTGTTGTCTAACTTGATTAGTAACCTGGCTTTTCCTCTACTTCTGATTGGAGGTCTCTTCCTACTATCTAGACGTTCATCTGGTGGCATGGGTGGGCCTGGAGGTCCCGGATTCCCCCTTTCGTTTGGCCAATCCAAGGCAAAGTTCCAGATGGAACCAAACACTGGAGTGACCTTCGATGATGTTGCTGGAGTAGACGAAGCAAAGCAGGATTTTATGGAAGTGGTAGAATTTTTGAAGAAACCTGAGAGGTTTACAGCAGTTGGTGCGCGTATTCCTAAAGGTGTTCTTCTAATTGGCCCTCCTGGTACTGGAAAGACTTTGTTGGCCAAGGCCATTGCAGGGGAAGCTGGTGTTCCATTTTTCTCTATTTCAGGATCTGAGTTTGTTGAGATGTTTGTTGGTGTTGGTGCTTCTCGAGTTCGTGATCTCTTCAAGAAAGCCAAAGAGAATGCACCTTGCATTGTTTTCGTTGATGAAATTGATGCTGTTGGAAGACAAAGAGGAACTGGGATTGGTGGTGGAAATGATGAAAGGGAACAAACCCTCAATCAACTTCTGACTGAAATGGATGGATTTGAGGGCAACACTGGCATCATTGTGGTTGCAGCTACTAATCGTGCTGACATTCTTGACTCTGCACTATTGAGACCTGGACGTTTTGACCGACAGGTTGGTGTTTTTCTGTTCTGCTGGTCCTCGTATAATATTCTTACCTCTATTTGATTTTTTTTTTTTTATATATTTATATTCTCATCGCCATTATTTAAAATCACTTGTTTTGTAAATTTCACTATTGTAGGTCATGGTTGATGTTCCTGATGTCCGTGGAAGAACAGAGATCTTGAAGGTGCATGCCAGTAACAAAAAGTTTGACGGGGACGTTTCTCTTGAGGTGATAGCCATGAGGACCCCTGGATTTAGTGGAGCAGATCTTGCGAATCTCTTAAATGAAGCAGCCATATTGGCAGGTCGACGTGGGAGGACAGCAATATCATCAAAAGAGATTGACGATTCCATTGATAGGATTGTTGCCGGAATGGAGGGAACAGTTATGACAGATGGGAAGAGCAAAAGCTTGGTAGCATACCACGAAGTAGGTCATGCGATTTGCGGGTAAGAACAAATTCCCTGGTGTCTTGCTATTTCTCGATTCTGCATCACTTAATTTTTTTTTACATAATAGTGCATTCTCAAGTCTTGACTGTTTTATGGATGTCTTGGTGACTTGGTGTTGCGAACTTAAGTTTACTTGTTGACATTAATATCAAATAGATATGAAAATTCAAACACTCTTTTTGGTTCCAATAGAGGGATTGCTAGAAATTGCATTCTTGAGAATCATTTCTTTGAAGAGAGTTATTGCTATCAATTTTATTTATTATCAAGTTGTTGGTCTAAAATATATATCAATTCTAGTGCATTGAAACTTCATGAAGTAACTGGTGATTCGCATGTTCAATGATTGATTTATGTTTTCTTTGCGGCTGGTTGTATTTGTTATGTGTAGGACTTTGACCCCAGGTCATGATGCTGTTCAAAAGGTCACTCTAATTCCACGTGGCCAAGCACGTGGTTTGACTTGGTTCATTCCAGCTGATGATCCGACCTTGATCTCTAAGCAGCAACTTTTTGCAAGAATTGTCGGTGGGCTTGGAGGAAGAGCTGCCGAGGAAGTGATCTTTGGCGAGCCTGAAGTGACCACTGGTGCAGTTGGTGACTTGCAGCAAATCACCGGTTTGGCCAAACAGGTAATTGAACAAATCTTTCCATTTTTTTTCTCCATCTTCTGCTGCTCTTAGTCTTACATGGTTCAAGATAGTCATTTAATTTCGTTCCTAACTGGAGTGTAGGGCACTGATTATTTTGTAATATGCAGATGGTAACAACATTTGGAATGTCCGATATTGGCCCATGGAACCTCATGGATTCATCAGCTCAGAGTGGGGATATGATCATGAGAATGATGGCAAGAAACTCAATGTCAGAAAGACTCGCTGAAGACATTGATGCTGCTGTTAAACGTCTCACGGACAGTGCATATGAGATTGCATTGAGCCACATAAAGAACAATCGTGAGGCCATGGACAAGATTGTTGAAATCCTCCTCGAGAAGGAAACCGTTGGTGGAGATGAGTTCAGAGCTATTCTTTCCGAGTTTGTCGAAATCCCTGCTGAAAACAGAGTTGCTCCTGCAGTACCATCTCCTGTCACTGTATAGATAGTAATACGTCAAATCTGAAAATCTCCTTTACGTCGTTTCACACACCAAAAGTTTGTATAAACTGATCACTCTCCATTTATGAGATGTGTTGATTACTTGTATAATTTGTATTATTCCAGTTTAGATCAGATGTGTTTACTAATTAAAATGCAAATACTGCGTTGTAGTTCAGTTCTGTACAAATTTTGCATTAGTATTAAAAACTATAGTCTAAAGATTGTGACCATCTCTAGTTCTCAAAGCTAGATTTGCACTACTACAAGCAAACCTCCTTGAGGTATATTAAGTAAAAATATATTATCGATAATTTTAATCCCAAAAAAAGAAAAGGAATTTACTATTGCCATCACCAACTGCCAAGGACCATATTACTTCCTAAGGGAATTTGTAACTTGTTAGATAAAAGATACAATAAAAGCTCAAGTGATTTCATATCTTATTTCACCACTGCAGAAAAAAAAAACACAATTCTAGTATTTATATCACATACAATCAGAGTTATGATCATTAACATAATTCTTCCAATGTCGTAAACATGATTTAGCCGTTCGCTCTCACTCTTGCCACAGAAATGATAAGCCTCAATCAACAGGAGTCTTCTCCTGGTAAATTTTTCTTGCTTCAAGCACATCAACACTGTAGCGATTTGCGAGGGTTTCCACTTGATCTGCAAATTCTTTGAGCCCATGCTCACCTAGATGCTTAACCATTTGCTGCCAACGTTTTCGACATAAATCTCCAGACCTGAGGATGAAGGATATCCAAAATGTGAGAAATTGAAGGTAAACGACGAACACTTCAGGTAGTGCTATAGTGCATCATAGGATAATCGGAAAATGGATCACATTCCGGCTAACAGAAATGGTAAGAACTGACATGTAAAGTGTTGGTATACAAATAATATAATTGGTTTGGATCCTCAACTCAATTAATGATCAAAGCCAATACAAAAACATTTCAATCTTAAATTTCTACCCCTTCAAAATTAGTTCACAAGTTGAAGAACTATCCCCTGGAATTTTCGTTCTCATTTTAGTTTACCTCTCGTCAGAACAACACATCTTCAAGAACTAACCCCTTGACAGTCATCATAAAATTAAATTCTCTCCACAAATCACAAATTTAACAAACTTGTATCTTGTTATAAAAATGAATATAAACTAAAGGACGTCGAAGTTAATAAATTTTAAGAAAAACTGATCCAACTTCTAATTTGGTTAAAACTTTAAAAATGATCATTGTTGTGATGGATCAATCAATGAAGAGGTCATCATCACACTAAACAAAATCCAGTTCATTGGGTGAGAGTAGTACATGCTAGTCTAAAATACGTAATCAGGTCTATAAGAAGTTACCTGTGCTCAAGAAGATTGTCCCAGTCCACTTCTTCTTCTGAGCTGAAATCTCTTTCATTGAGTCTGCAATAGCAAAACCAAAAAATTAATAAAGGGAGCTTTGTTGTCTTAAACATCAGGAAGATAACAGAAAAGGTTAAACTAGATGCTTGACACACTTCAAATATTTAATCTGGAAGTTATAAAAAGAGTCCAATTGTCTAAAACACTGGGAAACCATACAAGGTTAAACTACATGTGATCAAGCTCAACTGACTCTCCCGTAAGGTGTAATCTGACTCTAGGTTTATTGACAACAGCAGGTCACCACCACCTATATCAGATAAGGATTTGTCTTTCTAGAAGAAGTCTGCTCAGTCCAGAAAAATATTATTGACAACGGCAGGTCACCACCACCTTTCGAGATGCGTGTCTAGTTTGTGAAAATTTAAACTTTCCTAGGCCAGATCAATGCTTTTTAGCAAGGCATACAGGTTGAAGGTCAATATAATCAAAACTGAGGACCTAGACAATCTCCTTGGTCTGATACATGAGTTTCTTGCATGTTATGTATCATTTTTTTTTCTGAACTTTCTCTTTCTCTTTTGATTTTTTTTCTTTTCTATTCTTTTTTCAGCAAGTTGGTGATATACGTGTGTTGGTCGGTCGCACAATCCTCCTTTCACTATGTTTGGTACGCTTGGATATATGAATGTCCAATTGATAGGAACAAGAATAGGAGGGAATAAAGGACTAGATAGGTGATTCCACACCAAAGTTCCTACCAAAACCATATTCTTAAACAGATAAAACTTTGCACTTTCACATGGAAGCAAAGTCTTGACTGAGCTGGCATTTTCTTTCATATATGGATATTGATGGCGCTTGATCACCTCCATTCTAATTCAAACTCTGACCAAGAAATTTGCAGAAGTTCCAAGCCAGCCTCTATTTCTTACACCAAATATTTATCAAATACACATAAAGAAATAACTTACAAAAAATATACTCTCTAAAAGTTTAGCAAAGCAAAGGGCCTTACGCATTTAGCATTAGAATGTCATCTGTATTAGCCCATAATTCAGCCCTTATCAATGGTGATTCCAATTGATAATACCTGAAAAGGCACAATGTTGAGATGGAATGATTATGCGGCTAACAAGAGCTGTACAACAATAACTTTAAATTTCTTAGACATAATTCAGTACATGGTAATTATTCTTAAGCTTTGAACTCCTAGCATAATGCATCAGAAGAATTTAAATACCAAGCATGACTTGTTTTAAAATGAAAAAAAAAATTTGCCTTTTCAAGGAGATGCTAGCTTTAGAAATTACTTATACCATGTACTATGTACAGAGTTTTTCAGCCTTCATAATAGAATTACGATGTAAGCACCACCATCAAACTATAAATATAGAATGCATGAAAAAAAAATCAAAGGAGAGAGAGTGAGAAGAATTATTCACCACTTCGTGCAACATTCAGCCATTGTTCGAGTGGACAGCCTTTGGCTAATAGCTTCCCAAGAAATATTATCTCGCAACTGTTCAATGCCATTTAAGATGTGTTTAAGAATGACAAATATGTTAGCAATCATTCCACTCCAAGAAGCTATTCAAGATGTGTTTGAAATATAAAAATATGTCATGTCATTGTTTGCAATCACAACTAAATACATACAGTTCAAAGAGAAACTGGGTGTAAGGTTTACTTCATAAGCCTAAGCAACTGGACAGAGACATAACATATACGAAAGATGTCTTCAGTACAACATGGGGTAGGCACACACCAAGTAGCGAACCCTGGGGTAGGCATTCGCATAGTTGTGCACTAACAACCCCCCTGGGATAGACAAACAACCGATAACAAAGTCTAATATGCACCTAAATTTGGTAATAAACAAACATGATCACACACAATAAAGAAGCAACAGTATATTTTACCATGCCATGCTTGCTTTTCTTCTCATCATAAACCTTCATCAGCAAATCCATATTCACCAAATCGAATAACTTTTGATATTCGTCTTGAGACCAATGTCCTATATCATGAGAATCGAAGAAACTAATATATCACAAAAAAGAAAGTATTGCAATTTAAATAATTTTTTTTGTGGTATGTAATGACAAATGAATGGTGGGGAATTGAAGCCCCGGCTATCTTTTAGTGTTTCCTTCTATCAGATTCTTTTACAGTCGTCTCTCTAGGCAAATATAGTAATTCAGTAAGCCTTAAGTTGGTAACAAACTCAGACTCAGACTCATCAAGTCTATTAGATGGCCTCCACTCAAAATGCAAGATACACAGCTTTAATACCAAACAACAAAATAAAAAAAATAATACCTTTCTTATGATTAGGGAGGCATATCCTGCGCCATGTATCTTTTGTGTGAATCCGAGATTTGCCATATTCAGCAGCAAAATTTTTCCAATCTGATCCATGTTCTTCATGAAACCTACAGTTTATTAATAGTACATATTTAGAAGCCCCCCATAAGAACGTATAAGTTCTATATCTCACAAGGTATCTTGTCCACATATGTGGAGGTTCAGACTTGTAAACACTTCATTTCACCTTCGGACAGACATTCCTGACACTTAATATTGACTAGCAAAGTCCACTGAGGTGTAACATGATTATAAAAAGAAAGCCAAGTCAAGTTTTTTTAATAAAACTTTTGTAAGAGAAACCAAAGTATACACCTAAAAAAGGGAGATTGCAAGTGGCCAGACTGTAACATAAGCTGAAGCTATAAGATTCAATCATATACTAAATGACCACATAACAAAAACAAAAATACAGTGCATGTACAAATTGCAATCCTCATAACCTAATAAAGAAGCAACCTAGCCATTACCCTCAGCCTAAGTCTAACTCAGGGTGACCTACTTGACATTTATTAACTCGACTTCAGGAATAATATACTGAAACCAATGAAATCATGGAGTGAGACTAGACTAAATCTCTGCCCCACTTTTGTCTCACTAAACCTCAAAATTGAAATTAATCAATCTAATGCATCTTGGCACCATATGAACCAAATTCCTGCACTCAAAAAACCTCTTTTCAAATTTTACACAAGGAACAAAAATCCCAAATAAATAAATAAATAAATATATATATATATTGTTTACACAAAATCTTACTCGTTATATTAAATGTACATCTCTTTTTATCCTACAGCTCCCATCTAAACCTAGCTGGCAATAGCTAACAAAAAGGATGGAAAATACAGCTTCAAGCCGAGCCAAAACATCTTTCTTTTCTGTCTCTTACACCATGTGGCATTTTTAATCTCTCTGAGACTCTCTTGATTATTTTTCTCCAATTTATTGTCAACCTAGAATTTTCCAGTTACCGTTTGATTATGATTTATAAGTTAATGAGTTTATTTAATAGAGAAAAATCTGAAGTGTGAGTAAATTGGATAGAAGTTTTCGACTTTTGAAAATACTCGGTTTCCTGTTGAATTGAGACAAGGATTGGGTGATGGATTCTTTGAACTAAGCATACATGGGGACCTCCAATAACCTGACATTTTCAGAGATTTCAAATAACCTGCAATATTATATATTTTCTTTACTTATGAAGTCTGTTACTCATATAGCAATATGTTTTATTTTCAATGTGATGATCCTACGAAGTGGCTACAATCATAATTATGATAAATCTCAAAAATTAAATGGTTGCAACCCAAACTGATCAACAAAGAGAGATTGAAAACTAAATTTTCTTTATTAGCTCTGACTTCTGATTATATTAATCTCAATTTTTTTTTGTAAGTGTTTTAATTTTGTAAATATTCATTTGTTGATAAAAGAAACCTATGCTGTTTGTTTTGCTTCTACTGGGATAAGACAGGAGAAATAAGGATATGTGTCATAAAAGAAAAAGTCGGTTTAGCATATTCTAAAGTATATTTATGTGATTGACTTGGGCTTGATGCCAGATTGCCAGGTAAGACACATATTCCGTCGTTGGATTTGTGACTTAGATATAGAGTAAAAAAGAGTGTGTAAACAATACTGTGCAAACGGAAACCCTCCGCATATAAACATAATGTAAAAGGCTTAAAACCAAGAGAATGCAATCATATGCCAGCAGAAACTAACTTTCTGAGAAGCTCTTTCTCTTCAGGCGTCCATTCCCGTTTCTCAGCCCTTTCAAACAAAATATGTGCTCGGCTATATATGCTTGTCTTTGATCTCCAATCCATGCAAGTTGCTGAAACCAATACACCGTACAATCAACAATATATGTAGTTAAGATATTAAGAGCTTTCAGAGATTTATTTTCAAAAGATTTATCTAAAAAAAAAAAATTTGTGTAATTCGTTGAGCTTATCAATAAAATTTGATTTTGGTAAAAAAAAAAAAAAAAAAAAGAGAGATTTATTTTCAAAACAGGTTCCCTCAAGATTTCACAAGACAACTCAAATCAATCAAATATAAACCTGATCATATTCTAAACAGTGATTAGTAGAAACATATTTGATTTAGGCATATGCACTCATCTTAATTGTACTATAGTAAACTTAATGCAGAGAGAAAAGGGATAGACTTGGCATATAGCATTCGTGTTTCTTCAAGCACCAACTCATTCTTCTCTTTTCTGAAAGCACGAGAAAATTTGCTTCTTTCCATGCTCTGAAAATTACTCACGTCATTATATCTCCCCCTCTTCAACTTTGAAGCCACCATAAGTCCATAACTTAGTTTTTTGTTAGCTTACCTCTTCACAACTCCAGATATATCTCCTTCTAGACCATCTACTTCGCTTTTTGTTAGCTTACCTCTTCGCAACTCCAAATATTTCTCCTTCTAGACCATCTACTTCACTACATACTACTAATTTATATTTTGGAGCTGATCAAGCAGCTAAGAAAGAAGCATCATTAAACAAAGATGAAACCATGATTGTAAATGGTAGAGCTGAATGGATTATTCGACTAGAAAATCCTGATGAATTGTATTTTCGTTTTTGTTGACTGTGTAGAGTCTATGACTCGTCTTTGTAAGAGTTTTGGTTTTTAATACAATACATCATACTTAGCAAGAAAAAAACTAATTTATATTTAAACTTCAGCTGATATTTATATGAAATTTACCAAAATTCAATTCTACTACAGTCAAAATAGATAATGATATTTCCGTCGAGCTTAGTCTAAGATTTTTGAACCTGGACCTGAGCTCAAATGAATGATGGGTAACCTTGGCAACCAGAACTTGATTAGTGAGTTGAACTGCGGAGAGTTCTTTACAAGTTACGGTATGTCACTCATAATGAGTAGTGAGCTTGCTTGTGTTAAACTACTTGTTTAAAATATTCTTTTCAAATGGTTAATGTTAGCGACCGACTCATATTATATGCAGAGCAACTGTGTGAGATGCTTTGAGGCAAAACAATATACTCATAGCAAACACATAAACAAGGACCACAAATTATATTTGGAAAGAAAATGACTCTCACCTATCTCCTTCCAACAGTTTTTGACTTCTGGGTGATCTTGACAGTGCAGAATCTTTTCTAATCCATTGTCACCTAAGTCGTGTTCCTTAAAAGCAACACAATTTAAGTAAGTACATGTTAGCATACTTTATATATAAAGTCTGAGAAAAGCATTGATGACAACATATCTACTCATTAACAGTTTAAACAAACAGGAACAATATCAGTTTAAAAGTATTTTAATCACAAAGTTTCCCAATATATTTCAGTTTTAGGGTACCAAAACAATATGAGCGACAAAACCATGATTCAGGGTGAGGTACTGGCAGAGCATTTTTTTTTTTTCCGACTCTTACAACAAAGCCAAAAAATGAAAGTGGTGTGAAAAAATCTTCATTTCATTAAAATAAAAAATTCATCTGTCTAATAGATACTTTCCATGTTTGATAAACAATTTATATCCCCTCAAACTGGGTTAGACTCCTCTAATTTTTATTTTTTATTTTTCTTGGGGTTTACAGGTTACAGATTTCACAAATTAGATTATCAGGATTTAAGAGATATTTGGACAAATTTGGAGTTAGACTGGAAGCATTTTCAGTGAATTAAAATTTTCAAGAACAGTGAAAGACTCGAATTTAATTTGAAAATTAGATTATCGGGATTTAAGAGATATTTGCTCTATATTTCTATTATGAAAGAAAATATTAACATTTTTCTTTCAAATTTAAAAACAACACCAAAATAAAACTAAACTGCAGATAATTTTTCACAAAAATGATTTACCTTGATATAGTTTAAAACAGCATTTTGTATAATACAATCTTCTTCCTTTGTGAACCGCTTGCCATGATTCGAATCTTTTTTGTCACGATTCACATCGGTTGAGCCACGATCCACACGTTTTTTGCGAGGATTCGAAGTTTTTTTGCCAGGATCCAAATCCTCATCAGATAAAGGGAAAACCTCTATGTTCTTAGAAAACTTTACCCTCTTAGATGGTTTCTTAGACTCAGGATTTCCAGAACAGTCAACCCCATCCTCCTTATCCTTTGTGGTGCTTTCTCCCTCGTTAACCTTTTTATCTTCGACATCTTCGACATCTTTGACACAATTGGCTTTCTTCCTCATGCTCTCGTCTACATCAGAACTGCCTTTGTCTTTCTCCTTCTTTTCCTTCTTCCGCTTCTTCTCTTTCTTTAAAACACCAAGTTCAGAATCATTTCTCTGCTCTTCGACATGTTCTTCAGACACCAATTTTCTTTTTCTACTGACATTAGTTTCACCAATACCCTTTTCCCCAACTAACTCCTCTCCATTAACAGTCATATCATTCCCCTTGTTTTTCTTCTCTTTCTTTTCCCTTTTCTCAGACTTCAATTTCTTCTTTTCCTCGTCATTCAATCCTAAAGAGTATTCTTTTTCTAGAACTTGCTCCTCCCCTTCACCATTCACCTCCTGTAAATCACTGCCCTTGTTTTTCTTCTTCTCCTTCTTTTCCCTCTTCTTCTTTTTCTTATCATCGACCTTCAAATCCTCCCCTTCACCATTCACCTCCTGTAAATCACTGCCCTTATTTTTCTTCTTCTCCTTCTTTTCCCTCTTCTTTTTTTTCTTATCATCGTCTTTCAAATCTTCCCCTTTAATTCCTTCTACTTCTTCATCAAACAAACCATTCTCATTATCCCTCATTTTCTTCTTTTTACTCTTCTTTTTCTTATCATCGTCTTTCAAATCCTCCCCTTTAAATCCTTCTACTTCTTCATCAAATAAGCCATTCTCATTATCACTCATTTTTTTCTTTTTACTCTTCTTTTCTTTCCTTATAACCAAATCCTCCTCTCCTTCTACTCCCATGCCCATATATTTGCTATACCAGTCAAGAAAATCACCTTTTCAAAACTTGCAACAGTAACAACCTACCATTAACAACAAAAAAGAAAATTAATTTCAGAATATGGAAACATGACACAGTGGGGATCAACATTAAAGACCTTTCCTGAAACAAGCAGGCTCTTAAAAGTTAACACGTGAACATTATAAAGTAAATAACTACAAAACCTAATTAAGCTACTGAATTATTCGTTTTGTTCTCCATTGCACAACTTGAAACATAAAAATATTACATACTTACTTTGTTAAAAACCACTTATATAACTATTTTAATCTACATTGTATCTTCTAAAATTAGACTGATCGTAATATAGTAAATGTTCACTAACAAATGTTTCTATATTAACTTAAATAGGCCAATTTAGCGGCGACACACCATATAATCTGAAGGGACTCCATAAATAGGTACAGTTATCGGCTAATAAAATAGTTTTTAATCTTAAGAATCCTATCTCGACCTACTCGACTTTTAGATTCATCTTAACAACTATCCACCCCCACCCCCCCCCCCCCCAAAAAAAATAATTGAAAATACTGATTGTTTTATCATCATCATCAAATAAGTTCATTGAGACATTTCATCAAATAGTAATGAGCATAAGAATAATTATAATTAAAATTAATAAATGGGTTTGTTTTAATTCATTGATAATTCATTATTTTTAATAATAAAAGCAATTTAAAGAAAACAATCATCAATGTTCAATAAGAAAGTAAGACTTACTGTGAATCGAGTGAGTTACTGTGAAGTGAATCAAGCTTTGTTTAAAAAACTTTGTTCGATTAATTTGAGCTTCGAAAAGTTGTGAACTATGTAACAATCAATCGGGAGAAAGAGAGTTGAGAAACTGTGAAGTGTGAACGAGAAACTGTGAAACTGTGATGATTAATGAGAAGAAAAGGTGATTAGAGTGAAGATTAGAATTTGAATTTGAATTTGAAAAATTAAAATTTAAAGAAGAAGAAGATTAGATTTGGATTTTATTCAGGATGATTAGAATAAGATTAGAAGAAACTTAGAAGATTAGAAGAAGATTAGAATTTAGAACTTACACTCTTACAGTAGCAGCAGCAACAGCAGCAGAGCCGGAGAAGAAGTAGCAGCAGAGAGAGAACGTGAAAGAGAGAGAGAGAGACCAGAGAGAACGTGAGTTTGTTTTGTTTTTGTTTTTTTTAGCTAACCTTTTGTATGGGCTTTTTTAAGGTTTGGGCCGCTTGAGCGCGTTTGTATGGGCCGCTCTGAACAGAGCGCTGGACCTGAGCGCCGCCCAAAGCGTTTTAGGCGTTGTTTTTGCCCAGCGGAGCGTCCCCCTTTAGAAATAACGCCTAGGTGGTGCCCTGACAGCATAGATCTATACTATTATTATAAACCTGAATATTCAGGGGTAAGTCCCGGTTAATGAGAATTAAACTTTAATGGTAATCGAAAATGGATAAATTAAAATTAACCGGTGCTACCGGTTAAGGGCATCCCTAATCACCTAAGCACATTTGATACCCATTTTGTGTTTTATTTGCTACCAAAAATCGTTTTCTCTAATGGTTCATCAAACTTGAGCGGGCAACAGAGAACCGCTTTGGTTAAGCGGTCATTTAAAACCCGCTTATTTGGGGCGGGCTTTTAACATCCGCTTGCATGTTATGGGGCGGGCAATGGGCAATGGGGTGCCGCTCAACTTCACAAGCAAACAATCATTCAAGTCATGTGAAACTATCAGTATATCAACGGCATTGATTAGTTTATCAACTAATTTCTACAAGTAGAAATTGAACTAATTAGTTTATGAAGATTGATTAAGTAATTAAAGAATTAGAGTTGCTCACCAAATGATCTTCACCTACTGAAATTCAGAACACTTCACCCAAACAACTTGCGTAGTTGCACTCTTTAGGATCCAAATGAGTTCTGGTACTTAGTTCAGATTGTATACTGTCCTCGTTCAACTTCTGCAAAAAAATAAAGTGCTAGTTCAGACCCTATGACAGCAGGACTAAGACTTGTATTTGTATATTGATGTCATTATGTTGCAATTATTATAGATAGATAGGTTAATGTCTTAATGCCGACTGTCAGATTGTATACTGTCCTCGTCAATCTTTCCATTCCAGGGTGCTTCGATAAACAGCTGTCATCAGTAGATAAACATGTAAAGAGCTTCCTTATATTCTTGCTAAAAAGCTGAACTGAGGTTTTATATAAACCAGCATGCCAGTAAATTGAGCAACCAAGAAGTTCTTTAAATTGTGAGTTATTGAGGTGTCAAGGGCTGTTGAGATCACCAATTTTTGTTTTCAAAACCTGTGTGATGATGTCTAAAACAGTTAAGTAGAACACAAACTTAACCGTGCTGGTGTTAAATACCCTTGCTAGTAGTTCTATATATCCTATATCTGATTTTGTATCACTACACCAATAAGATTCAGAATAGCTAGCATAAAAGAAACCAACTACTAAATCTAACCACGCATGAAACTGGTTTATCCTTGCATACTCAACGAACAACAAAGCCTTAAAAATATAATGATCCAATCACCAGCAACTGTTCCAAGGAAAGAACTCTAAAAACAGACTAAGTTTATTTAAGCCTTCAAGTAAAGAAATTAAAAATCACACTAGACGAATCCATCCTACCAAATTTCTGAAAATCTAAGCGTGCATGCTACACTTTCAACACTAGCAGAATAGAGTTTCTATTTCATTCTTATAGTCTTGTTAAGTGTCCGGGATCGTTGCAGCAGTCAGACAGGGAATCAAACACAGATTGACAGAAGTGGAGGAAGAAACAGACTACAAAGCTGCAGCAGATTTCCTTGCAGGGCTATCCTCAAATCTGTCTTGGACGTTTTTGTAATAGCAGTGGGAACATGCTCGACTCATATGTTGGCTCAGCACACACATACAAGCTGTGAGGTTCCTACTTTCTACTTTGCTGCACCTACTTGGCTGCAAAGCAATTGGAGCATGACCTCTTATTTTGTAATAAGCAGACGTATTAGATTTTAATATATTATGATGACTATTTGAATACAGCAGTTCAACACCTGACTCTTTTATTTATCTTATTTTTATTTTTATTTTTCTTATACGAGCACAATGATTAATTATTACTGGTGTCGTAAATTTAGTTTCCACAAAACACTGCAACACATTCTAGTTTTACATCATATGATCAGTCTGCAGATAATTTAATTTGCCGAAACAATTTTCAGAGAGATTGTCCTGACTAACTATTATCATAGGTTGTTTTAGATGTTTACAAATTAGTTCCATGCCAAAAACATAAACTTAACAGTTCATTAGAATAAATTCAGTTGCAACCAATATTCTGTCCTTCATTTACCACAGACGCAACCATAAAAAGAAAACCATTCTTAGAAAGAAATCGATAGATTGACTCTGTCTGGACTGTCCCTTCCCCTCTAAAGTGCTGAGCATGCAACAGAATTAAACTTAAGCAGGAGCGAAGTGAGCAGTTCTACTATTACTTAGGAAAGAAGTGATCAGTTCTACCATTACTTAGGAAAGCGAAGGTTTTACTGTTCCTTACTACTACATGTCTGCTCTAGTTGCGAGTTCTGAAGGACGTCGACGGCTGGTAGAGATGTGCCAATTAGAGAGAATACCACTTACCAACCTCAAACACATGTTTGGGATCCCTTTTTCTCAAACCACATTTTCTTTCATTTCCCAAGGGCAGCGATGGTCTTGGATGTGGGTTCAAGTTACAGAGGCCTAAATTTATTGTAATAAAAATGGATCCTTTGCTTAGGATTGAGGTAGATGAATGATTGTTTGCAATATACTAGAGTACAGTATATGGATCCTAAATAAGGTGTAATGAGTTTCTTGTGGTATGAGTTAGGGGTTACTTCTTTTAATTATATCTGTGTCTCACTGCAGATGCTAGCTGAGCTCAGTTACTTATCTCATTAAAACAAGCTTGCCAAGGTGGATGACAACTGAATCCAGTTGGTAATACCTCCAGGCGATGATACCAGAGATTTGGGGTTCGATCCTAACAGTGCATCTTTGAGCTTTACTAATCTCATTAAAACAGGCTTGCCAATATATACATTATTGTCTCACTATCTAGCTACCCTCATTTTAATTTTATCCTGATAATAACGATGGATGATTTTTTTTTTTTATAAGTAATATTTTATTCAAATAGGGGTAAAAGAATAACAATCCCGATCAGCCTGCATTTTGCAATGCAGCATCAGGTGATGAATACAACAACTTAAACTAACATCTAAGCACCCCTGTCACCAGGTCTTCCCAGCGCAGCAGCAGGTCTTGGAAATAGTAATTTTTTCTCGTACGCTAGGCTCCACACCAGAACCACACACCCTTTAATTTCGATATGCTAATGACTGAAGTGAGTTCCAATATTAGTAAATTAACCATTATTTGTAAATTTCTACTCTTAGTAAGTAACCAATCACCATCTAAAACCAACTACTACTCTAAACTGCTTATCAAGGCTGCAGATACAGGAATTGAAGGATGACTACCTATCTCAAGTGTTGGACAGTCAATGAATTTGAAGATATGTACATTGGGCTAACTAATCTCGAACCATCACGTGTTCAAATTTTAATAATATTTCATTAACTTTTAAAATCACTTATCTTTAAAATCACTTATCGCAAATATGCAGCAATCATGGAATTCCAAGAAACTTGGTCTCTTTCAGGAATTCTATCAAACACCTTTACTACATACCAATATGAAAGAGACTTAAGAACAAATCAAAAACTGGAACAAACTTACAAACTATCAATCAATTAAAAATCAAATTATCAATCAATTCTATCAAAAATCACTTAAGAACAGACTTGCAATATAAAAAAAAAAAAAAAAAATCATAAATCAATTACTTAAAAATTAAGAAAGCATGAAATTTATTAAATAGCTTCTAAGATTAATATGTTCCTTACTAAGATTATAACTACTTCATCAATTCTAAAACTCAATTACAGCTTTGGAGAGTTTTCAAATCCTAAAACATCATTGTTCATCACACAAAGTTTTGAATTTTAAAAAAAAAAAATAACAGTTGATATCAAAGAGGAAAGAGAGAGAGAGAAAGAGAGAGAGAGAGAGAGAGAGAGAGAGAGATACCTGGTCGCCGAAGAGAGAAGGAGATCGAGAGAGAGATTACGGCAGTGGTATTTTATTTCTTAATTACCTATATCACTTCCAATTTAATGGGGTGATATATGATACAAACATTTATCAACTACCATCATATAAACGTGATTAAAGTACATTGCCCGTGATATATAATATTATAAATATCACTGTAGATATATAGGTGTGATTTAAGCCCAAAAAACGTGTTATATATTTATTCCAAAAATATATATCATAGTAATTAAAGAAACTGTGGTATATAATATTTAGCAACCGTGATATATGTACTTTTCTGTAGTAGTGGAAAGTCCCGATGCCTTATTCAATTTTTGGAGATTCGTTGAACGAAAAGTCCTGACGCCTTGTTCATTTTTTTGAGATTCCATTTTTGAACGAAAGGGCGCAATGCCTTGTTCAATTTTTGGAGACTCCTTGAACGAAAGGTCCCGATGCCTTGTTCAATTTTTGGAGATTCGTTGAACGAAAGGTCCTGACGCCTTGTTCATTTTTTTGAGATTCCATTTTATTTTGAACGAAAGGGCGCGATGCCTTGTTCAACTTGTTTTTTGAACGAGAGAGGGCAGTGCCTCGTTTTGAGTTTAATAGATGACATAGTGACACCATTTAGAATTTCACCTGTAAAACAGCAAGTGAAAGCGATTGATGTGGCCCATATGTGTGAAAGTAGCTCATAGATAGTGAGGTCGTATTTGGGTGACCTGCACATACAGAGAGCTACACCAAAAATATTTATTGTTAGTAGCAAATAGTGCCAATAGCAAGTTATGAAAATTAGATAAAGTGAGAATAGCCCCTTGTATGGCATAAATATTCTTGAGGTCGTTGATAGACCTGGTGAGGTCCCAATTAGAGACCTGAACATAAAGTGAGGTCGCGACGAGACCTGAGTGTTGAAGAGATCGCAATTAAAGACCTGGTGAGATCGTGATTAGGGACCTGGTGAGGTCGTGATTGGGGACCTGGTGAGGTCTTATATGGGTGACCTGCACATACAGAGAGATTTTGCCTCCATAGTAGAAAGAAGGTCTTACGAGACCTTGCTAAGATTTTCCTGAGACTTGAGAAATTGATTAGT
Organism: Aquilegia eximia; assembly: GCA_023053565.1. Classification (NCBI taxonomy): domain Eukaryota; kingdom Viridiplantae; phylum Streptophyta; class Magnoliopsida; order Ranunculales; family Ranunculaceae; genus Aquilegia; species Aquilegia eximia. Next base: position 22,725,798 of record JALIGU010000005.1, read on the forward strand.
ACTTGAGGCCTTTTAAATTAGACCCAATATAATATTAACAATATTGAATGAAAAATAACATTTAGAAAGCAATAGATGCGACCTGTACACAGAGACAAAGAGCTACACAACTTGTGTTTTCATTCTGAGTTCTAGAAACATTGATTGGTTGATGAAGAACGCGAAACTTTTTGTTCGATCACAAACAGTCGGCGCCAATGTAAATACATAAAATTTACTAAAATAAACGAGTTATCAAATAACAAAATAGAAGTAAGTAGACACATGATTTTACGTGGTTCGGCAATGGTGCCTACGTCCACGAGAGAGAGAAGTGTATTTTATTAATATGAGATGAGAGGAGCTAGAGAGCTTGTGAGGAGCTAGCGAGCTCTCCCCTTTTACATGAGATATGTCCCTTTATATAGATAGGGAATTACAATTGAGCACATGTGATATAAATCACATTGATGTTGTAACGGAAAATAACGGACAAATAACGGACAAGTAATAATGGAGAATATTAGATCTTGATCTTGTAATTATTGGCATTAACCTGCATTGCCACGTAAGCGCCACACGAGCTGATGAGTCATCGAGTTGGGCCAAGTCGGAGCATGACTTGTACTGCATGTCGGGCGGGCCAAGTCGTTGGAAATATACTTGAGCTCGGGTGAGCTCGATAAAAATAAGTTTGACATCGATATAGCTCGATTGAGATCGGATGTAATAAATGCGGAGTCGGTTATTGGAGTTCCGAGCACTAGAGATGAAACAAGTGCAAAGTCGGTTATTGGGTGTTCCGAGTAAGAGAGAGCTGGTAATGGGTATATACAAACTAAATGAATTTTCCTCACTTCCAAGCTTGAACCCCATAAAAAAAAATCCCAGATCAATTTAATCGTGCATATTCATAAGTGAGAGTGTCTTGTGTTTTTCTTATTTGTCTGTGTACATCAGTACATGCAAAGGTTCTTCACCTAAAATTCCTGACAGCTGACAGTGCCTATGTTAAGTTCATTTTATCTTTTATAAGACTTTGCGAAAACATGTTACTAATGAGTTGAACATTTAGCAGGTCACATCTCACCATTAGTTAGAAATAACTTGCCTCAATCATAATCCCATTTAGTTGGAAACTTCCTATCAATCCTAAACTTGACGTCGTTGAGTGAAGTCAGTGAACAAAGCTCGCAAGCTTGATTTTTTCCCATAGCTAGGGACTACTAATGGTACATTAAGTGGGTGATTAACTATGACTTGGGCGTCTCGGACAACATCTGACCCTAGTTATGTTATTTTGTCAATCGTCTATCAAATGCTTAAAACTTCGAAATGTTTCACGACCAAAGTAAAACCATGTTCAATATAATGCATTATAACAAACAACAAAGTGTCTGCTAGCTTCTTCCTGTATTGTTTTTCTACTAGCTATGATGAAAATATAGAAGATGATATCCTAAAGTGTGTCATCTAATCTTAAACCTTACGCGTATTAGTCACTCATTAGAACATCTTTTTGGTCTTCGGATTGACAATGAACTCTACATAGTAATTCTATGAAGTTGTTTATATAGAAAGCAGAAGAATCGATGTAAAGAAGCACTAAATACATTCATGCAAAACATATTACAAGCTTAAACTTACTCCAAATCTAACAACATTACATGTTTATATTACATACTGTGTTTAGAAAGATCAGCAACAGAGCAATTATGACAATGCTTTCATCCAACTCGATGGAGGGGAGAAGGCATTAGCCATGCATGTACTTCAAAAACTGCACCCATGTATTCAAGCATAGTTGAAAATGTCTATTTGTTTTTGCATATATCCGATTTCTAAAAAACATGAATATATCTAAAATTTCAACACTATTATTTTATCACAATTTATGATATCCTATTTCTAAAAAATCAAATATTCATGTTTTTTGCGATTTTTTCTATAGTTTAAAATTAGGCCGATATTTGAGAAATCGGATATACAAAACTTCGCGAATATCCACGAATACTCGGCTTCCAAATTGTTTTCTAGTGTCGAAATCTCTCGGCAAAATCCATTTTTTCGGGATTCGAAATTTCACTCGAAATCGACAATTTGAACCATATTTTAAAATTTAGATTCCTAAAATAACGGTATATAACGAGATTCCGACACTGGAAATCACTTTGCAAGCTGAGTTTTGCAAAATTTAGTGGATATTTGTGATTCCATATTCTCAAATATCGTCATATACTGTCGAAATGTGAGGAAATTTTCACCTATGTTTTGAAATTTGAACTATGGGCCTGTTTGATAACATTCACCAGATTAGCCACAAAAAGTGGCAAATCCCAAAATGTGGTGTATTTGTTATTTGCCAAGTATTTTTTGCCTTCATTCACCGAGATTCGCCAATTCGCCGTGTTTGATAACCAATCTGGCAAATTCGTGGAAAACTCATTTGCCATAATATTTCTGTTTGATAACAACTTCGGTGAACATGGTAAAACTGATTCCCCATTTTCTCTTGTGTTTGATAACTTTTGTGAACATGATAAAGTGGCAAATCCATTTTTATAAAAGCCCATTAGGTAGCATTGGGTCCATGGAAGCCCATGAAACCTTTTTTTTTTTTTTTCAATGGGTGTCAATCAGATTTTGTTTGTCAATCAGATCAGAGCTACTAGAAGCATGCGTGGTCACGATCTTATATTGTAACAAGAAACTTTTGTTTGTCAATCAGATTTTACAATCTGCTGTAAAAATATTAAGATTGAGATTCATCTTGTTAACTTTATGATTGCTGTTGTTGATATGAAGCAATTGCAGATCAAGTTGAGATTGCCTTTTGTCAAATTATATGGAGTCATTTAGAGAGGTTATGTTAGAGTTCTCAAGAATTTGTTGATATATTAGATTGCAGTGTATGGAATCCTTCTCCATATAAACGCTTCTGCAGATCAGAGCTACGATATGAAATGAGTTGTTTCTGCTGGAATGACATCTTTAATGCAAGTTTTGTCAGAAGCTCGAGCAGTTCAATGAAGTTTGACATGCAACATGTCACAGAATAACCTCATGACTAGGACTACCAGTACACTTGCCACTGAGGGTTCTCTTGTTTGGTAGGCTGAATTTATAACCTAGCCATATATCACTTGTGCTAGTAAAGAACTCCCAGAGCATATCTAAGAGTGTTTCTTCTGTTTTCTATCCACGGGCAACCTCCTAAGCTAAGTACTGCAAAGCACAACTATCTCTTTGAAAACTCTCGACTTCGGTTTGCAGCAGCCACGACAGTATTCATCAATATACCACGGAACCCACCCCGCTCCAATTCATGAATACCAGCAATGGTAGTACCACCAGGTGATGCTACATCATCTTTCAGCTGCCCTGGGTGCTTTCCTGATTTGATGACCATGGATGCTGCTCCCAAAACCTGTAGCAAAATATTTTGCCAAAGATAAAGTTAGTTGCGAATTCAAATAAATGCATTAACATTTCATTCATTACTTCCCCATATGCAGTCACTAAACTCTGTAGATGAGACTTACTGTCTGGGATGCTAGGCCAAATGCAAGGTCTCCGGGAAGACCTGCAGCTACTCCTCCATCAGCCATAGCCTCTATAGCTAGAAAAATATAAGCTGGACCGCTACCACTGAAATTAAACATCATACAGGGACTAATTCAACCAAGTTGGCAAGTCAAAGGTATTATGGATCAAATCAAACATAAAAAGTTGGCAACATAGTTGATATACAATGGCTCCATACGTGACAGTTTTCTCTGCGCAGACAGGAGACTTGTAGGGTTTCCAAGAACACTACTTACAGCAAAAAACTGGCAACAGGTAGAAGCTGGTACAGTATCATTTATTTAAAACTCTTTGTCCCATCGCATGATCAATGAAATCTGTCACTAGAATCTGCACTGTACTCGTCTCTGTCCTATTTTGTGCTTTGCTGATAACTTCCCTAATTCTCACTCTTAAAACATCTATATTCAAAAGAAAGCATCTAATGGCCCATCCACGAGATCTGACTACACTTCTGAGCTCCCTATAAATGATATTATGAAGCTAAGTTAAGGGTATCAGTTTATAGGAATATATGAAACTTCCCCAAGTTTGATAAGTTCCCCAAAGTGAGCCATGTTGATGACCCCACCCACTGTACTCTAAATTGCTAGAGAAAGTCCATATGCCTGGTAGTATGAGAGATGACTCAATCCATGTTTGCGAATCCAATGTTGAGTCATTGATTGCCTGAATTTCACTTGGTGACAGAGTAACTCTAGTTGGAACTGAATTTGAACTCAAACCACCCATAAGGACTGGTACTTAGGGCATCTCTAATGGTTCATCAAATCTTTCATCAAATTCAAATTTGATGAAAAAGTCAAAAAAACTCCATCTAATGGACCATCAAAACTTTTTCAAATTTGATATTTTAGCAAAAATCATCAAAAGTTCATCAAATTTGATGAAATTTTGGTGAAAAGGTTGAGGTTTGATACTGGGTGAGGCGGGCAAGAGAAGACCGCTTCACTTAAAGCGGCTAATGAAGTGCCGCTTAAAGTGGCACTTCAAAGCCCGCTTTAACTAAGTGGCACTTGGACCAGCCCATTAACTAAGTGAAGCGGGTGTTGGGGGCCCGCTTTAGTGAAGCGGTCATCCATTAGCCGCTTTAACTAAGTGAAGTGGGTGTTGGAGGCCCGCTTTAGTGAAGCGGTCATCTATTAGCCGCTTTGTTGATGAACCATTAGATGGAGCAGATTTTCAAAGCAAATTTTTCATCAAAGTAGCATCAAATGTGTATACGTGGACCATCAAATTTGATGAACCATTAGAGATGCCCTTATAGATCGTGGTAACCTATCTGCCATGTAATGAAAGTTAAGTCTAGCCTCGGGTCCCCTAAAGTAAAATGCAACTACATCATGCGCAATGACAGCTGCTTCCAGTGTTGCAAAGCTACGCAACCAAACTCGAGCTTGTGTTCCACGTATTCAAACTTTACATACCCACTTCCCCATTTTGCTTCAAATCTATCGAAAACAAAGCTTGTTGGATTCCAGTTTAAAATTGAGAAAAATATTCGAAACAAATTGAATGAAATCGAGCTCAAAACCATAAATGATAGTTTGCTCCTGATTTTCCAATTCATAAAGTTGAAGCCATTAGTAATGGTCAACTTCTCAGTCAAACAGGGCACAAAGACTAATACAGTTTGAAACCTGCTTGCTTTCATGATTTATCATGATCATCAGAACCTCTATACCACTAGTCAATTTCAAATGACCTATGTCAGTCTAAAATATTGGACTTCTTTATACCATCTTCATTTGGAAAAGGAAATGCAGCATAAATGAACTAGGTTTGCTATTAATTCCGAACTAATGGGTTAAAACTGTGGTCATTTAATAGAAGAAAAAAAAAATCGCATTTTAAATTTCAGCATTTATCATTCAGAACTCAAGAATGAATGCAGGTTGTGCAAATCAACTAACATTCAGGACATATACAAACAGAACTAGAGCAATCAACATAGCATAAACACTATTGACTAAATGGCTATAAGAAGACCAACTTGAATAGAAGGTCTATGATTCTTCAAAATCGTTAGCCAAATGTAACCATGCTAACAGCAATGTAGACTGTACTGTGGGTGTGATCAAACATGTCTACCACTCAAAGTAAAGTTAAGACATTTGCTAAGACAATTCAGCAAACATGTAGTGTGTCTGGCTCTGATCAAACATGTGCTCGGCAGAAACTAAAACTGAAAACCTACATCAAATTCTAATGTAAGAGTTCGTTCAGAACTCAAAAATAAATGCGGGTTGATACAAGCTGTGTAATCTGTGCAACTAAAATTGAAGCGATAAATACGAAACTACGAACATAACTAGAACAACCCAAGATGACATAACATCGCATAAACACGATTGACTGAATTGCATACTAAGTTACAAATAATAACTTAAACATAGTTATCAACTTGAATAAAAGGTATAACATGAAATTCATTTTAAGGGCATGTAATGTACCGCGTGTGTGGTCAAACATGCTTAACACTTAAAATCAAAGTTGAAACATTCTTTCAGACATTTTGACAAACATGTAGTGTGTGTTACAGTCAAAATGTTATCTGAAGAAACTGAATTCATATCAAAGAAACTACGTATATTATAAAACCAATATCAAATTCTAATGTATGAGTTCATTCATAGTTAACACTTAACTTATATTAATTATGTTGAAACACATAAAATGATCCAAATACATATAAAATTTAGATTACCAAATAAAACCTATACAGTAAATATCAATACCAAATCAATACCAAGTAAATATCAATACCAACTAAAACCCTTCTCCTCACTCTAAAAATCCTGTACGTATGATTGAGAAAAGCTTGAGCTTTGCAAAAGACTCCAACTTTGAAGAAGAAGTCGATAATCAGGTAAAAACCCTTTTCACTTAAGTAGGTTTTTTCTGATCCAAATGTGCAATTATTGTCCCCTTGTTTCAAGAAAATCCTGACAGACAGTGCCAAATTTCAAACTGATATTGGGCCCAAGTCCAATGGGTTCTTGGACAATTTGGGTCCATTTCTAAAGACCATTTTCTTCCCACTTCTTCTTCTACTTCTCACGAAAACAAAATTTCCCAAAAAAAAAAAAACCCTAGATTTCGATCTGAAAGAAAACAATGGGAAAAGAAATGGAAACATCAGCAATGGAAATTGACGAGAAAATTACCCAAACTAACCCCAAATTCTCAATCAATGGTTCGTTCGTTTTTTTTTTTCTCAATTTTTCATAATTTTTTTTTATTAAATTTGATAGAAATTTGATTTGATTTCTTGTTTTTTTTTGATTTTTTTTTTAATTTTCAGTGTTACAGTTGTTGAAATCTGCTCAAATGCAACATGGATTGCGTCATGGTGATTACACTCGATATAGGTAATTATTAGCTGAAGAAAATGTTACTTTGCTTAATTAGAATTGGGATTTTTTTTGTTACTTTGCTTAATTAGAATTGGGATTTTTTTTTTTATTTTTTTTATTGAATTTGTAGGAGATATTGTACGGCGCGATTGAGAAGATTGTATAAATCATTAAAATTTACACATGGAAAAGGGAAGTATACACGAAGAACGATAACTGAATCAACAGTTAGTGAAGTAAGGTATACAGTGATTGTTTGTTTTGTGATGTTATTATATTTTTTGTGTATCGATATTGGGTAATTCATGATAGATCGTTTGGATGTTGAAAATTAAAATAGGTATCTTCATGTGGTTTTGTATACTGCGGAGAGAGCATGGAGTCATGCTATGGAAAAAAGACAGTTGCCAGATGGTCCAAATGCACGTCAACGTATTTATCTTATTGGTAGATTGAGAAAGGCAGTAAAGTGGGCTACTCTTTTCTCGCAATTGTGTGCCACGAAAGGTGATTCTAGAACATCACTAGAAGCTGAGGTGTGTTTCTTTTTCGGTTTTGATTCTCTCGTCCATTTTTGGGGTCTCTTTTTGAGTATTATGTTTTATTGATCTTAATATGCAGGCATATGCTTCTTATATGAAGGGAAGTCTGCTGTTTGAACTGGATAAAAACTGGGACACAGCGTTGATGAATTTTAAGAGTGCCAGGTGCTTTATTTACTATTTTGCTCAAATATTTTCTGTAATGACACGTTGTTTTAGTAATGCTGTTGTGCTAGTTAGTGATAAACAGATGGTGTAGAGGCACATTAGATGTTAGCATTATGTTATACTTCATAACTCAAAAGTGGTTCTCTGTAATGTACCTCATACTGTCATTGTATAAAATGCTGGCTTTGACAAATCCATTGACTGAAAATATAGAATTCCAGAAATTTTTTACTAGGTGTGGCTGTTAAAATTGAGATGTTATATAGGCACATTATACGTTAGCAGTAGCACCGTGTTCTATGGTAGATACTTTTTGTTCATAGCTGTCTTTTGGAAACATAAAAAAGACTGTTAGCTACAATAGTTATGTGGTATATGAATATTTCTAAGGAGGAAAGGAAGAGGAATTTGACCAATTTAATGATTATCATAGTGGCCCATTGTGCATTGCCTTCATGCTATTTATGCCCTCTTTACCTTTTCAATTTTCATCATTACCTTTCTCCAGGACATTTCATGCGCTGTCCTTTTGATTAAGTTTTTTATTTGCTCAATTGGTTTTGTACCTATAGTTCGATAACATATGCTAAACTTGTAGGGCTGTTTATGAGGAACTGGGGAAGTATGGGGACTTGGAAAATCAAGTTTTGTGTCGGGAGCGTGTTGAAGAGCTTGAACCAAGCATTCGATACTGCCTACACAAAGTCGGTGAATCAAAAATACAAACTTCAGAGCTTCTTGAGATTGGTGAAATGGAAGGACCTGCATTGGATCTATTCAAAGCTAAACTTGAGGTGAGATTGGTTGCTTGTCCATTTCAATTAGTACATTATCATGTGAGACCCTTATTCACATTGTTGCAATTGTTGATTTTAATGTGACTCGTCTCTTGGAACTTGGAAGATCTGTGAACTCTATTCTACCTATCTTTTGTAACCAATTATAGCAAATATATTTTGTTTGCATGAGGTTCGCAATCAAGTGAAACATTTCTACATTCCACAATATATTTCATCCCAATCAAATGGGGAATTTATATGTGCCAATCAAATGGGGAATTTATATGTGCCTCCCCCCCCCCCCCCCCCCCCCTCAACAAGGCTTTGCCCTGTTTCCTTCTCACTTCCAAACGTTGAAGTGCCATCAAATTAATCACATTCTTATGTACTTAATCATTACGTAATAAATTCTGCAATTCATTATAGGTTCAAGAGTCTGTCTGGTGTGTTATGTATTATTAAATTTCTATATGTCAGGTAGACATAGGATATTGGTTTCCCATGTCTGCATTTCTGCATGCATTATGGATGAAATGGTTCTTAACTACATTGTGCAATATAACTTTTGTGCAGGCTGTCATGGATGAGGCAAGAACTCAACAGGCAGCATCGATGACTGAATTTCACTGGCTTGGCCATAGATTTCCTATTTCTAATGCTAAGACCCGGGTGTCTATTTTAAAAGGTGTTTGGTAACTTTATTTTCTTTTCTTCTGTTTTAATTTATATGTACTTGTAAGCTTATCAAATTTGGAAAGCACTTTCTATGTCATTTAACTGTGTTCCTATCTTTTACCGTCTGTTGATTCGATAAAATAAAAGGTACTGAATTTGATCTCCTTATGTCCGAATGCAATGCCATGCCCAAATCCACGTTTGGAACATAATATTCCACATTTCTTTTTGACATTGTAAATTTCTTAGCATTAGTAGACTGTATGTTTTATTTTATCATTGCGGTATAGTTAGGGCCCCCAAATTTTAGTTTGTAGTTAACTGTGATTTCGTTTGAGAGGACATGTTAGAAAGAGGATAGATCGATGAAAATATTAGTAGTGTAGTTGCGCGTTTTTTTTGTGTGACTTTGTTGTGGATAAACCTCTGCTCAAACCTGTGTAACTATGTTGTGGATAAACCTCCTCGTCAAACCTTTGTAACTTTGTTGTGGATAAACCTCCTCAAACCGCTGTATCCATTTCTCTCTTAAATAAAAAAGAACATGTTTGAAAGGACTAATGTTAATTTGCATAGGTCTATTGCATCTTGTGCTCTGTCTTTGAGGTTGTGTGATGTGTCCCATATCTATTGTTGCTTGTCTTTGTTACGATCTCTGTTTCTTACGGAAGATATTTGATCAGCTCAGGAGCTGGAGAAAGATCTACATAGTTCAGCTGCGGATTCAGTTCCTGCTGAGAAAAAGCTTGTCATTTTTGACAAAGTCTTTGCTGCATATCAGGATGCCAGGAGCTCCATTCGCACAGACTTGGTAAGAAATATAAGTAGTGAAGCGGTGATTTCATTTTCTTTATATGTTAACATCAGTTTCTTTGGGTATCTCAACACTGGGTTTCATTTACTTGTAATCAAGAGTTACTGAAATGTATGCTCTAGTTACAGTCTGCTTGTTTTTTCCTGGCTACCTATTGTAGGTCACTGCAGGTAATGCTGAAAATGTTAAAGATGATTTGAGCGGCCTTGATAAAGCTGTTAATGCTGTCTTAGGGCAGCGTACCATAGAACGAAACCAGCTACTGGTTAGTATTGCAAAAAGTAAACTTAGCAGACAACGTGATGACAAGGGAGACAAAAGCACAAAGCCAGAAGGGCTTGTTCGTTTATATGATCTTTTGCTACTGGTACACAGCTTAAGCATTTTCTATTCGTCTGGTGGTTAGATTACTTGATTTGTTTTTTTTTATGCAACTGATTATTTCATACAGCACTATTGAGGATCTGACCGAATTTGACTTCTTATCTTTTACAGAATATTGAGGATCTGACTGAATTGGTTAGTTCTGGGCGAGATAGAAAACCTGAAGAAGTGGCATTCTGTGAGGAATATGATTTTAAGAGTTTGGTTTTCCGTTCAGAGAGGTTTGCTTTTTTCTTCCCTACTAATATTCATTACACTTAATCATTTTAACTGTTATATTCATTTTGGACAAAATAAAACAAACATATTAATACCTTTTTAGGTTGGAATGTTAACATGTTGAAGGAAATGTGATATTTGATAGAATGGTCTGAAATTTAATAAAATTTGAGGGAAGAGTCAGTTCACAAGAGTAGAGATGTGGATTAAGCAAAGAAAGTCGAGCTTGTGTTAATAAGAACATTTTAAAGCAAGAATTCACCATAGGGATGGTACCTAATTGGAATGAGATTTCACCAAATCAATTGACAGTCATCGAATAACTGATGAAAACTATTTATTGCATCATCTTTATTTTAGAATTCCTATAATAATTATCTCTAGTGGTGAAAATATATGATTTGCGTTTCAATAAGGATTATTTTTTAAACCTTCTATACGAAAAAACCCACGTAGGATTATTCTCTAGTTGAGATTGGTTTTTAGAGAAGCGAGTTGGGATGTCGTAGGTTACCACATGAACAACCAACTTGGGATAGCGCGGATGCCATTTGCCCCCCTTTTATGCACTCTCGTATCTCTTAACATTACATCAATAAACTGTTCTATCTAGATGAAAAACAAATTGATTACACGGCCTTTTTTATTTTTTCCTGGTTATACAATTATATTTGACCTTTTCGTTTGTGCGATATTATATGAAGTTATATGGGCCGTCCATCTCATTATGATCGGTTGGATTCTACAAAACCTTGTCAGGTGCTTTTATCTAGCAAAATCCTATAGTTTGGCTGGAAAAAGGACGGAAGCATATGCTTTATATTGCCACGCTCGTTCTCTTGCTGATGATATCTTACGGAAACTTCAATCCTCGACAAATGCTGACAAGGTATGAGGTCTTTGCCTATCTAAGAAGTTCTCACAGATTCTGGCAGCATGTTCATTCTCCTTCTGGGTCACATATGGTTTCATACCTCATCTATATTCAACAATGTTTTTCCTTTCTTTGACGATCTTAATACGGAAAGCACTCTATTGGTGCCATTATTTATGCATGACACGAAGTCATCTATATTAGCCGATTAGGAATCATATTTTGCCTATCATATACGCATGGCTTGTCTTAGTTCTTGAAAGAGAAAAGCTTGATCATTAAGATTCTCACATTTGAAGTGGTTAGAAACTTAGAAGTGATTTCCTATAGGGCATATTTCACAATATATATTCAGAGTACTTTCTTTTGTTAACCCTCATTAATTTCAATTGGATAAATGTATGTTTTTCAGATTTTCCTTTGAAATATGTTGTTAGGTGGCTTTAAGTCAAGTTAGAGCCTTTCTGACTCTTAAGTATAGCAGGTTATGATCCAGGAAGTGAAGGCGTTGTATGACAACTGCAGATCAAACATTTGTGTAGAGCATGCAGCAGGAATAATGGAGGATTTGAAAGCACCAGAGAAGCTATCTAAAGGAGTCTCCACTTTATCGTTGAATGGAGCTGCAAAGAAGGTTAACCTCTTAATGTCTGTCTTGGTTTCTATTGTTAGGAAAAAGGAAAGATTAGGTAGAGGATTTCATTGCATCTGAATTGAGCCCTATATACCGTTTTAGTTTTTGAACACATTATTGTTGTGATTTGAAATTAGTTTTTGAACACATTATTGTTGTGATTTGAAATTGAGGGCCTTAAAAGTTAAAACTTAGGAAAAATGAAATTTGTGATACAACTGAGAAGTGGCTTCTAGATATATGGCTATTGTTTATCCTAAACTAACCCTGGTACTGAATAGTCTCTTGAATTTTATTTGTTACAGTCCGAAAAATTCCTTCTCGATAAACTTGATGATTACGAGTCTGCAGTTGGTGATCCTGGCACAAAAGGACCCTCTCGTATTGAACCCTTCCCTCCAGCATTCCAATCAATTCCTCGCAATCCAATTGTTTTGGACCTTGCGTTTAATTCAATTGAGTTCCCATCCCTTGAGAAGAGGATGAAGAAAGAAAGTAAGGGTTTCATCAGCAGACTTTGGCGATGAAGGCAGCCATCTTGTTGTAATACGTGATGATTCAATACTCCCCACACCCGCACTTTTGTTTTTCTTACAGGAATTTAAGATATTTGAAATTTTATGTGGAGTGGCGATCATTTTTGGTCCTAGAGTGTTGTAGGGAATACAAAACTAAACTAACATAATTTTGCATTTTATTAGTACACTGGATTGGAATTTGCTTTCCTTAAGTTATTTAGCAGATTGAAGGAATGTGTTTTGAACATGACAGGATCTGAGTGTACAACCTCTAAAACAAATACAAAAGAGACATAATTCTTGTTCCTTTGACATGTACCATAAAATCCAAGTTTGTACCAAGTGCAAACCATGGTCCATGATGATGCAAATGCACTCACTTTAGTACTTTACATGGCAGGATCATTGGATGAAAAAACCATGGTCTCTGACTCTCTTCATTGCTTGATTCAGTAGTTTTCTGATAAGAATCTGATAGTTGAAAAGGAAGAAGAAAATATAGTAAAAAAAAGCTGACAGCAATTGATTCTATATCTTCAAAAGATTGTCTTATCACATCAATACTGTATTTCAAAGATGTACTCTCTCTGTCCTCAGCATTGGCATTTGGCAGTGCCTGTATGGGTAGGTAGTAGGCTTTCTGATCCTCTGCAAATGGTTTGACAATGAGCCTGACTTTTTAATTGCCAGAGTACACAACTCACTGGTTCTATAATTTTGCCTTCACACATATAGGATTTATATCATTTTGCATTCCACCATTGAACATCTATTGTAGAACCAGAACCATTAAACCAATCCTAAAACTTTAATCAGAGATTGTAAGCAGGCAATGTCACATCCATTGATCATATTGAATAATACTCATAAATACAATTGGGTCATCACAATGCAACTATAACTATCATCATTTAATAATTTTACATGGGGGGTATTAAAAGTTGGTAATACAATCATGTATTTTTTGCGTATATTCTATCTTCAAATCATACCATATCAATTTCCATTACATTACATATCAAAATTATTATAGAAAAAGCTAATACTTCAAAGGGAAGACACATAAAGTTCATTTGCATTATACCTTCTTTGCCATATATCATTACACTTGATGATTAGTGATTAAGATTTTAAGAACATTTTAATGCAAAATTATGATTTTAATTATGTTTATAAAGACAGAAAAATAGAATAATTTTGGGTAATAGTGCCTATGTTTTAGTATATAATATGATGATATATTACAATAATACAATAATGGAAAGAGACATTGAAATGTACTTTGAACATCATGAGGATACATTTTTTTGACAAGTATACATCAAAGTCTTTGTAATGGCACAAGCAACAATGTGAACATTTTGCATAAAAACAAAATCTGAAACGGCTGTCTAGAAAATCTTAAAACCAGAGTAGCATTTATTTGCACATAAAAGTAGATCGCTAAGAAACAGCTATTTGTGAGTTGCATAATGTTTTTCTGATGAAGAAAATAGGTTGCATAATGCAACCTATTATCTTTAGGGGGGCAAACTCGCGGTTGCCTCCCCTAGAGTTTAAAATCTTCGTGAATAATATTAAGTATTCACTAATCCACCGATCAATGAAGTTTCATATATAATTTATAAATAATATTTTTTAACTTAGTAGATCAGTGTTATTTAGTATTAGTATTTAAGTTTATTGAAGCAATATTTAAATTTTCTCGTTTTAATTAGATTCTTAAATTCGTTCGTTGTCATTTTATTCTTAATTAATCAAAAAAATTAATATTATATATATTTATATTAACTTTAATCAATTATAAAAAATATTTTGTCGATGATTTGATAGGATATCTTGAAAATACAATATTAAAAGCCTGTTCGACAACAGTTGTAGAATGCATTTACTACTAATAAAATAAATTAATAGATAAAATAACAATATCTGAACTTCAAAGTTTTAATATCATCATCCAAAAGTTTTACCAGTTGAGCTCAACTAATATATACTTCAACTTTGCAATCCTTTTTTTATTTATTTTCTTTTGTACAAAATGTTAAATTTTTATTAAAAAGCCAAATAAACTACCCATTACAAGAGGCTAATCGAATGTCCGAGCCAGTTTTTGTCCACCTTAACCCTGCTTTATATTTCAACTTATTACATCGCAAACCGAATGTCTGGGCCAGTTTACGTGTACCACGACACTTCAAGGTTTACAAACCCTATATACTTTCAACAAAATCATCAGTGTTGCACGATGCAACCCTTTACATCAAGTTGCAAAATTACAATATCAACAAAAATTTGAAGATACTACATTTGACCAAAAACTTAGAAATACTTCATCACAAAGACCAAGGACAAAATGATCAAACAAAAATAAGATTATATTTTTTTCTATTCCCAATGTATGTGGTCTCTCTTCAGACAAACAAATAACTCTGTTTTTTCTGTCTCTCTGAGTGTTTTTCGTCTCTTCTTCCCGCCTCTGTTTTATATTACTCTGTTTTTCTCTTCTTTCTTCTCCAACTCTGTTTCTCTCTCTCTTTCTCTCTTTCTCTTCTTCAAAATGCTTTAAAACCCATCATTTGTTTAGCTTAAACAACGCGTTTTCCAAGTCAAAGAAGAAAGAAGAAAGAAGAAAGAAAGAAAGCTGTGTTTACTGTTTTGAGAATTGATAACCATTAATATGTTTCTATCTTTGTTAAACCTTTTATTTTGATCTATAAAGGTTTATATGTAAATAAGGTATATAACTCTGTTTTTCTTTTCATTATAGCAAAAATCCCCCAAGGTTTGTTTTTGAGTTTTTAAGTTTTTCTTCATGTTTTTTTTGTTAAAAATTGCATTTTTATTGGTTTAGAAGATTTGGGTATTTAGAAAAACTGCTAAAAAGTGGTTTTTGATTACAAAGTTGTGATTTTTATTACTTTAAGTAAGCTTTTGAAGTTGGGTTTGAAGTAATTTTGTTGTTTGATTGAGTTGCAGAGTTACAGAAGAAGAAGAAGAGGAGTTAGCTAAAAGGGTATTATTGTCTTTTTGTAAAAAGCTTGAATCAAGAGAATGGAAGAAGAAATTTGAAGGTATGTGAATTAATTAGTAATTAATATTACATTTATTTACAGAAGCGTTTTTATTTAATTTAATTTAATTTAATTAAGGAAAATGTTGATAAGGTAGTACTGGTAGTTTAAATTTATGTGGTGTTGTGTATATCACCTGTCGTACACCTGTCCCACTTATATATCCGTTAGGTCTTCATCACTCTCATTCAAATATAGGTCATAGTTATAATGTTTTGCCGCGTGTAATGTGATTTTGATCCCGGGGCCAAATAGGCAATCTGGTGATTGAAGATTTGCCGATTTGATTTAATGGTGAAGATTGAACGAGTTGTAGGACCATAGCAATAATGAAGATTAGTGGACCGAATTCATTTTACACGTGTAATGATTAGGACCGTTATGATTGATTAAATAAGTGGACCAATATACAGTCTGTTATAACCTACCCCAAATCGCCAACTCAGCTATCAACGGGTTCTGTATAATTCAATTTATTGGTAGCTCACTTATTTTGTCTCATGGTATTATGATTCACCCCACATCCCCACCACATTCTGATCTTACGACATGGGGCGGTATGCACAATCCATAATATCCATAATATTTTGCGTAATATGTAATATGCATTGTGTTAAAGTAACAAGTAACCGACTATGATACAATGTCTGAACAAGTAACCGACTATGATACAATGTCTGAACAAGTAACCGACTATGATACAATGTCTAAAATTTTGTCGAAATTGTCATTTTGTTGTGTAATCTATATACTCGAGTACAGTCAATAAAATACGTTTGATAAAATTATCTTCATGAATGCCTTTTTTTTTTTCTCTTCGAAAGAGCTATTAATCAAGACATGGGTCCATCCGTCCATGGAGTGATGGTTTAGATTAATTTTACTCAAAGCATGTAACATGTGGGGCCAATATGTATGATCATTTTTTTTTGTAGGTAATCCTTATTTTAAGGTATGATAATGTATCGATACTTGTTCAATAAAATTTATGAAAACACGTCTTTTGTCATATTTTGTTCTTTTTTAATTGTTCTTCTGGCTTTTCAAATTCCCTTTCAGCCTTCCGATCAAAATTAAAATAAGAAATTCTATTCCAAAAGCTAAATTCCATCTCCACTCTTCTTGATATTTGTGTTAAAAGCATCTAACTGCTTTCCCACTTCTCTTCTTCTTCTTTTGAATTTCAAACATACTGATGAAGTTGAAACAGTAAAAGTGACTGTTATAAAGTTAACTTGCATATATCATGGGATTTCTCATCATGTATACATTATGCGGCATTTTCAGAAAAACATACTTGATGGACAAAATTTGCCGAGTGAACCTCACAGTTCTGGAATAGGAAATTACTGTTGTGTATTCCTTGTTTTTGTTGAGTATGGCGAATAATCATTACTTATTAAACAATTTTCAATGAAAACTAAGTTTACATCTACCGAAACCAGTGATATAGAATGATTTAGTTGTTCATTGCAATGTGAGTTATCTCAGACTTTTAACGTTATAAAATGTGAGTAGGCCTTTCTCCAGTTGTTAAAATGACAATTTCAAAATTTTTTATTCTTATTAAAATAGTAGGACATTACAGAATCTTTTGTATTATACTGTCTGAACTGCCCATTTCTCGATATGGTTGTCTAGACCCATAACACAATTACGTTGTTCTCTTTTTCTTTAGATGGATTCGGTTAAGCCAGCAAACTCTTCACACCTTGGCGGAAAACTCCGCGGTTTAACAAAGGTTCTTCGGTTTCGAACGGCTGGAGTTGCTCCTGATGAAAATATCCGTAAGGCCAAATTTCAAGACAAATTAGAAGAAGATCATCATCATTTTCTTGAAGATGAAAGAATTCAGAAAAGAATGGCAGTTGAAGCATTACTTGCAAAGGTATTTGCAAGCCTTTCATCAGTTAAAGCTGGTTATGCCCAGCTACAGATTGCTCAATCTCCATATGACGCTGAGGGGATACAGTTGGCCGATGATATCGTGGTTAATGAATTGAAGCGTCTCTCAGAGCTGAAACATTCTTATTTGAAGAAACAGATTGATCCATCACCGCAAGAGACACAGTTATTGGCAGAATGTGAAGAACAGAAAAATCTCTTGAAGACTTATGAAATCATAGGGAAGAAGATAGAGTCTCAGCTCAAGCTTAAGGACTCTGAGATTGCGTTTCTGAAGGAGAAAGCAGAGGAGTGTAATAAAGAGAACAGGGCGCTCGAGAAACGATTAAGTCATAATGGAACTTTGTCTATTTTCGATGATCTTCACGTATCAGGCTTGAATCCCAACCATTTTGATATAGTTCTGAAGTATGCCATTAAGTCTGTTCGGAGTTTTGTCAAGTTAATGATCAATGGGATGGAATCTTCGGGTTGGGATATTGACGCTGCAGCAAGTTCAATTGATGCCAATGTTGTTTTCAAAAAGACAAAGCATAAATGTTTTGCTTTCGAGTCCTTTGTGTGCCGAGAGATGTTCGATGGTTTCCAGCATCCTGGATTTACTTTTGAAAAGGACCCTTTGCCTGCCGGTAAGCAACGCCAACAACATTTCTTTGATCAATTCATGAAGCTGAAATCGTTGAAACCAAAAGCACTGTTATCACGAAATTCTCCATCAACCTCATTTGGCAAATTCTGTCGTGCCAAGTATCTATATCTAGTGCACCCCAAAATGGAACTCTCTCTTTTTGGTGATCTAAATCAGAGAAATTTGGTGAATTCTCGTGGATACCCAGAGACCAGCTTCTTTGATGCATTTTCAGAAATGGCAAGACGGATTTGGTTGCTACATTGCTTAGCCTTTTCATTCGAGCCTGAAGCCTCAATTTTCCAAGTGCAAAAGGGGTCTCGATTCTCAGAAGTATACATGGAAAGCGTGACTGAAGATGTGTTCATGTCTACAGGTAATCCTCAAGTAAGTTTAACAGTTGTACCTGGATTCAAAATCAGTAAGAACGTAGTCATACAAGCTCAAGTCTACCTATCAACTTCATGACCTTTAGCACCGCCTTCAAATTAGTTTAATGGGATTTTTGCCAGCAAATACCATTGGACAAACCCTACCAACTAACCAGGTCACCACAAATAGAAGTTGAAAAGACTTGAGCTGATCTGGAATTTGAATTATAGAGAACAAGGGGTGTTGGCATGTCAAAGGTTGTGGGGTAAAATGCGACTAAGTGTTCTCTTGCACACAAACAATGTTTTTGTTTTGTGAATGACAGAAAGATAAAAGAGTACTGGAAGAATATTTTTAGAACTTAGACAATAATATATGTTAAATTGTTAATGTAGTTATTCCCTCTTGTATTGAGATTTTGTTGTTTATATACTCTCAAAATGACAGGATTGGAACTAGTAAAGGAAAGTGAACTGTATGTATTTGTCTGTCTTAGTAATTTTTTTCGTGTATATGTGTATTAGGTTATGGTAGGAAGATATTATAATCTAGAATATAACATTGTTTAGATATTTTGGTGCTATTGTTTTCATTGTTTTAATTGCGAAAGCCGATCCCAGTCTTGGGAGTATATGTTGAAAGATGACTTCAAACTCCAAACACATTTGATGTAATCCTGATTGTAGCTTAACAATAAAATAGTATTTTTCCGGAGAAGAAAAGATCTGGGTATGGAGACTTGTAGTGCCTGAGATGGGCAAAACATCTGCGTGCTGTCCTGTCAGTTGTAAAGGTCTAGAGTGGGAGCTTCTAACATGACAGCATGGGAAGCCTCTAAATTCGACATGGAGGTGGACTACTGTTCCATAATTTCCAATCAAATAATTTGTTTTCAAAATATTTGACACCGACTGGTCAATTTGAAATTAGGCTATGCATTATTCTGTGGAAAGTCTGCCCATGAGAGACATGTTCAAAGAACCTCCTAAACCCTACCACACATGAAAGTTGCATCAGTAAATGGGTTAAACCCTACCACACATGAAAGTTGCTTCAACAAAATGGGTTAGCACTTAGCAGTCATGTTGGTGAGCAAAAGCTTCAGACAAAACATGAACTCCTGAAATTGTTTTAGATTTTTGTCAACAGAGCAAATCATACAATTAGATTTGTTATTGCATAGGTTAACATCAATCAATGTGTTATGGTTGGACTCTATATTGTTACGAGGGCTCCATCTATCTTTAGACGCTATTACTGGTTTAGCCTGATCAGTTCAGGGAACTTGAAAACTTATTACAGAGCATTTTTAGAAATTATTCACACGAGGAATACACAACTTTTCTTATGTGATACTCAAATTAACGTAGTTGAGTAAGCTTCTGCAAATTTAACTGCTATGTTAATAGTTTTTTTCCCAAACATCTTGCAATAGTTAGAAGAACATAGTTGTGGAAGGCTGTTGTTAATTGATCCTTGTCATCCTTGTCATCTGTAGAGTCCTTTGATGTACATCCTATGACTGTTGGTTCCTATGACCCTAAAATGTAATATTTAATTTCAGTATGATTAACAGGATCATTTCAATTTCCTCAGATGCTTCATCTTCATCCCAGTTTATCAAATCTTTTTTTTTTTTTTTTTTTTTCCATTCTTGCTTATAATCCCACTAAATCTCTTACTCTATATAAATCTCTTACTAAGTAAAATGTTTGAATTGAACTTTGTATAGTCCTATTAAACACCATGCTTGCATGCAAAAGTATAGTTATATTTTTATTTTTGTAAGTGCATAAGGCATGTATCATATCAAATGCACCAATCATACTTAACACTATGGCATGCTACTCTTATCCAACGACTCTGCACTGTATAGATGCAGCCCATATACATGCACTTTTGCATGATCTATCTATCTGTGCTTACATTCTGCAGTGCCCTCTCTCGACTAACAAGTCTGCAACTTGCTTCCCTAAATACATGCTTATATATTACAGAAATTTCCCAACACAACTTTTTACCATCACTACTAAATGTCTAAACCAGCAACAGTAATAGATTGATGCAACTCCCTGCTACTAGACTTTGTACAACAAAAGTTGAGCCTGACTCCACCTCAAGCTTCGATTCCCACCCGTTTAGCTAATATAAGTCCACCCCCGATGGGTGATGACCCATAATTCTGCCATATCATTGGATATTCCAAGTCTTCTAGATAGTCCAGTGAAAAATCTATTTTCCAATACAATGGCATTTGAAAATGCTGGTAGGAGTCTTTTCTAATCTCTAGATTATCATTTCAATTTACTCTAATGTCTCATCTAGTTTACCAAATTCTCTATGCACGACTTGTCAAATGCACTTGTATACATGATTTATAACCTAATCACTCAACTAGATCAAATATCTTGTTTAACTGAGACTAAAAATCTTTAGCACCATGCATGCCAATATATAATGAAGGCATGATTCATATCAATAGTGTCAGTCATCCTAATAACATGCTACTATAATCTAATACATACCTAATTGCAAATCTTAATTAATTTTTGTCCTGGTTTATGTATGTTTGAGCTATTTGGCCATTTATACTACATCCCACAGGATCAAGCTTTCAAACCTGATCGAGTGACGGAATTAGTCTAGCTGTGCACCTTGTTTTGCTGCTGCACCTGCTGCAAAATTCACTTCCCTATAGGTGTGTGTGAAATTCTCCAACTAACCAACTGCTCTGTAGCTTTCCTCCATCGTGCTAGAAGGTGCCAGGGTACCCTCCCTTTAGTGAAAGCACTCACTAATGCCATGGAATCTGCCTCAAACCATACCTCCAGCAATCCTTTCTCTGCTGCCAGTTCAGCAGCAGACACTAGAGCTTGACATTCCACTTCAAAACTTGCAACTATCCAAGTCCTTTAATTTGGCTAAGACCCCAAGAACTTCCAAGTTAATGTTTCTGCTCACTATTCCCACACCAATGCACCTCCATACCCTGGATTCCCTAGTGAGCAGCCATCAGTATTGATTTTCACAATGTTTCCATCAGGCAGTATCTAGTATCCACACTTGTCAATATAGACTAACTTGGCCAACGGCTCTTGAACTATGCCGGAATAGATCAATATCAATTTCAGGTTGATGTTTGAGCATCAACCATTTCCTACATTTGGTATAGGCTCAATCATCTGGCGGCTTCTTGAATCGATTTTTAGCATCACAATTCACAATCTGAAACGTTAAATGCATTATCAATATACATTATACTTCTGTCACAAAGGCTCAGTTATTGCTCAAGGTTTAGAGGGGTATCTTCTAGATTTTGAAAGAAGGTGGACTATTCTTCCATAATTTTCGATCGAATATTTTGTTTTCTATAGATTTGACATTGTGGTCATCAGTTCAAAATTAGACGATGCATGGTCTCTGCGTAAAGTCTGGTGGTCTGGCCATGAGAGACATGTTCAAGGAAGCACACCTCCTAAACTCTACTAACACATGAAAATAAGTTATAGGCCACAAACATCAGGAAATTAAGTAGACGAATTGAACAGTCAGGTTGGTGATGCTCTAAACAACAAAAGTTTGTTCTAGATTATGGTAGAAATTAAAAAGACATATTGTGGACCTTATTTTGCTACTTGTGCTTGTCAATATGACCCCCTACAAGGGTCATTCCATTTTTAGATAGCAAGCTGGCTAGCTCAACCTTATTATTTGGCCATGGTCACCAAATAATGTAGAGTTTTATCTAATGCATAGGTGAAAAAATCGCAAAAATTTGTGAATATTCGACGAATATATCCGTTTTTCTAGAAATCGGATATTAGAATATTCGACAAATTATAACATATATTTAGTTTTCTAGTGTAGAAATTTTGGATATATCCGTTTTTTCGAAAATCGGATATTCGCATAAAATCGACATTTTCAACTATGATCTAATGAATGCTACCAAATGTAATTAAAAAAAAAATGCTCTTATTATTTTATTTTTTAAAATAGATAATAAGGTCGAGAGCACGTACATCCCCTAAATCAAAAGTCAAAGACCTGGAAGAGATGATAGGGATTCTTCCGCCACCTCAATAAGGTGCCTGTATCTTACGGTATATAGAACTATTTCAATTTTCACCGATGCTTCAGCTTAATTAATCAATTAATATTACATAAATTTCGTAACCTATTAACCGAACTACATCTTGTTTTAAATACATAGGGACCATGAATGCTAGAGTGATATCGAGGAGGCCGTAAAGCATGAATCATATCAATTGCGCCAATCATATTGAACTTATTTAGCTATGGCATGCTACTCTTATGGAATTATATCCATAAGAGTAAAAGTTATGTTTAGCTACAGTAAAACCTCGATAAATGCATTCCCTTAGGACCCAAAAAATATATTACTTTAGCGAGATTATTTATTTATCGATAAATAAATAATATATTAATTTATTATTATTTTAGAGGGAGATTTTCAATCTACGTATGTAGTCAAAGAAAAAAAAAATCAAAACACAACAAGTATGGAGTCATACACCAAATGATGATGATGAACATGATCCTGATTGGTTATACCAAATATTTCGTCAAAAGAAGCATTCCAAGAAATAATAACATTATATAACTATTTGCTACAATATGAGCAAAATATTCCGGAAGTTGTATGTTCTACAAAAATTTAAGGATAGGGTTGAATTTGGTTTAGGTACAAAGAAAAAACAAACAACTTTAGATGCATATTTTCAGAAAAAAATGAATTTATAAATAAAAGTTCAAGAGTAAGTAGATTATATACATAAATTTTTGTATGGATTTTAGTAATTATTAATTTATATTTTCGTTGGGCCTTTAAGGAGTCAATTTTTTTTTTATTACTTAATGCATTTAGCGAGGTTATTACTTTAGTACACATGCCCAACTCGGGACCGGAAGAAATTATTATCTAAGCAAGGTTATAACTTTATGGAACATTCATTTATCAAGGTTTTACCGTAGTCTGAATAAAAATGTGTTTAGTACTGTAATCATGTTAACAGTTGAAAATTAAAGTGATCAGTAGTAACTAAACTACTAATCATTGGCCTATCTTGAAAATTTTGTTTCTCTATGGCTATACAACAACTTTTCAACCAACATGGTACGAAAGTTTATTTTTTGATAATTGAATCATTCACGGTTGATAAGTGAGGAGTTTCAATAAGATAAGCTGCTCACTCACTGTGCTTCGTTATCTTGCTCAATTCAATTCTCAAAATGAAACAAGATAAGGAAGCCTAGCATGAAGGATGTAGAAATGCATATACAATTTTAGTTTCAACTTCCTCCAATGCCTCCTTCAATTATGCATATACAATTTCATTTTGAACTCTGATGAATAGACTAACATGCTTAAATATATGAGAAAAACAGTTATATTCTTCAACACATTCTATACATGCCAAGAAATCGAAATAAAAGCTACATTGTAGGTAACTAAAGCATGAATGATGAATCATATCATCAATAGGTTCAGTCAAATGCAAATCGATATTTCTGCAACTTCCACGTTTATTTGCAGAGACCATTCCACCTGTTATAAACTATAGAATGCGATTTCATCGTATATATGAACTGATGATTTTATTGAGAAGCTCATGCAATTTTAATTTAGAGAGTGTTATCTTGTGGCAGTTATTGGGTCACAAAGATCAGAAGGCGCTATCACTGAAAATAGGAGTTGCAGTTTGACTCAAGCTGCAAATTTCTTGGCCTGAACATTGAATTGAAGCATCGAACGAATAATAGTTTTTGGCATTTCTCATTTAAGTTCCAAATCGAATGAACCATGCTTGTTGAAGCAAACACAGAAAATTTTTATGAATAAAATAGTATTTTCTGGGAAATAAATATTGTACCTGGGTATGGAGTTGTAGTGGCTGAAATGGGCAAAACATCTGCGTGCCGTCCTGTCAGTTGCCAAAAAGGCCTAGAGGGGAAGCTACTAACATTACAACATGGGAAGCTTCTAAGTTTTGTCATGGAGGTTGACTATCTTCCATAACTTCCAATCCAATAATTTGTTTTAATTTCTAGAGGTTTGACACCAGGCAGCTAGTCAATTCAGCCTATGCATTGTCTCTGCGCAAAGTCTGCCCATGTGAGACACTGAGACATGTTCTCAACAAAATGGGCTACCAGTCAGGTTGGTGATGGTCTAATTCACAGGAAAAGCTTTCCAGACAAAACATAAACACTTGAAATCATGTTAGATTTTCGCCAAAAGAGCAAATCAAACAACATCAATGTCACAATGTGCACGTTATAGAATATCGGAGTATGGTGTAAGCATATTCATATTGTGGTAGTTAGGTTTCTACTTGCGGCTCTCAATATGACCTGTTATAAGGGTCCATTTATCTTTAGATTCTATTAGATTACTGGTTTAGCATGATAAGTTCAGGGAACTTAAAAATCTATCACAGAGCAATTTTCTTAATTTAGAAGCTTTGTAATACTAATTGATCTTCGTCGGTTGTGGACCAATTCTCTGAATCCTATGACTGTAGGTTCCTATGACCCTAGAATGGAATATTTAATGTCATTATGATAATCGGATCATTTCAATTTCCTCCAACGCTTCATCCCAGTTTATCTTTTCTTGAATCTTGTTTTTATTCCCACTAAATCTCTTGATTTACAGAAACTAAAAAGTTTGAATTGAAACTTTGTATAGTCTTATTAAACATCATGCTTGCATGCAAAAGTACAGTTAATATTTTTGTAGGTACATAAATCATGTATCAATGTATCATATCAATTGCGCCAGTTGATAAACAAAAAAAACCAAAAAAAAAAAAAAAATCAATTGCGCCAATCATACTTAAAACTATGACATGCTGCTCTTATCCAAATGTCCCTGCACTGTATAGATGCAACCTTGCTAAAAAGACAAATCTCACTTGAAAATAGTGAAGTAGCAATTGTGCAACTCATTTGTGTAGTTCAGTTGTTCTCTGCTAGCTACTTGCACTGACTGCACTTATATCAAGCAAAATCCATGCAAACTCAGTTGTTAAGGCCCAAATGCCTAGCCACCCGTCCGCATGCGAAAAAATGAGGATAAAAATTGAACATATATAAATTTCAGCACACAACTTCTATATGCTGTGTTTTCCTTTTTTTGTCAAATCCCGCTCTGATCCTATTTGTTATACCAGATCCTAGCTTGATATTTGCAAGAAAACAAGTTTAGAATTACCCTTAGATTACCATTTCAATTTACTCCAATACCTCATTGCACCTCGTGTAGTTTACCAATTACCAAATATCTTTCGATGACTTGTCACTTTCTGTATACAAAATTATAACCTAATCACACAACTAGATCTCTTTGTTTAACTCACATATATCAATAGGCGAGATGAAGAATGCATTAATATATGAAAGCAGCTGTCTTCTTCAGCACCGTATATGCATGCCAATAACGTAAGGCATGAAACATATCAATAATGCGCGTCCTGTCAGTCATCCTAATAACATGCTACTATGTACTCTTCTGAGCCTAATAGACCTAATGGAGTAATGGCATATCTTTTGGTCTTGGTTTATCTTGGTTTAAGCTATTTGTCCATTTATTTTACTAAATATTGTTAAGGCTAATAACTTGGTACATAACTCATGGATAATAAAAGTAGTATCTTCCAGGATAAAGACCTGGGTATGGAGTTGTGTAGTGGCTGAAATGGGCGAAACATCTGCTCGCCATCCTGTCAGTCGTTGTTCAATGTCTAGAAGTAAAGCTTCTAAATTTCGACATAAAAGTGGTCATGCATGATGTGAACTAGATTTCAATAAATGTTTGTTTCCGTTTGACATAATGCCATTGTGGTTGGTCAATTCAGATTAAGACTATGCATTGTCTCAGCGCAAAATTTGCCTGTAAGACATGTTCAAGGCACCTTGTAAACCCTACCACACATGAAAATAAGTTGGCTACAAACATCAGGAAAGTAGACTACTAGTCATGTTTGTGATGCTCTAAACAGCAAAATTTTTATTCTTGTAAATGAAAAAAACAATATGAACAAATGAAATTGTTTTATTAGATTTTTGTCGAAAAGAGCAAATAAATCAATAATATAGTTTAACTACCAATACATGAACAAACGAAATCGTTTTATTAGTTAAAGAGTTAACATCATTGATTCAATGTGTTATATGGTTGGATTGTCAATGCAAAACTACCAAGTTCATCCTTGTCAGTCCATTGTATACTTCTACCAATACAAACATCTAAGTTCACTAAAACACGCACTTTTCTTCATATACTGTAGTATCCTTAGATTTCGACTATGTAGGCGTATATATATGCCGTACCATCAAGACTTGTCGTGATCCTATAAATTAAACGTGATTATTTCAGTGTCCTCCAATGTATCATCCCAGTTTATCAAATCTTTTCCCTATAGAATATGATGACTAGTATTCATTAATCAAACTCAATTCCACATATATTCACACTAGCTATATAGATCTCTTAATTTACAAATAACCAAATCTTTTAATTCTGAATTGGTGAAGAAGTGAGATATTATAAGGTGAACAGATACACTTGACAATAGTTAGGTGCATAAAACATGAATCATATATAAATTGTGCGCCAATCAGGTAAGTATTGCACGCCAGTCTTACTCGATGACCCTGCCAGGTGTATAGATGCCACCTTACTAAAAATAGACCTTTTGTTTTGCTACCATAACAGATATACATATACTGAGAATAGTTTGGCACTTTGGAAATTAAGTACTGGATTATCTTGCCTTTGTGAATGTTGTTTCGTTATGATCCTATAAACCGCGTCATTTCAATTTCCTCCAATGCTTCATCCCACTTCATCAAATTTCTTCAGTCTTCCCTAAAGAATATACTGACTCATTCATTCATCTTGCAAGATTGATTTAGTGCTCAAAGAAGTAATTAACATATAGTATTCCTCAAACACATAAAGGCATAAAGCATGAATCATATCAATTGCATCAATCGTATATATAACTCTAGACCATATACTGCACAGTAAATGACATGGTTGAGGCATTAGAATTCTCATCGTAACAAGGAGATGTAACGCCTCAGTCATATAAATTAGATCAATCGATCAGCAGTCAATCACTATTGTAAATTAGATATAAGCAAGGTACTAAATTTTGGAAAAATTTCGGATTTTGGTGGATACGGCCATACGGGGAAAGATGATGTTATTTTTTGGAAAAATTTCGGAAAAAATTACTTTTCGATCAATTTGCCTCAAATTTTGTAAAATTTCGAAAAAAAATACTTGAAATTTTTGTTTTACCATTAAAAACAAAGATAAAGTGTTCATTTAAAACTTATATTTAACCGTTAATAATAATTTGGGTTTTTTAGACTTTGGTCCACCTAGTTAATGCCTATTTAGAAAATGAGACGAATTTAATTGGTATTTAGAGTATGGTTCACCTTCCCGTCAATTGATTGTTACGACTAACCGTTGACTGAAGTCAAAGAACTCATATTTTGTAAATACCTATAATACCTTGCATAGATGTCCTATTCTCTAATTTTATTTAACACAAGTGTTTTCTTCTCGAATAACTAAAATTCTTAAAGGTTTGCAAGGGATGATATTATAACACGTGTCAGTTTATCAACCGTAAGATGTAATCAATGGATGATATAACAACACGCGTAACAATTATTTGATCAAAATTTAATCTCGTGCTATGCACGTGGAGTAGTAATATTGTCATTTTAAAAAAAAAATTAACAAGCAAGCAACAGTCAACAAAGTCAACTCACATAAGGTGCCCCAAACTCTAATTACTAATTAAAAACGTCTCATTTCCTAAATAGGCATTCTTTACTTGTATCAAAGTCTAAAAACCCTATTATTAATTTTGACAAATAGACTAGTTAAATTGAACACGGATATATAAGTTGCAAGTCCAATTTAATTATAAATTTATTAAATAAAAGATATTGTTTAGTTATATTTCATGTAATATAAGTGTACAAACATAAGAAAAGTTGACATAAATATTATTTTAATTATTAAAAATTTATAATTTTATAGTAGTTTTCCAAAATATTTCTGAGATTTTTTAAAGAATTCAATTTCCATGCTCACCGAAATATTAACCAAAATCAAAATTTAGTACCTTGCGTATGGGATTAATTATTATTGTATATATTGTAACCAAGACCACCAGGTCTTTTCAATCTTGGTGACCAATGAGATGGGTTAGAGATGGGTTAGGGCATCTCCAATGGTTTACCAAAAGATGTATTATAATCAAGACAACCCTTGTAACTTACATACTGTATATGGGATTGATTATTGTAAATTTTGTAAACAAGACCACCAGATCCTTTCAATCTTTCTGGCTATTGTAAAAACTGTAGGGAAAAAAAATGGACCCCATAAGAGTCAGAAAATAAACATTTTCCTATTTAAGAAACAAATTATAAAAAAAACCCATTTTTCACATTAAAAAACGTGGCTCAAACGTGGCTCAATCTGATTTGGTTTTGGGACGAAAGTACCCCTACTAATAATAGTTGATTCAAGTCCAACTCGTCTCTCTCTTTTTTTTTGCAAACAATAAAGAGAAATGAAAACCGCCGTTAGAGAAATCTCGAGTTCTTCGCCATTAGAGATCTTTGAAGAGGGAAAACACAAACTTCATCACTTATTTTGAGCAAGTAAACAATTTCAAATATTTTAAGGAATGATTTTTCTAGGTTTTTTTTATGGAGATTTTTCAAACCACTGTATATGTATATCTGATATTCAGTCGTGCTTTGCCAATAACTCTTGTCCATGGTGAAGTTATATGCAAATATTTTTTTGCATAGGTGTTATATTTTTTGAGTTCAGTGCAAAGAACTCAATGAAATGTTTGCAGAAAGTTCTTGGTTTTATTGATGCATGTAAAGTTTGCTTTGTTGAACTATTCAACATGAGGAATGAAGTAGTGTATGTATTCCATGATTGTATTTGTTTGTGTTTCTTCTTTGGTTATATCCATTGAAATTATTTGGTTGGTATAAAAAAATTTGAGAAGGGACGTCTTGAAAATATTTGCAGTAATCTCTTGGTTTTGTCGATGCATACAACTATGTTTTTTTTCATGGATTATCTTGAGTACAATGCAAAGAACTCAATAATATGTAGGTAGATAGATATTGGCATTGTTAAATTGTTTTAACAATATATTGAGTTCAATGCCTATTATCTGGTTGCTTATTATTATCTTCATTTGGTATTGTGTTTAAAATAAATTGAATTTAATACCAATAACTCAATGCTTTGTTTTAACAATTCTTGACATGGGTGAATTTATTTGCATTAAACTCTCTGCGTTGCTTGTAGTGAGCTCGATACTTAATAATCCACAATCAAGTGCTCTTTTTGTTGTGCTCCTTTTGTTGTAACTAAACATTACATGTATTTTTTGGCCACACCCTATTGTGATGATGTTCGTGTCTTAGTTTCAATTTACTCTAATGTCTCATGCATCTAGTTAACCAAATACACTTTCTTATACAAATTCATAACCTAATCAAGCAACCAGATTCTCTTGTTTAGTAAAAGAAAATTTCTTTAAATGCATTTATATAAGAAAGCAGCTATATTCCCATATTCTTCGGCAGTATAGCGATATCATAAGGCCTGAATCATACCATTTTTGTTAGTCATCCTGATAACATGCTTATTGTTTTCACTCTCTCGGGTCTAACACAAATTCATTCAAATATATCTTATCTTCCACTACTACTTACAGTATTAATAAAGGGAGATCTTAGTCACACCAAACAAATCTCTCATACACCGTATTTTTAGATAAATTTTAAATAATTGGATTTTACTAATTTATCCCTGTTATTTTATTTAGCACACTACGTAACCACACATTATTTTTTTATTCTTTTTATTTGAAAATTGTTCTTGCCAAATTAAAATTAGCAAATAAAGAAACATTGCTAAATTAAAGTTAGAAAATAAAGAAGCCGTTATTTTATGCTTAAAATATGCTAAAAACAAAAATAAATTAATTTCTTCTTCTTCCTCAAATTTCTCTTCTTCTTCTTCTAAAACTTCATTCTAGATTTCCTCTATGAAAAAGAAATATGGAACATCATGACCTCAATAAAGAGAACAATAGTCAAAATTCAAGATTTGATTTGAATCTCTTACCACCATATGAAGATTATATATTTGATCATGATATGAGTAGAGACTCAAAAATTTTGTTGGACATTCTTGTATGTTGGATTTGAAGATTTGAATCTCTTACCACCACAATAGTCATTCTAGATTTTCTGCAACGTTTGATTATGATATGAGTAGAGACTCAAAATTTTTGTTGGACATTCTTATATTTTTATATGTTGTTGTTTAGATTTATTTTCATCTTTTAAATTCTTTAGATTTATTTCTATATATATAATACTAACTAAATAAAAATGTGGTGTAATGAGAGTTTTTTTTTTTAATTTTATTTGTGGTGTGCCTAGAGAATCTTAAGAATATTTGTGGTAAGCTAAACAAATATGGTGTACGAGAGATTTCTGTGGTGTGACTAAGATCTCCCTTAATAAAGTTTTGCCTACTTGCAACTGTTAGTTAGCCGCGGTCATTTTTTTGATATATGACCTGTTTACCCCTATATTTATTTTAAAATCCCCAAAACTTAAAAAAATAAAATTATCGTGTTAGGGTTATTTATGTCAAAGACATAATAGACTCCTTAGAGCATCTCTAATGGGTCGTCCATTTATGGCCTACACATCAGACTTTGTGGCATACATTAGGTGCCAAGTATTAGGCCATAGTTTTGTTTAGAAGGTATTGCAATAGATATTAGATACCACTATACAGTTAAACCTCGATAAATGAATGTTCGATAAGTGAATAACCTCGCTTAAGTAATAATTTTTCCAGCCCCAATTCAAGCTTTTGTACTAAATTAGTGTTCGATAAATGAATAACCTCGCTTAGATAATATATCTTTTCGGTCCCAAGGGTATTCATTTATCGAGGTTTTACTGTAATTAATATAGAAATACACAAATACACATGGATGTTCATCATATTGTACACCGCGTAGGATATGATTATTCCAGGTCTGTTGCAGAAGGATGTGAGTTTGTAGCTTCAAGAGCACAGGTTATGCCTAGTTGCAGCACCGTGGTTGGACTTGAATCATATCATGTAAATTTAGATCATAAGCAATTGATATGCTCCAAGACGCTTGTAAGCTAAGCTGTAACATCTACCAATCCTACAACAAACCAAACTAATTAACTTGCTTATTAAGTGAATTTAAGTTCAAAACCACTGACTTAAGATTAGCCATTCAGCAACATTGCAATGCCCATCATGCATGGTTCGACACAACGACTAAGGGCATCCATGGTTCGACATGGAATTGTACGTGATTGGAGACACTATATGGTTTCTGGCAGGAACAAGTTCTAATGAAGAATGAGATTCATGGTCTAATTAAACACAAAAATCAGATCAGCAGGCATTCAAATTTGAGTAAAATGTGTTGAGCATTTTGGTTCTGTTATTGACTAAATGGGAATTTCTAGCTAAAATATCCTTGAAGATGCCGGTTTTGTCCCAGACCGGCGAGTATAGCAATTCCAACCAATTTATATGGATCTTTTTTACCACATCAACTTCATCCCATAATCCCATATAATGCATATACAGTATATGCATAAAGCTTGCAAGCTGCAAGTCTGCAACTATGTTGTTAATTAAATTATACTGTACACACATTAAGAAAGTCGTATATAAACTGGCATACTGCTAATTTGAATGATTTTTTTTTTCGGTTAACGGTTTTACATTTTACATGTTGTGATCCATATGTATTCAGGTCCAACCACACTAACTAGCTAGATCAAGTTTGGAACACACTTTGTGCGTTTAGTGGCACATATGCGAAACATGCAACGTGACACTTTTTTCACTAGTTTTGGAGAACATTACAATGTCCTATGTGGCTATTAGGCTATATATAATCTCAGATTCATATCTTTAAGAATTGTGCAGTTTTACAATGGTCGATTACTCGATTATCCTTGTTCGATTTTTCTTACAGAAATGTTTGTGAACGAGATGATATGAATCATCAGTTCGTCACCTTGTCAAGTATTTAGGTAAAGTACATAGGATCAGACATTGAAAATTTTAACTTTAGTTATAAATTTTGACACTCAAATAGATTATTCCTTTGTTATGTACGGGGTTGGAGAAAGGATGAGACTTTTTACTGGTGGAAAGAATGAAGTATCTTAAACATTCTGAACTCCATGGAGGAAGCCAGGAATCTGTACGGAGTTAAGCTAATTTAGAGCACTTAGAGGGAGGAAATTTTTATAACAGAGTACACATACTTGATTTGATGTAGTTTGGTGCCACACAACGCACTTTTAAGAAATCAAAATGCACAGTAACCATTTATCTTCAATAAATTTAGTTTTGTGATGATATTTAATATGTGCCAGTAATTCACTCTTGAAGTATGAAGAACACCCATACACCATTGGTAGTATTTGTGATTCACAACCAAATGTCACATCTTTGGCATGGTGTTGAATAACAGGAACATTACATTTGCTCTTTAAATGCATATCTCGGTTTAGGAATTATGTGGTTTGATAATGGTTTATTATGTGGTTGAACAGGATGAGATGAATCTTCGACTTGATAAGAAGTTATGCAAATTAACATCAGATATTGGAGGATATTGAGATGAATAAATCTCAGTAACTTTTTGCTGCAACATAAAAAGATTTTTCATAACCTAAAAAAGATTTTTCATAACCTAACGTTTGTTAAAAGAAACAAATATGACAATACCAATTGTATATTGTTCAAAATAATTTACTAAGTTACTGAAAGACAGAAGCTTAGTTTGGTATTACTAGTAAAATCATTTCACTTCTTTGTGTCTGATCTCTATATCGATTACCATGAGATGCAAAATACATTCATCTATGATTTTGAATATGCATATTTTTAGCACACAATCTATTTGCTCAAAAATAATTTTACTATAAAATAGAAAAAAAAAAAAAAGATAAAGAATTACATCAGGGTTTTGTAATATTGAGCAAGTGTATTGCTATTTTATATTTGTGATTCACAAATCACAACCAATGTCACATTTTTTGGCATGGTGTTTGAATAAGAAAAGCATCACATATACACTTTAAAGGGAGGGGTTCTAGGGACTCAGGAAATGTTTGACTCAATTTTGACTCAATCCTATTTAAGGTAGTAGATCTTTATAATAAGGAGATTATATCTGTCAAAAATCATTCCAATCCAATATGTACAAGTACCCTAAATAGGATTGAGTCAAAATTGAGTCAAACATTTCCTAAGTCCCTGGAACCTCTCCCCACTTTAAATATGAATATTGTGGTTTTGAAATGGTGTGTATCATGTTTACTCTTAATTTTTCTCACTGAACAGGATGAGAATCCTCATTTGATTACACATTTTGCGAAATTAACAGCTCAATCATCTCTTCAGTGTTCATACCTATTAATCTAAGTCTATATACCATGTTTTTATAGACTATACAAATTAAGTTGCATATACCATCGATGCCAAACATATTTCTAAATTGGCAGTATTTGTGATTCACAAAAAATGAAACATTTTTTTGGCATGGTGTTAGAAACAATATATTTACTCTATATGCATCTCTTTATAAATTCTGTGGTTTTAAAAATGGTTTATCATGTTGGTTTTTATTTTTCTCATTGGGACTTATGTGGTTGAACAGGATAACAATCCTCAACTTGATGTCTCAAACAACCCTCACTTGCAAAACATATTTATCTATTGTGGCAATGGTCTGATCAATATCAATGGTAAAGTAATTGACTGCATACTAATCGAATCTTGGATGAAATCCAATTTGCTGGTAACCAAACAAATAAGATAAGCTTAAAAGTGACACAGACTCAAGCCACATTAGAAAGGTGAAAGATGCAATGCTATCCACCACCTAAACAACACTTTTGCCCCACACTTTACACCCATATTGAGTGGGATATCGGATATCCAATTGGGATAACTTGCTTTTTTTCCCTTGCCACATTCCTTGCACTTCACTCTAGCGCAAACTCTCAACTCAAAAGCTCACAGAGCAATGGGCCAATACTCAAGACTCTTTCAGATTTGCTAACCATAACAGAAAAAAAAAAAAAAAAAAAAACAGTGAGCGCAGACAGTATCGACAATATATGTGGCCATCTGTACATCCCATTAATTTGGCTAATGGCCGATTATCTAGAATTAATGTCAAACGACTGCAACCTAATAAGAACTTACAGCCCACGCACTTATCAGTTCCCCCCACAAACCTGGATAAGACACCAAAACATCATGTCCAACCATATTCCTGTCAGTTCAAACTCATTCATTTGAGATAATGAGGGTGAAAGTCCGACCAGATAGAAAATAAACAAACAGACAAGATATAGACCAAAAGCTCTACAAAGATCCAGCACAAGAAGAGTCATATGCAGGACCACACGCAACTGTCTTAATAATTAAAAAGTAACAGAAAGCGACATCAACATGGAATTAACATGTTCCAACTGATAAAAATGACTTGTATGGCTACGAACTCAACATTGGTAAGCTTATCATTGATCAAAATCTAATCCTCTCGTATTGAATCCAGGGAGACAACACGCCACCATACATACAACAACACAAGGGTCCCATTAACAGTTGAGAAAATAGATATATACAAATAGTGAAGTTGTTTGTGTAATTCAACAATAAGACACGTACAAATAGTATAGTTGATTGTGTGATTCAAGAATCGGCCAAAATAAAAATCTAGCACAGAGCCACCGAAAGCACGTACGATGCAGAAGTAACATGCACGGCAATTATGAGTATATCAGGTTGCCAGGCTGAGGCATACATTGCACCTTTACAGGATTGAAGATTCTATGGAACACGATACCACTTTATCGAATACTGATACAGAATCATTTAAAGACATCTTAGGATTGTTTTGGGAAATTAAAATGTAACAGTTAGCATAAAACCAA
This sequence comes from Aquilegia eximia, assembly GCA_023053565.1. Classification (NCBI taxonomy): domain Eukaryota; kingdom Viridiplantae; phylum Streptophyta; class Magnoliopsida; order Ranunculales; family Ranunculaceae; genus Aquilegia; species Aquilegia eximia. Next base: position 22,761,410 of record JALIGU010000005.1, read on the forward strand.
CATCACATTGACATCTTTCGTTTGGTCTAATAAACTGCTCCTCAATTTTTTTCTAAATCCCATGGCAACAATGGAGATATAGGCTCCGACTTGCATGCTCCAGACAAGGTCAGTAATAAGTATAGAGAACAATCAACATTACAGAATAATTCAAAATTCACAGAATCAAGATTCTAATCCATTGGACAGTAGTAAACAAACAAAAAGATTTCACTCAAGAAAAGAAGAGAAAAAGCAATGCAACTGTACCTATCAATATTCAACAGGATAACTATGTCTACGAATAGCTGACTGCTACCGTTATTACTGCCCAATCTCTAGGTTCCAACATACAAAAGTAACTTATCCAGCATATGAAAGTGAACATACCCGTCTTCATCCTTGTTATGGACCTAATCGAATCATGCTTCGAGCCTATTATTGCCTTTGGCAAAGCTTTCCAACCTTATGCATTTTTATGAGAATAAATGGCAGTTCTTTCGGATCTGAATCATCCAATCATGAATAAATTCTGTAACTCTTTTAATGCTTCAACTGTTTCAGCCAATGCAGCTAACTTTTGTTTCAACAGAATAAAGCCTTGTTCAGAATGTGAATCTCTACTGTTTATTCACAAAGAATTTCGAAGTCATCAGTGTTTTAGATTTAGCACTTGACCATCACACCATAGGCCATATTAATTCACTTCCAAGTCCCACCAAGTCTTAGCTGCATATTGCTATTCTCCAGCTTCATGTAGTTCAATCACGTCTAACAGGAGGACCTTGAATTAAGTAGACCTGTTGGGAAGTTTTAAAGATTGTTGGCCCCGTCTTCATTTGATTGGGATGGATCAGATGCTTCGGCAAGGGCTTCAAGCATGGTAATAACCTCCGTTGTATCGTCCAAATAATATTTGGCCTTGCTTGGCTTCTGACCAACAGTGCAAGCAAATACTGCAGTGTTGGAGGAAAGAATACCCCTATTCAATGCATTACCAATGATTTCAAACATGTCCTCATCAGACCTATCATCACCAATACACAGGACAAAATCAGCTTGTTTCCCGCTCTCGGCCATAGATGTAAATATCTTCTCCGCAACGAGGCCTTTGCTGACTCCCTACATACCGAAAAAAAGGTTTAAGAAATTCATAACCAATCATATCAATGTAGCTTGAATAAAATATAGTATGGCATTAATTATGCATAGTTCTTATTCCTACAGAGGACGACGAAACTGAACAAGAAAGCTGTCTCTAAGCACAACCTAGAACCCTGAGACAACTAACATAAGATTGCTAATAAAAGACCATTATCATTTCTGGGTCAAGCATTAAGCTGTTTGTAAGCCATTACTACCAGGCAAGCAAAAAAACAAGATACTTCGTTTAACAGTTACACACAACAACCGTATATAACAAACAGAAACATAATGGTTATTATAAATGCAAATCCATGATGATAAAGGATAAATAGGGACTGCCAAATTCATGTGTCCTAGAACTTTCGAGAATATGTGAGAATGTGTGAAAATATTTCAGGTGTAAAACAGGATAACCTTATAAATTGAGAAGGAATAGGGCCAAGGTTAAGTACACAAACAATACCTGAGGCTTAACTTCTACAATGAATTGACCTCTCTTCACTGCAACAGGTTCATTTGCCAACACACTTTCTAGATGGTCTAACATTTCCTTTGCTTGACATGATCCAAAACCTGGGTCTGCATCCTGATGGTGCCACACCAACGCACTCTCCTTGGTTTCAATGTAAGAACCATCAGTAGCTTCTGTATACAACTTCATCACAGGTTCAGCCATTTGTGTCCACCCAAAGTCACTACCTTGGCCACACATTTCCCATTCCTCATTCCCTGCCCACCTGAAATTGGGTAGCATAAAGAAAATCGTTAATTGAGTTTCTCAGAAAGCATCAAATAGGCAAAGAAAACTCAAAGAAAAAAAAAAATATAGGGATACCTCAAAAAGTAGCCATGCTCTGCTGCAATCCCAAGCTTTTTGCACGGAGAGAACCACTTCCCTAAGCTCTCCCTGCCTCTTCCACTGACAATAAAAGCAGAATTTTTCTTGTCGGCACAAAGGGTATTTATCATCGAGATAACTTGCTCGCTTGGGGTCTTGTCGATTGATGTTTGAGGCATCACAGTACCATCATAGTCCAACAATATAGCTCTGTTCTTTGCCTTTTCATAAGCAGACACAATGGTATCTATCGAAAGCTTCCTGAAATTAGGATCAAGTGCCACAACTCTAAAACCAAAACCCAAACCGATTCCCCAACACCTTCTCCTGAAATGGTCTCGGCAAGTTCTCTCCATATCCTGCAAGAAGCTCCGTGACCAATAAGCTACATCATGGGTGCTAATATACCGGTAGTGCTTCTCATGTCTCATCTGCTTCTCAGCTTCAGAAGTTGAGATTGCCTCATTCAATGCCTCTGAAGTCGATTCAACGTTCCACGGATTGATACGGATGGCGCCACTAAGTGAAGGAGAACACCCGATGAACTCAGATACCACTAGCATACTCTTTTTCGGAACATTCGGATCAGAACTTGATTCGGATCCAGATACACCCTGTCTGCATGCAATGTATTCATATGGAGTAAGGTTCATTCCATCCCTAACAGCTGTAACAACAACACATTCAGCAATGGTATAATATGCCATTCTTTCACTAATTGAAACAGGCTTATCAATGAATACTATAGGTTCATAACCAGGCTTTCCAAATTGTTCATTGATCCTCTTGCAGCTGGTCTGTATCTCAGCCTGTATTTCATCAAGATCTCTTCCACGTCCTCTAGCCGGATTGGCAATCTGAACCAATACAGCCTTTCCCTGCCACTTAGGATGTAGCTTGAGCATTTGTTCCATTGCCAACAACTTCAAATTAATCCCTTTAAAGATATCCATGTCATCCACGCCAAGCAATACAGTCTTGCCTTCAAATTGCTGTTTAAGCTCACCCACCCTCCATTCCTTGTCTGCGTGACTCAATACGGATTCAATCTGACCCATGTGAACCCCAACTGGCATAATTTTAATCCCAACCATCCTTCCAAAGTACTCTAGTCCAATATAACCTCTTTTTGATTGATATTCCAAACCTAACATTCTACTGCAACAAGAAAGGAAATGTCGGGCATAATCAAAAGTGTGGAAACCAATCAAGTCTGAATTCAGAAGTGCCTTAAGAATCTCTTCTCTAACAGGAAGAGTCCTATAAATCTCTGAAGAAGGAAATGGACTATGTAAGAAAAATCCCATTCTTAGTCGATTAAAACGCCTCCTCAAGAATGTAGGCAACACCATAAGGTGATAATCATGAATCCACACAAAGTCATCTTCTGGGTTTATCACTTCAATAACCTTCTGCGAAAACAACTTATTTGCAGCTACATATGCCTCCCATAGAGACCTATCAAACCGCCCACCATGATCAGCAGAAAACGGAAGCATGTAATGGAAAAGAGGCCAAAGATGTTGCTTACAGAATCCATGATAAAATTTAGGCAAAATATCAGGTGGAAGGAAAGCAGGTACAGATTTAAACCTCTCCAACAAAATCTGCGAAACGTCATCTTGCTCATTGACATCAACATCAACCTTCAAACACCCAACATAAATAACTTCCATATCATCAGGCAAACCATCCTTAAGTTGCAAAAGCAAAGAATCTTCATCCCAACTAAAACTCCATCCTTTATTATCCGGTCTTCGCTTAGCTTTCACTGGAAGTTGATTCGCAACTATAATAATTCGATCTTGACTAATCGAAGATGGAACATCTGATGACACACTATTTGCTTGATCATCATCAAGTTCAGATATTAATCCAGGAACAGTCATTACCCTCGGAAGCCGCCTTCTTTCACGCCCCATCGCCGGAAAATTCCCAGAAGCTAGATCTAACAAATTAGTATATGATCTTGACAACATTTTCTTGAATTTCTTCCCACTTTTTCAATCAAAACCTTCACAAAAATCCAATCAAAACACCCAAATTTCAACTTAATAAATCCAATCCAAATCTCTTTCTTCAAAAAGGGTATCAAACTATCAATAAAAACTAAAACCTAGATTCCTTAATCATGATCAATTTCACCCAAAACAATGAATCTAACACATACCCATTAATCATTACAATGAAATAAACTGATCTGAAAAATACCCAAATAAAAAAAACAACAATAAATCAAACTTATGAATTTTTAATCAAATAAAATGCCAAAAAATACATAAAAATCATAATTTTTGATACTAACCTTATGTATTTTCAACTTTCCGTACAGATCTTGATCTGAAAATCAAATAATTTGATTGATTTTGATTGATTGATTGGAAGTTTTTAGGGTTTCTTTGGTCTTCTTCTTCTCTCTTCAATCTCTTTGCATTATAAAACTCTCTCTTTCTCTCTCTTTCTTTCTTTCTTTCTCTCTACTAAAGCAAAATGGATTTGAATATTCAGAGAACAAAATATGAAAAATATTTAATTAATTAATTAATTTCGGTATAAATAAGAAAAGCCTTAAACAACATCTTCTAAAAGAGTTGCACTAATACAACACAACCACCATGGACTTCACATTTTCACAAGTATTTACACTACACAACAACATTACTACATTAGTATGACCTAGAATGCTTCACAAAAAATGTAGCAACAATCAAATCTTAATCTTATGTCAAATGCAATGCGCACACGACATATCTGCAATTTGCAATTTGTATGTAACGGTACAAAACAAATATAAAAAAGCTCAACAGTTTTAGATTCGATTTGCAATCGAGTATATAGCTGGTAATTAAAACACTCAAAGAATCGAATTTTGGTTGTACATTTGTATTATATCGAATCAGGTTTTAAACTGAATTGGGTTTTAGTTGTACATTTACATTACATCGAATCATGTTATTTACTTTTTTTTCGGATAAGTTTGTAAATTTATTGATATCCAAAAATGTATCCTGATCACTCTACATAATAACGTCAGGGTTGAATCAGATTAGTATCTCAAGTCAATTTATAATTTCTCTAATTCTTAAATTTAAAAGCCAACTAGCAACGAAAAGAATAGACATACATCAAGATTCATATAAACGACAAAATTGATTTATGCATGCAGTCATAAACGCGTTTGTTCGTAGGAAAAAACCATGTTTTACAGGTGTGTGTCAACTAAGAGGAAATGGTGTGTTAAACTTTGATGCAAACCTAAAATGGCTAGCCAAGTAGGATTTCAAACAAAGGGTTGCACTAATGCAATTTTAAAAATGAGTTGTTTATATGCATAAATTTATTTTTTAAGTATTTAAGCATGAAAAAAGGGAAGAGGATAAGGTCGGCCAGCCGACTACATGCAAAAGCCAGTTGGCAATAAGTAGAGGCCAGGAATACAAAAACCATGACGTGTCAACAAGATAAACATGATACGTGGGCCCATATAATCTAAATCACGCGTTTAAATGAAGGAGAAACTGTACTCAAGACAGCTATGTGTACGGTAGAGAGTATAAGATCTTTGATTATCCACGTCAGATAAATAAAGTGGGTCCCATTAATACCACGTGGTAATATACTAGAACAAAGACTTGTGGATAAGGATTGGAAAACCTTTTTAGTGATGATGTCATTGATGATGTGTTGAATGAATGGATTTATATATTTAGTGTTGTGATCGAGGAAAATCAATGGATGGTAAGATAAGGTTGTCGTTTTCTTCTTGGTTGATTAGTTGGGGGCCCACCGGTCCAGTTTGATTAAGGGAAGCAAGCACGTGGTCTTTTTTTGTCTCCACATTTATATATTCAAAAATAATTATTATTAATGATTATAATATCCAAAAAATACTTGGCAATATGTTGAGGTATGAAGATATCCATGTCCAACCTTTTTGTATATTTGACAAGGGACATTGATATAATTAATTAATTTATATATATATATATATATATATATATATATATAGATTATTAATTTTCATGTGTGAAGATCAAAGTCCTAGGTGAGAATTTATTGGTCTAAAAAAGAAATTAAAAAATATAGCCTCGTAAAAATTATTTATAACAAAAACAAGAATTTTTTTTTTATAAAATGTACGTTAAAATTTAGTATTTATAAATATTTAAAAATATATTATTATTAAAATTATGATGGCAAATGATCCTGTGAAAATATGAGATGTGAAATTTTTACATTTAAATATTGATAATTACACTTGCACAAAGTTAACAGTAAACACTTGTAACGATCTATGATTTAAGAAAATGTTTTAATGTTAAACACTTGCACAAAGTTAACAGTAAAATATAATTACAAATGCTCACTGTGTAGTATTCTCATGTTATTCAAGAATTTTGATAATAGTGAGCAACAGAGAAATTGAGCGAAAAAGTTTATAATTTTCCAAGTTTAACTCTCAATTACAAAGATGTTCAAGACATTTCTCAACCTGATGTCAATCCCTTAAATGTTCTTATACAACATGTGGATCAAGAGTTATTTATTAATTAATTAATACGAGCAATGATCAAAATATTTCTTAGTTTGTATCAGTTATGTTGCACTACCGGACCTCAAAAAGTCAGGTGTCTTACAACGTGTAGGCGACGTCTTAGTGTTGTTATTCGCAACCTGCACTGATTAATTTGATAAATTATGGTCTTATTCATGCCATTTTGGGTTTTGATGTCCAACATCTGAATTTGTCTATAGAATGAATTAGTAACCGCAAACTATTTAGGTGGAGGTTTGAAGATGACCCGTTTGTTGGGCGTTTTCCATCTGTGGCTCGAGGACATGAACAACCGACCATTGTCGTATATTAGGAATCCAACGTGTGTTCTTCAACCACACATCCATATGCTTATTGATCCCGACCAGTAAGTGGAGGATTTAGGGAGAGTGGTTTCTGAATTTCTTATGCTAGACTTTATCTTAATATCTTTTGAAATTTTATCAAATGGAGAAACTTTGATAAACTTGGAAATGATCAACAAACTCGTTTATAAGAATATTATTTATCATCTGCAAAAAGAAAAATTAAATTAATATAGAAATATATAGGTTTTAAGAAGATTAATATGAAGAACTTAATTGAATGGCTTCAGTGAAACTACTGAGTTATTGCTTTTGAGGCTATTTAAATAATTTTAAAAAAAAAATATTTACCAATTGGTGTAAAAAAATATATGTGATTTTTTTTTATTTTTTTTATATATATATATCCTTTTGTTTTATTGTGAAATGCAGAGTGTGGTAAAATTCTTTGCTACAAAACTAACATAACTAGTAATTCTTGTTGTCTAATTATGATAATGAAAAATATTTCGACTACAATTGTACTTGGTCATGTTGTAGTTAATCTTTTTAAGATCACGTGGAATTGCCAGCTCACCAATTTATGTTTTGTTTTGATAATTATCTTAAATTTATTTGCGATATATTTGTGATCATTTTTCTAATGTAGTCAATAACATAGGGAAAAAAAAAAAAAAAAAAAAAAAAAATCAAATGAAAAAGTGGGTTAACTTTTGTTAAAGACTTTATGTGGTAACCACACGTTGTTAGAGTTACCCAACCCCAACCTTAGGATTTCACAAAACCCTATAGATAATATTTTTTTTTAGATTGTGGGAGAAGTGGAAAAAAATGTATTTTCCATTAGATTTGACATGTGATGATTTCCTAGTAGTTGAAAATACAATTGCAAATAACGTACATATTTCTAGTTATTTATGTAGAGTTCATTAAAAATACTATATTAAATAGATATTTCAAGATGAAAATAAAAAGTTGTAGGCTAAACAACAAATTGTTGTGATATGGTGAAGAAAATCATCATGGCAAAAATATTGTGAAATAACGTCCGATGATTTTCCTATTCAATATTCTGATATATATGGTGTAGAACACTATCGTGGCGAAAAACGTTGTGAAATAACATCCGATTATTTTTTTATTAAACATTGTGAAAAGACAAATAACATCACCATAACGAAGAATAATATGACATGATGCATGATGATATTTTTATTCAATATTGTGAAATGATGAAAAAATTTAAAAAGACATTTTTGCCATCTCCCAAAACACTGTGAAATGACGTATAATGATTTTCCTATCTTAAGAAGTTTATTTTTTTCAGTAAAATCAAACAACAGTTCTATTTTAATGCCAATCATCAACAATATTGAAAAGGTACATGAGCGCTTTGGTATTGTCAAAATTTGCTTCATAACATTGTAAGAGAGGATGTGGAAGGCAAAATCTATGTTAGACAACCATTATATAATGTAGGTTAGGGTCTGCCTCAACCCATAATGTTAAAAAAAAAAAAAAAAAAAACCGTTCCATTTCAAATATCCTAGAACTCCATACAAAATTTTCAAGCAAAATTAGTTGAAAATTAATTCACTCATTATATATATATATATGTGTGTGTGTATGTTATCCTAGTTCACAACAATAAAATAATAATGCGGTGAATGGTTTGGTTGAACATACATTGAATCATTGTGAACATACAATCATTTTTGAACTGTTTGTACAGATCTGATAAAATTTATGGACAAAAGTTTATTGATCATCGTCGGGCACTTTGGAATCTTTTTGTGTGAGATAGTTTTTTCAGTTCATTTGCTCAATAAGTCCAAACTTTTAAAAAATATTTTTCAAAAATTTGGCTGATGAATACCCCATCAATCCATTTGAGTATGTTTATCCCAGAAATGTGGTTGATCGAACCATAAAATATATGAAACTTTCGAGAAAATTCACAGAATGTATTTGTTGGAGAAAGAGATAAGAGTGTCTTGACTTTGAAGAATACAAAATTCGATCCCAATGTGACGGTGTTGAATTGAGTTTGTCGCAATCCTTTTCCGCATTGTGACACATATAACTTGGAGCCATGTAGATGTTGTGCACAACGAGCTTGTGTGCTTTCCCATTTGTGCTCATAGCCTTTTGTTTTATTTTGTATAAAATGAGGCAATTAGAAAACTTTTGGGACAATAATGAATGAGTTACGAATAAACATGTGCAGTCTAGGAGTGATACATGGTCACTCATTTACATGAACAATCATGATCCATATCACAAAACTCATGTGTTATCAATTATTGCATAAAATGCCTTTTAACAAAATTCACAATATTTAAGATGAACTAAGTTTGATATTTTGTATGAATAACTATAGAAGCAAAATCAACGTAAAGTAGTGCACAAAAGGTATTTGTTTGATAAAGTAGTTTTCCTCTAACGAATCCTTGGTTTATTTTTATTAACTTGAGATTTGAGAAAAGAAATGTCTTTTATTGAAAAATGCTAGCATCATAAAACTGTAATGCTCCATGCTTACAGATTCACCAAAACTTGCCATATGGATTGGTGAAGGGATAACATCTTAAATAAAGAGAAAAAGGTGAAAATCATGGAGGCTTGCTTTGGGTGAACTTTAGGGTGGACTTTAGAATGACCGCCACCACCATCATCATCTCTACAAAGCCACCACCAACTACATAGGCGCTAGACCTCTACTTCTTTCTTTTCTAAAATTTTTAATTTTTTTACATATATCTCATTCTTTTTTTCCAAAAATTCATTTTGTTCTCCTTATATTTTCTTCTCTTTGTTTGGATATCAAAATCAATGGTTAAGGATTCGCCATTTTCAAATTTTCTGGTGGGTATCCAAATTATGATTTATCAATCATATTCGATTTGTAGAAAAAATAGTGTAGCCAACCAGAAAAGAGAAACAAGAAGAAGGATCAAGAATTGAGAGGAGCAAAAATGAATAAGAAGAAGAAGAATAGCAGAAGTCTTGTGATGGTGATGTTGGCGACGGTGGTGCGTAGAGTGTGGTGGTTAATGGTGGTTTTCAAAACAAATTAAAAGCTAATATTGTCTCAAACCGACTGAGACATTACCCCTAGCTTCTATATCTATCAACATGGCAAAACTCTGTGAGCTTGGAGTATCACAGAACAGTGATGCTAGCTTAGTTGGTTTGTTATCCCTCTCAAACACTCCCACGAGTGAGAGGTTGTGAGTTCAATATCCCTCTCAAACACTCCCACGAGTGAGAGGTTGTGAGTTCAACATCCCTCTCAAACACTTCCATGATTATTTTGACAAGGAGCTCGATTTAGTGATGTCGTGTTGGGTTGGAATAACCATATTGATCCAAATTAGAAGACACAAAGCAAAGTTTATAGTTACAAGAGAAAAATAAAAATAATGCCCCTATAAACAATTTCACTGTTGGGTTGTGTCTTCTAATCTGGATCAAATGCATGCATCCTATTCTCGGTGAGTCTTTTCCTCACTGGGCAAAGGCAAAGGATTTGTAATGAACAATTTTTGATATTTTTATTAAAATAAAAATTTATCAAAAATAAATAAAAAAATAAATAAAAATCTATATTTTTATTAAAAATTCTATAGTTTCCATCTTGATTTAACTTGTATATACATATTTAGCAAGAATGGACTTCCATGGACCATGACTATGGATCTCCGAAAGGTTTCACATTGGGCTGAAATGAACCAGAATGGGCCAAACTAATGGTTAAAGGAAACTAGTAAATGGGCCAAAATGAATCAGGCTATTCTTTGGGCTATATATTTGTACATTGAGTGGGCCTACTTTGGATTGATAACCCAAAACCTTCCAGGCAAGTAGTTATTCCATACAACTATTGTTCAGCACAAAAGCGTCCAACCTTCGTGTTTTTACTTAACAAAGGAATGTAAAATGAGTTATGATTATTTTTATAAGTCGAATGGTCGAATTATTTATCGATAGCCATAGATAATGGTACTAAAATAAGCGAAAAACTGTTCATTTTGCATTGTAACAAGGATAGCCAGTTAAGCTCAGCTCCTTCTTGGCAGGCCAGAGACTAGAATTTCACCAGGGGGCAAGGTTAATGTATACCATTAGCAACATTGCTGCATTGGTGTTGGTAATATGTGAAATTTTCTATGTGCTATGAAGGAAGGTCATGGCCGGAAAATTATATAAATTTATGTACATTTTTGTGTGGATCATCACTATCACTAATAAAACCCGTGGCGCTGCCATGATTGTCAATTAATTTTATACTGCATAGTAAATTTTAATTTAGATCAAAATATTTTGTTTGTTCGATTAAAATTTGAAGATCATATTTTTTTTTTTTTTTTTTTGATTAGTTGATATATGATTTAGAGTTGGTTGAACTTGAAGTTGCAATCCCGTAGTCTGCACTCTTGGTAATAATTGTACTGAGAATTCTACTACTGTCAAGGATGTTTTAAAAGAATAAGAAAGAAAACATTAAAAATTAATTAAATCTTGGATATATCATTATACTTAAAATATTCTATATCAAGTCGCAAACTCGGAGCAACGTGTTTGTAGTTTGTATTGACAGTTTACATAACATTGCATTTTTGTCGTATGTATGTTTTTTGATTTGCTCTAAGCATTGAAGGTCGTCTATGTAGCTTTTAAGCAGCCATAATTAGCTTGGCCAAAAACTCTTTAATGGAACTCTCCACCCACTGCCAGTCTGGGTTCTTGCAATCTGTTGAACAAATCACTGTTGTTACCCACCATGACGCATGAAGCATACCACACATAGAGGACACAGTGACTCCATTCCCAAATTCTCTTGCATTGGACTCTGTTGCACATACATCAGCAAATGAAAAATGAGCTCTCCTTTAACCAAAAGTTTGTTTCCTTCGTTCATCTTGAGGCCATACTACTGTGGGGTTCCGTCCACAATAGCTTTTATTTTAGATCCCATCAACGACCACCATTTCTTACTCAAGCCTGCCGGAAAGCATAATGTTTGATAACTTTTTCGACCATGTCTGTTCACTGTATAACTTTTTCGACCATGCCTGTTCACTGTATAACATGAGGAATGGGCTTGTTTGATGGGACTAATCAATAATGTTGATTGCAGTTTGCGATGGCTAATTAAATCACTGCATAATATAATCGCAAGAGAGAGAAATTTGGAGAATTTAGCCTCTTCTCCGCTCACAATCTTGTGAAAGGATTTTAATGGTCATTATAGGAAGGCATTTGGAGTGGCTAGTATCGTGTTAAGTCATATTATTTAATATTATTCATTAATACCTTGGCAATGTCTTGAGGATCAGTAGTGTTTCTTCTACATTTTTTGTTTCATCGACAGAACTCTAATAATAACTACTTCATCTTCTACTATACGAAATTGCTCATTTATTATACTATATTAAAGCAGAAAATACATCTAAGAAAATATCTCTTCAATTAGGCTATCAATAAAACTGAAATTGATAGCCTAATTGAAGAGAATTTTGATTAAGTTTGGGTATATTTGTAATTAGGCAAAAGTGGACCACCATCACAGATATAATTAAGCCCAATTAGACCATGGGAATAATTAAGCCCAATAAAAAAAATTAAAAGAATACCCAATCCCAAGTATAATCAAGTCCAGCCCGTACCCAGTTGGACCAAATCACAAGCATAATTAAAATACAGTAAAACTTCGATAAATTAATAGCCTTGAGACTACAGAAAATTATGGAAAAACCTCAATAAATTAATAGCCTTGGGAATAGAGAAAATTATTAATTAAACGAGATATTAATTTATCGATTAATTAATAAACTATTAATTTACATAAACAATATATTTTCATGTATATCTTTCTTTTTAGGGGGCTAACATGATGAAGCTGGATAATCATTTTATTCTAGAACCCGTTCCACGAAAAGAAACACTAAAATCGATAATGATATTGGAATAATTTCTTCTTGCAATACAAAATACAACATCAGATCAACTCATCACACTACAAAAATTTAGAGACGAGGTTCAAACCAAAATCAATTTTGAGAAAACAAAATAATAATTGACTTTCATTATAAAAAAATATAAAATATATTTATATATCAAAAAAATATTAATTTATATATTAGTTGGGCCTTCAATGATTTTTCTAAAATGTATTAATTATCTAATAAATTTAGCGAAATATTAATTTATAAACATATGCCCAAGTTGGGACCAGCCAAAAATATTATTTAAAGGAGATAATTAATTTATCGGGTATTATCTTATCGAGGTTTTATTATATCTTTTCAATTATGCTGAAATTGATAAATTAATTGAAGAGAAATTCATTCAATTTTGGGTATTTTTGTAACTACACAAAATAAATAAATATGGGTCAATATGTAATTTCACATATCAAATACAACAACCTTCATAAGTAACCCTAACTCGAATTCTTTATAAGCAGTAAACCACATTAGCACCACTAAATCTAATACCAGTAATTGACTACCATTGATAAAATGTCCTAACTCGAATTTCTTTCACTTCAACAATTTTAACTTCAATAAGTTTACCAGTAATCTTTTTTGAATAAGTAGCTAAATATATATCCGGTGGAAGTAGTGATTTACACTGAAATCACCAGATAATTACTACGTTTGTACAACTTTTCCATCTATTATACTCTATTAAAGCTGAAAATACCCTTAAAAAAATATCTCTTCAATTAGATTGAAATTAATAGCCTAATTGAAGAAAATTTTGATTGAGTTTGGGTATATTTGTAATTACGCAAAAGTGGACCACCATCACAGATATAATCAAGCACAATAAAAAAAAATTATAAGTATACCCAATCCCAAGTATAATCAAGCCCAACCCGTACACAGTTGGACCAAATCACAAGCATAATTAAACCCAGTAAAAAAAATTAAAAGTATACTCAATCCCAAGTATAATCAAGTCCAGCCCGTACAAAAAATACAGTAAAACCTCGATAAATTAATAGCCTTGGAACTAGAGAAAATTATTAATTAAATGAGATATCAATTCATCTATTAATTAATAAATTATTAATTTACATAATTAACAGTATATCTTTTTTTTTTAAAGGGGGGAGGGCTAGCATGATGAAACTGGACAATCGTTTTATTCTAAAACCCGTTCCACGAAAAGAAGCACTAAAATCGATAATGATATTGGAATAGTTTCTTCATGCAATACAAACTACAACACCAGATTAACTTATCACACTACAAAAATTCAGAGACGAGGATCAAACCAAAATCAATTTTGAAAAAAAACAAGCAACAATTGACTTTTATTATAAAAAAAAATATAAAATATATTTATATATTGAAAAAATATTAATTTATATATTAGTTGGGCATTCAAGGATTTTTCTAAAATGTATTATCTAATAAATTTAGCGAAATATTAATTTATTAACATATGTCCAAGTTGGGACCAGCCAAAAATATTATTTAAAGAAGATAATTAATTTATCGGGTATTATCTTATCGAGGTTTTACTGTATCTCTTCAATTAAGCTGAAATTGATAACTTAATCGAAGAGAAATTCAAAACTCACCAAGATTTACATTGAAATCACCAGATGATTTATTACGTTTATACAACTTCTCCATCTTCTTCTTCACTCAAAGTCTATGTCTGCTTATATGCTTATATTTGATCCATGTATATTTGATGTTTCCTGAAGATCTCTCGACGACACAGAAATCAAAACTCACCAGTATTCTAAGTCAAATGGGCAGCTATGCAAGTTTATTAATAAGATCATTAATAATATTAATATGATATTATTGTGGACACACGTCAAACATGTTTGTGATGGTCATTTTCAAGTACATTCTAGATTTGACAAAAAGTATATTTTGCAGGAATATGGAGAACCAGTAATCTATGTCTTTTCCTTGCACTTATTAGGCACTGACAAAAAGTAAATGAAAATAGAAAATAAACTCCAATAAAGATGATGATATAATCTTCAATACATTTCAATGGTGGGGATACGAAAAGGGACCCAATTAGCAGTAAGACTTATTTACTGCAATTTCATGAAATTTGAGTTTCCCTTAATTTGTGATCTAATGTACGTAAATGTGTTGCAGATGGGACTATATCAAAAAATGTCGCAAGATTCACACAGACATGGATTGTATGGTTGCCTTCCGAAAATGCTTAACTACAGGCCTAACGGGATCTCTCTGTCACATTACAAGTAAGTCATCTTTATCATCATAATAGTTTGTTAAAGATTTCGAATTTTCATGATGTTAACTGTTACAAGCCAATTAAGAGACGCTCGACTGCTAATGGACTACTGTGAAAAGATTGTTTCCCAAAGTGATGAAGCCTCAACAACCGAGCCAGACTAAATTCTAATTGAGACTTTGAGAATTGAGAGTACTGCAAAATCCCATTCTCCTGGATATCTTCAAATGTTTTGGGTTTAATTTTCATGTATATATAATAATCATTTAATTTCATTACTCAAAGATTTATAATAATTCTAAATGAAATCATACCAGATCATAGACTTTTGAAATGGGCTAAACAAAATATTACAAGTTACAAACCAAAAGCAATATAAAACCTCCAAAAAAAAAAACTTTAAAACAATCAGATATGCCCGTGCATTGCACGGGCCTAAGGACTAGTATTCATTTATGTACACAAAGGGGAACAATCAATATATTAGTTGAAGTACGAGAATGTTAAAGTTTAAAGGCCAATAATCAAAAAGGTTTTTAAGGATATGAAAAACAAAGAATTGTAGAAAAAAAGATATGCGAATAGAGAAGAAAAAACATATGCCAATAAAATGATCTTTTTTATTGATAAACTCAAAAAATTAGACAAAATTAGAGGACAAATGCGCTACAAGACCTTTATGAATAGCATGAAACCGGCCTTCGGTTATTTGACATTAATTTTGTGACATGAGGAGTCTTGGTTATCTCGCCTTGAAATCATTGTTAGGAAAATCAAGATGTACGCATGGTCGTCTCGTGTCCTTCGTGTCTCTTGGTTCGTGTCTATGAAAAGTTATTGGGTACTGGACGTACGTACCTAGTTAGAACGTACGTACATCCACTGAGGCAGCAAACCTCTTTTGGTCAGGACGTACGTACGCAGTTAGGACGATCGTACGTCCAAGCAGGCAGCAAACTTTCTACGTCACAGGATGTACGTACGTTATTTCGACGTACGTACGTCCCATATGAAATTCGTCCAATCCGGCCCATTTTGTTTTGTTTCAAACCCTAACTATATATAGGGTTTCTCCACCAAAGAACAACTCAGTTCTTTGGCCGTCCAATTCATCTCTAGTCTTGGAGTTTGTTTAGGTTTTGGTTTTAGGTTGTTTTGGTGATTGAACTCATCTTCTTCTTCCCCATTAGTCTTCTTCTTCTTTCTTCCCCATTCATCTTCTTCTTCATTATTGAATAGTGATTTAGCTTCGAGTCTTCTTGTGTGTTCATCAAGAAGTCGAGTATCCTTGTGTGTTCATCAAGGAACTCTGGTGTAAGCTTGCTTCATCAAGGAACTCTGGTGTAAGCTTGCTTCATAGATCGGCTTCGAGTCTTCTTGTGTGTTCATCAAGAAGTCGAGTGTCTTGTGCGTACATCAAGGTGCTCCGGTGAAGTCAAGGTGTTAGAGATAACCAGTAGTGTCAACTCGCAGTGATTGCAGGTAGTTGATAGGTTTGTACATCTCTTTTCATCTAGTGGATTTATTTGTTGTCGCGAGGACAACCGTGGACGTTTCCCATATTGGGTTTTACCCATAGGTGAAAAAATCGTTTAGGGGCGGATATCCGATCTGCCAAAAAACGGAAAATATCGCGGATATTCGACCTCCTGTGTCGGATTTTTGAGGTTTGGCAAATTACCATTTCTGAGTTGATTACCTAGAAATCGGTGTTTCCATTAAAAAAATCAGTTCTTTCTCTGACAACAAACTCAAATATCTGAACTCAACTCAGTATCAACAGTTTAGAAATATCAGATTGAAAGAAATGAATCAGAAATCTCTTCAACTCACTCACTTGTAGAATACAAGTTTTGAGTTATAGATCGGTGTTTAAATCCTCAATCAAAGAACGTTATCTAACTTTAAATCGACAAATTAAGCAAGAAAATCTCTTCAACCTCTTCGATTACTTTTATTCTTACTAATTTTCTTCATCAATCACTTCAAAGTTCAAACACAAATCAAATCTTCTCTTTCTTTCATTTCAAACATAAATCAATCTTCAGAAAAACTATAAGACCAGTAAGAAGTATTACATGCTTTGAATGAATCAGTAAACTAGATAGATTTTTAAAACGAGCTGATGAGAGAGAAAGAGAGAGTTAAGTGAAGTGGAGAAGAAGATAGAACGGCAGAGAGAGAGATAGATTAAGAAAGAGAAGAGGAAATTGCAGGTTTTTGGAAACAGGAATCTGTTAAATGAAGAGATGAGGTTCGGGTATATCCGAAGCTAAGGTTCGGGTAAATTTATCATAAATTTCGATAAATATCGGTTTTTGCAGAATTATGCCGCGAATATCCGATAAATGCCGACCGGCATGGGGTGTTTTAATATCCGTTTATATGCCGTATGCCGTACCGTGCCGATCTCTAAAAAAACGGAAAATATCGCGAATATCCGGTCGGTAAGAACGATTTTTTCACCTATGGTTTTACCACGTTAAAAATATCGTGTGTTCTTTATTTGTTTATTGCTTTATTGTTTGCTTTACTATTGTTATATTGCACATATATTGGGTTTTCATAGCAAACCCAATTCTTCTAAATACATGCATATTCATCGAACACGAATTTTTTTTTTTACTCTAATTTCATTCATACGGAAATTCTCGATTTTTTTCTCTTAGATTTTCTCTCTCTTGGGACTAACCATTTCTAAAACTCCTCGCAAAATGTCATGATTCGGTTGGGCTATGAGGCAAGGAGCAAATATTGCTAGGAGCAAATTTTTTTCCTCCACTACACAACCAAATTTTATTTGTCTTAATTCAAAGATCAAAATTTTTTATCTGTTGTGTTTTGTATATTCGTATATGTGCGACCAATGAAAAATTGTCGCGTGTTTATAAAATTGGTTGAGTTACATATTTAAATCCCCACTAAGGTTCACCGCACCCATACGTGGTAGTGTTTTATTCAACATCGTAAAATTACGAAGAACATTAACATGGCAAAGAACATTGTGAAATGGTGCCCGCTTATTTTCCTATTCAACATTGTGATATGTTCTCAAACTCGCTTTCCTCTTAAAATAATTTTGTATGGAAATTCCTCCTGAACTTTGGAATGCTGAATGCATGCATGTCCTGACCACAAGATGTACAACTCCCTGTAGTTTTGGTGGGGGGAAAGAGAAAGAGAAAGAGCAGTTGATTTATTTTTCTGTTGTTAACTCTGAGTATCATCGTACAAAAACCTGAAAAAAGGGATTTTTTAGTGTTATGTCTGGCATACTTTCAACCCTTGTATCTCTCCCTCTCAACAATATCAAAAACTCTCTCCAAATACAATGATGATAACACCGGTTGTTCACAGTAGTCGTATTCCTCGAGCTGTTGAAAGCGTTTTTATGTTTCAAAAGCTATGTTAAGAAGAAGAAGAAAAGTTCACCCCCATCTTCTTATCCTTGGTACCTATATATCTGTTTATGATACCATTACCAAAAATTGGATTGACAATTTAGCTATTCAAAGATTAAAAATATTTTCACCACAATTACTACGATGTGGCGGCAAAATCATTGTTTTACGTCGCAAGTTTTCCCTTAAATTTTTCTGCCATTGGGATTAAGTGTTTGATCCAATCGCCAACACATTGACCCCTCTTCCCACACCTGTTGCACTATACAACAATGAAGAATCACTTATTGCACATTCTTCTACTGTTATTGATCAAGGCAGATTTCTAGTGTGTTTTCAACCATTTTTGCACTGTTACATCTTTGACATTTATTCTTGTATGTGGACGCCAATCCAAATTCCACTAATAAGTTTGTGATTATAATTTCAAAATGGTTGTTGTTAGTGGAATTATATATGTACTTTGATGGGATGAGTATGTTTTCATATGACTTGATCGATGGTGGTGGTGATACATTTATAAGGGTTGAGGGGCTGGAGTTACCACCACCTGGTGTTGGTCGATAAAGCTCGTTATGGTTCACATGTAGTATGAACTTTAGACTTGTTGGTGGATCCACCCCATGTTTGGTTAGGGCTGTGAGCCTAACCGTTTGTACGGTTGTGACCCGTTGAAAGAGGGGCAAAGTCCACCTCCGTGTTTGGTTAGGCACGTGCCCACTAGTTTATCCGGTATTCCGGTTGATATACATTGTGATAGCCTCCCTCTACAAGTTTATTTTAACTTATATATACAATTCCTATATTATTTCTTTGTAATTATATTGTGCACAAGGGTTGTTTGAGCTTATGAGTAATGTTTTGTTGTTAACTTTTTTTTGCAGTCCAATAGGATGGGGATTCTGGAAAGACGTGGAAGTCTGAAGATTGCAGCTTAGTGGGCTTTTGGAGAGATATTTTGTTATTGACATTATGATGTTCTAGTTTATGTAGATAAATATTTTGGATCTTGTAATATAATAAGAATCTTGGTTTAAATTTTTTGTACTTAATCTAGTTATATATATATAACACTTGGTTTAGATATTTTTTTTACTGCCAAAATCTAGTTCGAACCAACCTTGTCAGACTGCGTTGAATTTTAAACCGTTCGAACATACGTTCGAACCAACTTCAGAGGAAATCCTGATCCGTTCGAACGTCTCAATAAGCCATTCGAACGTTGCTCTCCAGAAACATTTTTCAACTCCGAAAAAAAAACATATATAAACCCAACAATTCTCCACCTCGGCGAGGATTCAATAATTCTAAGCCGACCCCAAGCTAAAACAAGCACCAATCTCCCATACATGTCCCGAAGGACCAAATCGGCTGTACCCACCTCATGATTGCTTACGTACCCTTCTCCTAAGGGATCAGGCCATCGTAGTTCACTTCAATAGCATCTGCCATTGTAGTTCACTTCAATGGCATCTATACGATGCCCACCATACCTGAAAATGGTCAAATTCCCACAAGGGGACAAATCAAATTAAATGCCCACCAATGCCCTGTAGGGCTTACAAACAACTTCAACACAATGGGGTCCAAGCTACCAAATACCATTTCCACCTCAACAAAGTTCTCCATTGAAGATGATCCAATGTCCCGAAAAACTAACCTCTCAAGAGTTTTTCCTATGAAGTTCATACCAAGTGCGGTACAAATTCAAATTTACCAAATACGTCCTTCTTACTAAGCGTCGAACAAACATCACATGAAATATTACCAACAATAGGAAGTACGTATGCAATACCCCCCAAACAAAGGTTTCACTGCTTCAACAGGTTCTTGGGCGATAACCTTGCTACTAACAATGGTGGTTTGAACTTTCTTGTTTTCCGTGTCACCTAACAAACCAAACAAATGTGGAGTGGCATCAATCTCCACCCGAACACATGACGCTCCAATAAAATGCCTACCAACCATGCATGCCTTGCCACCTTCCAATAAATCTGTCTTCACTTGCATAGTACCATCAACATCATGCTCCATATAACTATGCAATTCATTGGTAGAATCGACAGACAAATCAACAAGTAAACTATGCAAACCACATCTAATTGCACTTTCTTTCAAGTAGTACAACTTACCCTTTCTAATGCCTTTCATAACAACTCGTGTACCTACAACAACTTTTAGAGCTCCACCAATACACGTAATTTTCATACCATCAGACTCTAAAACACCCAATGAGATTTGATTCATAGTCAAGTCCGATACATACCAAACATCTTCTAACTTTCGAGTGCATTCATCTTCCAACTTCAATCGAACTGTACCTATCCCAAAAGTGTTGCAAGTATGATCATTACCAAGCAAAACACAAGCATCTAGCTCCTGAAAGCTATCAAACAACTCCCTATTGGGACACATATGATAGGAACAACCTGAATCCAAAATCCACTCATTAGTAGAATAACCAACTGAAGATGAAGCCAACAACAAAACACTTACACATGAATCCTCATCTCTATGATGTACACAAACAATCTTCTTCTCCAACTTTGGACAATTAATTTTCCAATAATATCCCCAACGATGACAATAGGCACATTCATTCTTTGCAGGAGTTCTTCGACTTCTCAATCTACATTGAGAACCAACAAATCTACCGATACTATCATCAACAACATAGAGCCGGTCTTCTCTATTTTTCAAACCGTACTTGTATTCCAACTTGGACATAACATAACTATTATAATGGTTTCCAACTCGACACCGTACCACAGATCTTCTACCAAACTATACCGGACAAATTTACAAGCCTTCAAATTTAGAGTTAACCATTCATCATCGTTCATATTTCTGGATTTATCATCAAGAAATAGCCATTAATGGCTAACCTGCAATCAAATACCTCTGTCTTCCACATAGCAAAGTCGAGGTTACCATTAAATGTATGAATGTCAACATCTAATAACAAGGTTTGATCAAACAAACTATCAACCCCCTTTCCAAATTCACTCGAATCCGAATATAATCCGACATGATACCAATCAATTTCATACACTAGCAAACCAAACAAACAAACCAACCAAAAGAAGTTCACCAACCACAAGAAAAAAAATCCAACATCGGACTTTTTTCGAAATTGAGAAAACAGAACTGTCAACTTCAAAGAATGACTAAGAATAGAATACTTTGAACCAAAAAACTATCATTAACATTTTGTAACCCTCTGCAGGAGGATATATAATATGAACCAGGCAGCTCTTGATGCCAGTGGTAGGTTGTAGACTAGAAATTAAATTTATATAAACAGGTAAATAAAAATTGTTCGCGGCTGACTAAATAAAAATCACCATCAAAAGTACTAAAACATTGTTCACAACTGACTAAATAAAAATTACCATCACAACATAATCAAAAGTTTGAAACCTATGGCATTCCAATAAAGTAATTTTGAAAAAAAAAAAAAAAAAAACTTTCAGTATGATACCTTGGCGATGTCCTGAGCATTGTGGTTTGGTCTGGCAAGGGCCCATACATCAGAAAGTCTTCTAGGTGATCTGATGCTGGTCTGGCAGGTGCGCTTCAGCAGTACTTACACCAGCAAGTCTTGTAGGTGAAATGAGGCTTCCAACATGAACAATGGCTTCCAATTTGTCGTAGAATAGAGGAAATCCACGAATAATAAAATGTTTAAGATGTCGTTTATTCTTCAAATCATAGTAACCTTGACCAGTAAGATCATGAAGTAAGATACTGTCATTCTTGACCATTTTTAAAATTTTAAGAGAGTACCGTAATCCCAATGGCGAAACCATTTCTGATCTAATGATATATTTTTTCGTCCATGACTCTTGAATTCCGTAGTCTTGCATAATCCACACTGCAAACTTAACATCAGAACTAGCAAAATGCTCAGTGAAGCATAGATGCTCACCAAACGACGTCAAAGTTCTAGTGCTTCTTGAATCCACACTGGTAGGAATTGTTAAAACACTGAAACTTTCAGTTTCAATATCTAAGGCAACAATTTCACGTTCTTTGAAAATTGTACTCCCCACACATTTTTCCCAATGTAAAGCCCCACATACAAATACCTGATATGTATATCTGGTTACATAAAACCATGCTGGAAAGTCTGTTATCCTTCTCCACTTCTCTTTCCCAAGGTTGAAAATCTCAACTCCAGTTTTAAGTAATCCATTGCTATCGCTGTAGTTAAAAGTATAAATGACCTTGTACATGTTAGTGGTTGCATCAAAACCAAATCCAGAGGAACTGGGTTTAGAATGGGAGAGTCTACTTTCGGGTAAACTATCATCAATTGTTTGTTTTGGGAGCTTGAAAGTATCACCTATAATAGGATTACATATATAGAAATATCCAGAACACCGTAGACAAATCAACCCATTACAAGAACCAATTAGGCCGATTTTCCCTTGTGGTAGTAGGTCATGAAAGGAAATTTTGAAGGCTGTCAATTTAGTATCGTCTTTTTCGTTATCTACCAAGTAAACTCCACTTAACTTTTTATAGGTGTGACAAAGAATAAGACAGTTGGGATCATTTTTGTTTAGTCTCGAGTGATAAAATTCAATGAAAATAGGATCATTTATAAAGTTTTTCCAATCTTTACATACAAACCTGCATCGAGCGAGGGCTTTAATAGACAATCTGGTGAAGATATCAATACGTAAATCGCGAGGAAGGCAAGACATCGTACGCCTTTCCTTTTCCATGTTGAACTGTTGATGCTTGCTTAGACTGAATTAGAAATTTTGAAGAAATGATTTTTGCAGTGATACTGGCAGAAGAAGCAATGAGTGTGATAGTTGAAATTAGAAACCCTAGGTTACCTACCATTTATATAGCTTTTTTCATTTCCAATGGATTGGGCTTACTAGTTATCCAGTGAACAAGCTTTTTAATAGGTACTATGTGAACATGCACGCACACGGGTCTGTGCGTGAACCCATAATCCTTGCTTTTATAAAATTTCTCAAGCCCACCCATAATATCATATCTAGTTTGGTTTGCATATTTAATGCAGGTTAGAGATTACGTGTCAAAATTTGGTTGGATGTACCGCAGTTGAACTAAAAAATTAATTATCTTTTAGTTTTCTAGCCAATCAGCTGATGCTGCCACATATTGTGTTTACTATTCCTTGGCACTGCTCTCTTCTAAAGTAGTAAAGATAAGTACAAATTTAATCCTCAAATCCATAGATTTTGGATATTGAAATGGGTTGGGCTTTCTTGTGAATTGGGCCATCTTACAGGCCAAATTATAATCTACGACATCCTGTAAACCGTGTTCGGCTAATCACCCTAATACGAGTTTATAGGAGGTTTTCATTGATGATGAGTTGAATTGTCTTGGTTGTCATTCTATGATAAATATTTTGGTGTGTTCAATAAGTTTATACCGGGGATACATACCTAGTTTGAGCTTATGGAGTTTTTAGAATGAGTAATGTGGTTATCATAATCGTGCATATTTGCTACTTGCTTTTAACAATGGCTCTGTTTGGTTCATGGAATTTAAATTCCAGGAAAGTGAAGGATACTAATGTAATAGTGAATGATAAGAGAGAGAGGGCGCATAAAAGAGAGAGAAACAGAGACGGAGATGGACGAAATTCATGCTAAAACGAAACACTTGCCTGCTTTGTCCTAACAATTATGAAAACTGGTTTTCTCTTTTTAAAAATAGAAACCGTATTCCAATAAATTAGCTATGCCTGGAATTTGAATTCCGATCTCCTCCTAAAAAATCTTCCTAAAATCTAGTCATTTTTGCTCATTTTCCGGGAAACCAAATGCTGAGAACCAAACACAGCCAATACTTTTCGTGAATCTCGTGGTTATTATAATCGTGCCTTCAATTGTTGTTTGCCATGTATGTTGTTCTTGATAATCAACCACTGGATCAACTCTAAACTTCACAGACGATCCATTAGAAGCTGACGATCCATTAGAAGCTCTGGGATGTTGATAATGATTCCAATTGAAGTAGAATTTATTTTCCCCTCTATGAAAAGACAAAAAATGACTAGAAACTGGACCAACAGTACAAGGTAATTCCAAACCCTTGAACCTCAATAAGCTTCTTTGTCACACCTATAAAAAGGTAAATGGAGTTTACTTGGTAGATAACGAAAAAGACGAAGCCTTCAAATTTTCTTTCATGACCTACTACCACAAGGGAAAATCGGCCTAATTGGTTCTTGTAATGGTTTGATTTGTCTACGGTGTTCTGGATATTTCTATATATGTAATCCTATTATAGGTGATACTTTCAAGCTCCAAAAACAAACAATTGATGATAGTTTACCCGAAAGTAGACTCTCCCATTCTAAACTATCATCAATTGTTTATTTTGGGAGCTTGAAAGTATCACCTATAATAGGATTACATATATAGAAATATCCAGAACACCATAAACGAATCAAACCATTACAAGAACCAATTAGTTCGATCTGACCGCGTGGTAGTAGGTCATTTAAAGAAGTTCTGTAGGCTGTCAATTTAGTATCATGTTTTTCATTATCTACCAAGTAAATCCTACTTAACTGTTGATAGGTGTGACAAGTAATGAGAAAGTTAGGATCATTTTTGTTTAGTCTAGAGTGATATGATTGAATGAAAATAGGATCCTTAATAAAGTTTCTCCAATCTTTACATACATACCTGCATCGAACTAGGGCTTTAATAGACAGCCTGCTGAAGATATCAATATGTAAGTCATGAGGAAGGCAAGACAACGTATGCCTTCTTTTCCATGGTAAACTGTTGAATGATGCTTGCTTAAACTGAAATTAAAAAACCCTAGCTAGCTTACTAGAATATATAGTTTTTTTTTTCTTCATGGGCTTTAATATAAAGTGAAACTTTCTAGACAAGCTCAAGTCCAACTTTAATCAGAGGCAATTATACTTAAACTGACAGATATACAAGATTTAAGGCTGTCATTATGGATCGACAAAAACACAAGAACAAATAAATAAATCCATTCAAGACAAAAATATGAAATTAAAGGTGAAAGTTGGCCTTGAGATACAATTATGAGGCACAATGATCATGTGGTTTTCATCATGTGGATTATTAATGTTTGGTTTCGCAAGACATGGTGGTATTTTTGTCCTAGTATACCTTCTGTTCTGTAATCAACATTAAATGAATAAATATGATATAATATTGGCGTATTTCGATTTGCATTAACCATATTGTAAGCATCTTCAGGAGCACCTTGTGTCAACCAATGCAACTCATTTTTCACAAACATGAGTTGTGTATATACAATCGTTATGGTATATTCGACTGACTTTTGGAAGTTCACTATACTTCGGGTGTCGGGTGGATCCAAATTCGTGTCCGTCTGTCCATTTTCTTTTTCTTTTTCTTCTCTCTCATCTTCTTCTCTTCCCCCAACTCTCTCTGCTTCAACCCCTCTTTATTCTTCCTCCTCCCCTTTTTTTTTTCTCCTTCTCAATCTCTTTCTCCTTCACAACCCAAAGTCGGTCCCCACCGTTTCACGGTTCTATATCAAGGAGAGTGGCTATACACCAAACATCTTCGTAACCCTGTAAAATAATACAACTTGCATGACAACTATTAGTACTGCAGATTCCATATACCTCATATAGATGGTGATAATTATTATAACCCACTGCCCAGGAAATTGGAGTAAATCCACAAAGAGGAAAAGGAAGAGACACGAAATATGCCGGTTTTTTAGAGAATCGGCATTGTAAATTTCGGGAATATCCGAGAATATTCTTGTCATTTCAGTTGACATATTTGTTTCAAGAGTCGAAATGTCGAAATATACCGTTTTTCCTGAATACAAAATTTTGCTCGGATTCGGAATTTTAAGCTATTGTAAAAATAACTTCTTCCTTTTCCTTATGTGGGTTTTTTTGTGAACGAGGGAGAACTACATTGCGAAAACTTGGTTTAGAAATCAAAGAGAACCAAGACTTGATTATGTATTTGAATTACCCTAGATCCTTTACGGGAAGTCCTAAACAATATGCCAGTGATGATCTCTTCCGGTAGAAGATAAGAAGCCGTTTTTCTAATTGATTTGTTCATTGGTAGCAATATAATATTAATCATCAGTGATGCACTTTTTATTTCTTCTTCTTCGCTTGTGTTTTGAGGGTTTGACCGCATTCAACGTACATACATCTCTACTACTCTATAAAGGCGCTCTCAAAACGAGATGGTTTGCGAAGCCTAAGACGTCAACCATCACCATCACAAACATACTAATAATTCCGGTTTTACCCTTACTTTATTTACATATATGCGCAGGCTGTAAAAAACCCATGCCCTTACCCAATAATACCCCCACTTATGCAGCACAAGCGTGCATATTCACATAGTCTATATTTATACTCCTCGTGGAGTCAGTTAAGGAGTACAACTTTCTAAATCTTTGATGGGCTTAGAAATCCAAATCCAAAATGGATTCCACGAGAACCTGTTTTTTATAAAACCAGGCTGGAAAGTCTGTTTTCCTATATTAAAGCCCAGGAAAGAAATGAAAAACAGCTATATATTGTAGTCAGCTAGTAAGCTAGGGTTTCTAATTTCTACTATCACACTCATTGCTTCTTCTATCTGCATCACTGCAAAATTCAATCATTCAAAATTTCTAACTCAGCTTAAGCATGGATCAACTGTTCAACATGGAAAAGAAAAGCAGTACGATGTCTTGCCTTCCACGTGATTTACGTAATTATATCTTCTCCAGATTGTCTATTAAAGCCCTCGTTGGATGCAGGTTTGTATGTAAAGATTGGAAAAACTTTATTAATGATCCTATTTTCATTCAATTATATCACTCTAGACTAAACAAAAATGATCCCAACTTTCTTATATTGTGTCACACCTATAAAAACTTAAGTGGGATTTACTTGGTAGATAACGAAAAACATGATACTAAATTGACAGCCTTCAAAACTTCTTTACATGACCTACTACCACACCGTCAGATCAACCTAATTGGTTCTTGTAATGGTTTGATTTGTCTACGGTGTTCTGGATATTTCTATATCTGTAATCCTGTTATAGGTGATATTTTCAAGCTCCCAAAACAAACAATTGGTGATAGTTTACCCAAAAGTAAACGCTACCAATCTTATCCGGGTGCCTCTGGATTTGGATTTGGCTTTGATGCAACCACTAACATGTACAAGGTTATACATACTTCCTACTACAGCGATAGCAATGGATTACTTAAAACTAGAGTTGATATTTTCACCCTTGGGAAGGGGAGATGGATAAGGATAACAGACTTTCCAGCGTGGTTTTATGTAATGCAAGATACATATCAGGTATTTGTATGTGGGGCTTTACATTGGGAAAAATGTGTAGGGAATACACGTAACAAAGATCGTGAAATTGTTGCGTTAGATATTGAAACTGAAAGTTTCAGAGTTATAACAATTCCTACCAGTATACTTTCAAGCAGCTTTAGAACATTGACGTCGTTAGGTGAGCATCTATGCTTCACTGAGAGTTTTCGTAATTATGGTCAGATTGTAGTGTGGATTATGCAAGACTATGGAATTCAAGACTCATGGACAAAAAAATATATCATTAGTTCAGAATTGCTTTCGCCATTGGGAACCTCTTTTAAAATTTTAATACTGGTCAAGGATGACAGCATCTTACTTCATGATCATACTGGTCAAGGTTACTATGATTTCAAAAACAACCGTCATATTAAACATTTTCTTATTCGTGGTTTTCCTCTGTTCTTCAAAAAATTGGACATCGCTGTTCATGTTGGTAGCCCCATTTCACGTACAAGAGTTGCTGGTGTAAGTACTGCTGAAGCGCACCTGCCAGACCAGCTAGCATCAGTTCATCTAGAAGACTTACTGATGTAAGGGCACTTGCTAGACCAAACCAGAATGCTCAGGACATCATCAAGGTATCACACTGAGATTATTAGGACTTTATCTGAAAGGATTTTTTTTCGAAGATTTCTTTATTGGAATGCCATAGGTTCAGAATTTTAATTAGGCTTTTTGATGGTGATTTGTATAACGAACAATGTATTATTTGCAGTAAGCAAGCTGGGATTTGAACTGGATCCTTATCCGTTTATATAAATTTAATTTCTAGTGTACAACCTACCACTGGCATCAAGAGCTGCCAGGTTCATAATCTTCCTGCACAGGGTTACAAGATGGTAATGATCCTTCATCCTTCCATAGAAGAGCCCATATTGGACAAATGAACTGCATGTATCATTGCACCAAGGGCTCTGACAGATTCCCCGTTGCTTGGTGAATCCTAGAACTTTGGAGACCTGCTAGTCTAGTCTTGATATCACATGAGATCTGTTGTGTAACCTGGTGTTGTGCCTCACGGAAACGTACGTAATCACATAAACACTGTTGATAATCGAATAGAAAATAACACACACTACAATTAAGAATAATAAACAATGCAAATAACAAAACACAAGAAAATTACGTGGTTCGGCGTTTGCCTACGTCCATGGAACAAAATGAGGAGCTTTCATTAATATCGAGAAGATGAAGAACAACATATAGGGTTTCAATTTTCGTCACTACACAGTAATTGAATCTCACACCTCTTTCAAGGAGATACACAATTGTTGAAGATACTAAACAATTCCCTAAGACCTTATATTTGTAGCCTTTAGGGTGTACAAGACCAATTACTAATAAGGTGTATAATTGGGCGTTGTATAATTGGTTTATAGCCTTTAGGGTGTATAATTGGTTTTCTAAATCCAAATCCAAACGGATTCCACGAGAACCTGTTTTCCAACACCTGATTCTTGTCCTTCCTTGTGTCTCAAAAGTTCTGCTATTTCTTTCATTACAAACCTAGTAAACATGCAGTGGCCGTTGTGGCAGCTTATACAAGGAATATGATTGGTGGTTTTCTTCGTGTTATCTCCTAGTGTTATTTGAATTTACACGACCAAACTATCCATTTTGACAACGAACTTTGAACTTGTTTTCAAAACTGACAACATAGTTTGAAAGTAATAACAAACTTTCATTTTACTTTCAAAAGTGACCATGGGAACGGAATCCGGTGAAGTTCTCCGATAAAATTGCTGACATGGATTTTGTTTGCTTACGTAGCATTGACCAATGCTGAGTTGTCAATTTTTTTTATTTTTTTTGTTTGCCAGTTTCGTTTTGTCTCATCTTCTTCTCATCAATCTTTCGCTTTTACTAAAAAAAAAAAAAAATTGGTGATGGTGGGGTATAATGTTCGTGTAAAGGTTTGATTCTTGTTCAATTCATGTTCTATTGTTGTCGATTATATAGCTTCTTTGACCTACCAATCGCTCCACATGATGTTTTAAAGAAAGTGTGTAAGTATCTTAAACTAGGGTTTAATTATTTAGTCAATTCATTGTACGGTTAAACTAGGGTTTTAGATCTAAACAAATAATATTAGTAGAATTTGTTGGATTTGGGGTTTTTATTCTTTAATTTGGGAGTTTTCAAACCTAGGGTTCTTTAATTTGAGGGGTTTTATAAAATTATGGTTTTCAATGTTGATAAAATCTGGATTAGTGATATAAATTAATTTTTTAATGTAAATCTTAAAATACACACTCATTTAGGTTGTTTTTTAATTTTTCTAATTTGATTACGTGAAATTTACTTTTCTTACACATCACACAGTTCACCGGAGAAATCCATCAGAATTATTCACATTGTCAATTTTGAAAATTGATTTGAAGTTTGTTGTTAGTTTCAAAATACGTCGTCGGTTTTGAAAATAAGTTCAAAGTTCATTGTCAAAACGGATAGTTTTTTATAGAAACTTTCATTTATCTAACAAAGCTTAGGCCTGAAGGACTATGAGCAAGAATTCTTTCCAAGACCCATAGATTTCCCACAGACGCGGCAAGAATGCATGATTGTATACTTAACCAATTTCAAGTAAATTAGAAACTTAAGCTTTCTTGAAAGAACAGATTGACTGTATTCAGCATTTGTACATACTGTATACATAGTGTGTATGGCTAAGCAGAACATTTTATTCACAATATATATATATATATATATATATATATATATATATATATATGATAACATTTTTATTCACAAAATATATAGTATCACCTATTGATTTGGCTTTATATGAATCACAAAAATTTGTTCATATATAGCTAAGAAGAAAATTTGTGCAAAATATGGCAAAATAATTAGGGAAATTTCGCATTAGCTTGGAGGTCTTTTGTATGAATTTGAGCAAATTTGCCCACAGCCAGGGTAGTCCACGATCACCATGTAGTCACCAGTAGTTGTTGTGGGTAGGGTTTCTACAATCCTTTTATGTCGTTAAAACATATTTTAGGAACCGGCTACTGCCCCGCTAATATTTACTTACTACTGCTAGGATTGCTAAACCTACATTTGGGTCTCAAAACATCCTTTGTTACAGCGAAAAGAAACAGCCTATAACTTACAGTTGTTCCTCAGAGTCGATAACTTTCAATTCCCAATTCTTGGCCTTTATGGAGCACGGAGAATATTAATCACTCTCTTGTCAGCTTGGAAGGCCTGGGAGAGAATATCATCTGGGATGGCAAGGTTTGATTCGAAGATATATAGTACTAGGTGTAACACCCATGAGTTGGTGTTAGTCCAACATTGCCAAGGAAGTGATTGTATTGGTAGTATATAGAGCTTAACTATACTCTAACTAAGATCAAGGCCTTTTTGGGAAAACCTAGATGGGTGGACCTTGATCCAAAACCCTCTACTGGATATCCGCAGTAACTAAAGGGGGACATTATTGACGTTAGCGAGTGGTACGGGATGAGCACACGAAATCCCGGGCATTACACTAGGAAGTGCACCGGGATGAGTGGACGAAATCCCGGGCATTACACTAGCTAGGAATCATAATTTTGAGCACACCGGGATGACGAAATCCCGGGCATTACACTAGGAATCATAATCACGCCGGAGTTCTGGCTAATCATACTAGGATGGAGGTGATAAATCCAACAAAAAGTGTACCTTCCAAGACTACAAGGATCTCAGTTGCTCTAGGGTGTGTGTGAGGTGGGTTCAGACCAAAAGGTCTGAATTCCATATGAATTATGGAGATTCCAAGAGTGTTGAGTCCGGGGATATGTACCACGTACATTTGCTGGAGTGACAATAACTGAACCTTGTAGGTTTGATGTGTTTCCTGCTAAATGAAGGCATGAAGCCTGACAAGTAAAAATCGTCGCCAGTAGCAAGTGCTGCCAAGCTGGGTCCTTGCAGAACCTCCCATTCACAAACAACGATACATATAAGCATTATTTTCATTTTAAAGTAGTAGATAACATATCTACATACCAGAAAAGAGGATAAAAAACAAGTAAGCCAT
Organism: Aquilegia eximia; assembly: GCA_023053565.1. Taxonomy (NCBI): domain Eukaryota; kingdom Viridiplantae; phylum Streptophyta; class Magnoliopsida; order Ranunculales; family Ranunculaceae; genus Aquilegia; species Aquilegia eximia. Next base: position 22,793,257 of record JALIGU010000005.1, read on the forward strand.
AAAACTCATCTTACCAGCTCTGTTAGGATCATCAATGCCAACACAGAAATCCTGACTGGACTGGGATCAGAAGCAAGAACTAAGGAAGCTAAGGCAAGAAAGGTCAAAGCAACTACAAGTATGTGAGAGGCCATATTGTTTTGGCTTTGCTACAAAGTTTGAATGACTCTTATCATGTCCTGGATTGGTATTTATAGAGTTAGAAGCACTATAAGAATCATGTGCATAGCAAGTAGATAATCGAAGAATTCTGCTCATGGAACACATGCCCACTAATATACATGATTGGTATATCTATACTACTATTATAAACCTGAATAAAATTCAGGGGTAAATCCCGGTTTGGGGGATTAATTGATTGGATAGGGAACTAAGAAGTGTGCTAATGAGGGTGCGACTGTTTACCCTGGAAGACCCATGAAACTATATTGTGATAACAAATCTGAGAATTGAGCTTTAGAATTTTGTCACCTAATTTTGACTAAAATACCCTTTTAGTCATGGTTTTTTGGTAAATTTACATAATACTTTTTAAATAATGATTTTATTGTAATTTAACAAATTTATTTATTGGTTGAATTTTTATATATGAGCAAAATGTCTAATAATTACAAAAATAATTAAATTAACAAAATACAAGGATAATAATAAATTTTACATAAGAAATAATTATTTCATACGATTTAATAAATTAGTGTATTTTATAATATTTAATAAAATTAATAACTTAAAGCTCGAATGCTAATCAGACACGGATGAATTAAAATTACGCACCGGCTAAACACTAGTTGTATTAAAAGTAGTAAACATATAGCATGTAAAAGGTGGTTAGGTAGCAACTAGGAAGTAGATAATTGAAGAGTCAATCTGATCATTTGCTTCTGCACCATTCATAGCTTCTTCACATTATGACCAATTATACATCAACATTGAAATTCTGAATCTAGACATGCATCTTGTAGAGATTAAATCATGGGATTGTTTTTCTTACATATTACTAGTTTTCAGATTGGAGATCTACAGACTTCACTGATGCATATGGCCAAGTGTTGACCCAAACTACTAGAGTGTACAAGCTAAGGCATTTTGCAAGTATAAAAAACCACAAATGATACACCTACAGCTAGCCCATACTCCCTCATAGACCTAGTGTAGGGTTTGTTAAGTTTCAGAATGTCAGTACTACGTTAGATCCAATGTCAGTACTACGTTAGATCCATTCATGCCCCCCAAGACTAAGGATTCATATGAACAATCACAAGCATGAAAAACCAACAAATGTATTATGGCTGCTATCACTGCAGAATGGCGTGTTCTAACGAGTTAATGTCCATGAACTAATTAATGATGTTCTGTGGTAAATATGAACTCAAGTTAAACCAGTTTCTGAATTGTGTGTCCAAGGAGTTTGGTTGACTAAACACTCATCCAAAATTCCAAATCACCTTATTAACACTGTCACAACTGGAGTCGCTGATATATATATGACGACATTGCATGTTTAAAATATTTTTGTTCCTACTTGTTGTGGGACGTATTAAACCTGACCGTAAGTTTGCAGATAAACAAGTTCATAGTAGACCTGCAACCCTCATTTTCATAACTGGAGCATCATATTATTAGATGGTGTGCAATACAAACCATTTTATTGTACAATAGTAAAAAACACTCAAATGATGAACATAGCTCTCTGTTGCATGGACAGTATAGTTAGTAGTACAACAATAACACCTGTAGGTGCACATTTAGTTGGTGTCCATCCAGAACTGAGCTTGAAGACGATCGACGAATTTCTTGTTAACTTGGAATGCTTTGGCAAGAACATCAGCTGAGATGGGTGGATTTGATCCAAAGACAGCATTAGCAATAGTAATCACACCAGGGTTCTGGCTGCTTAAAGCAGCAAAAGCAACAGCCTGAGTTTTTCCGATATTGAATTGGAAGTGGATAAGACCAACTGGAAATACAAAGGCATCGCCCTCATAAAGAACCTTGGTGATGAGGCGGTTATCAGGGTTAGAGGTGACGAATCCCACGTAAAGACTACCCTTCACAACTTGAAGGATTTCAGTTGCTCGAGGGTGTGTATGAGGAGGGTTGAGACCATATGGTGCATAGTCTATACGAACCAAGGAGATGCCGAGAGTGTTTAGTCCTGGAATCTGAGCCACATTTGCTGGAGTGACAAAAGAACCAAGTTGGTTAGATGTGTTCCCTGGTATATTAAGCCCCTTTAAGAAAAAATCATCGGCTGTGGCAAGCATCGGGTTCTTGCAAAATTTCCCATTCACAAACACTGCAAAAAATTCATATAAGCATCGATCAATATGACAAGATAAAATGAATACTGTATATGATTTCATTGTGTGTGTGTGTGTTTTTATCAAAACAATTAAATTGACACTGAGGACTGAAATATCTTTAACTGGTACACTGGACAACTACTGTCACCGTTATGATCAGTATATCTAAAAACTTTAATACTACTAAAGAGAACTTGAGAGATTAGAGATTATACGAGCATCTTTAGGTTCGTCAATGGCAACACAGAAATCTTGAAGTGGACTTGGGTCAGAAGCAAGAACAAATGAAGCTAAGGCAAATAGTGTAAAAAATACAAGATATTTAGATCCCATGATGTTATTCTAGTTTAAGTTTGAATGACTTCTAACATGTCTTAAACAGGTATTTATAGAGCTAGAAATTTAAGAACTAGTCGCTTATGTATCGTTTTTCATTATGAATAGAAGGTAGAAGACTGAGTAAGTCTTCATAATACTAATTGAATTGTTCTACTAAGTAAAAGAAAATGTCAACCTGCAGTTGGAGTAACTGCATATTATCCAACTACCATATCTATCTAAGACATTTTTAATTTTAGTCTTTGCGCAGTAAGTAGTCGACTAAGTCTAAACTCTGACTATACGTTTGTGAATAGCTGCATATTATCCAACTACTATATCGACCAACTCTTCTACTCTAACACAAAATCGCATGTTGTAATTTAGGTCCAGAAAGTGGATTTTACTCGCACTTTTTTTTTTTATCTTGAAAACTTATTTTGCACTCGGTACTTCATGCCATCGACCAGCAACCTCCTGCCATCAAGCTGAATTCAAATAAGTGGCAGTCTGGCAGATTCAATTATGTTATTATTTTTTACTTTAAATAAATGGAGGGGTTCCAGGGACTCAGGAAATGTTTGACTCAATCCTATTTAGAGTACTTGTACATGTTGGATTGGCATGATTTTTTGTAGGATGGATGTTCTCATTATATACGACATCTTCACCAAAAATTTATCATAATCTGAATTTTTTAACCCTAGAAAAATCATATTACAAGTTAATGTATTGTGGAACGTTTATTTTTACCGTTGAATTTAATGTTACATTTGATGGGTCTAAATGTATTCAAATGAGCTGATTTTTTATGTAGTAGATCGTTATAGTAAGGAGATCATATCTACGAAAAATCATGCCAATCTAATATGTACAAATACCAGATAGGATTGAGTCAAACATTTCCTGAGTCTCTGGAACCCTCCCTTAAATAAAATGTATGTTTTTTTTTTTTTTCTTTATTTATTGAGGTTTTCTTTGAATTGCTAATATTAATTTTTGTAAAGTGTAACCGGCCGCCAGATTACAAAGTGTTGACAGCATTTCGTGGAGTTTGGATTTATTGGAGTTGAAGCTACTCAAGCCCAAGGGTAGTAATAGGCCACGTGGATATGCGGCCCAATTTGAAATATATATAAGGGTTTTTTCTATAATAGAAAACTGTTTATCTATGTGATAATCGTTCATCCTTCTTCTACTGTTCTTCATCATCCCAAGTCATCATCATTAACAACAACAGAGATTTGAGAGTTGCTTCTCAGAGTGAATTTGAAAGGAGTTGCAGTGATTGCGTCAAATAGAAGACTACCAGAGCACTATTACAAGTATTAACCTATGTGATTGGGTTAATCTGAGATTATAATTGTGACTGTACTATTCTATTCATATTCAATTATGTTATTGTTATCTACTTTAAGTAGTGTTTTTTTTTTTTTTTTTCTTTACAACTTTGTGTTTATTTACTATGGTTTTCTTTTTTTACCGTATCTTCGTTCTAATATTCTCCAAGTTTTGTATATCATTACAGACACCAGCCTGCAACTAACAAAAGATTTGGCAAAACGTGTTCTGTCAAAAGTGCCCATATTGAAGGAATTGAAGATATAAGTTATAAACATAAAAAAACACAGCGTGAATGGAGGTTAATAGACGTGTTCTGGCGAAGGTGAGTAATTTTCAATTCTATAAATATTTAAATTATGATGTCGTTTTTAGTCGACTCCAACTGAAATCAAAGCTTAATGTTGTTTTAACCCTCAACCTTACAGCAGGCATACAATTCAATCAGTTCTTCCTTTGTATTTATTCTGGTGTAGATAGCACTGGCATTTTCCCTCACCTTTTTCTTATTAGTTGTAGTAGTAGAGTAGAAGTACCCTTTAAGGTCTATTTGCTGTCATGTATTTGTATATGGTAGCTGCGAAGTGCAAACCGTATAGTCAATCTGTTGCGTTGTGTTGGATTGAGCCATTTTCTGATGGCGCTGTCCAGATTCATATATGTGTATTGCTTTTCAATTTTTAGGACTTTTTACTTGGATCAACCTGTAAAGAATGCCCATGTCAATTTGTAATTTCTTTGCTTATTACTACTGGGAATGATCTGTAATAGCATACGCAAGGTTTCCACTGGAGATGCCTGTGTTGGAGGTACTGTAAGGTGTCATAATTCTCTAATGTTGATGTTCTATCTTTTTTTTTTTAAATTTGGTATATTAATCCTGGCCCGAAGGCTACTGATCCTACCACCTAAGCGTCCACACCGCCACCTTACAACTCGAGCAATTCTACTACTCAGGGACTTGCTTTCGCTGAAGAACACCTAGCCACATCATCATCAGGGGAGAACACCTAACCATATATCATCATCATAAGAGCATGTGCCTCCTAATCTCGAACCAGGTCCGAAGGCTGACCCACCTAAGAATTACATGAGAAATTCCCCCAAACACTGTTGATGGGAATTGAACTCACAACCTCTCACTCGTGGGAATGTTTGAGAGGGATAACAAACCAACTGAGTTAGCAGTTGTTTTCTTATTTTATGTTCTATCATTTTATTTTGCAATGTTATTATATTGACAATTCAATTATGTAATGGGTTTTTGCTGCTGTACTTCATCATAGTCATCGGATATAGTTCCCGATTATGTAATGGGTGGTTAGCATCTTGTTTCATTTTGTATGCATGATATATATGTCAAATCAAGTTCTATTTATTCTAATGAGGGTATGCCATCACAGTCCAAATGGCGTCATACGTGTACCTTGATATCTATTTAATATAACCACACACAGGAAGGCCTTAAGACCAACTTTAGCAGAGACAAGGAAGTTTAGGAACCTGGACAGAAGGGGGGGAGATGAAGAATTGGGAAAGCAAGATGAGTTGGGGGATATGGATGGGAAAAGAGGATCGGAAGTGGACAAACAGTCATAGTTTTTCCTTCCCCTTATTGAACTCCTCATACGATTTGCTGATTAGAAGTGAAATTTAAGTTAGAAAAGATATATTATACTTCTGATGCATTCTAGGGTTCAAACCCTTAATTTGTGTTATGATTGTATTATATGTTTTAGAATTATTAGGGATTTTTACGATTATGTTTAATGGTTGTTTCTAGGTGTTTTAGGGTATTTCTATTTTTAATAGTGTTATTTTAATTTTTAATTACCGTTTGTATTTTCATTAGAATTGTTCTAGGTTTAGGTTTCCTTCTTTTCCAAGGATTGTTTCTCCTATTTAAAGAGTTGTAGGTTTTGGCCAAAGAAGAGTTGATTGATCAATTGAATTCTGTTTGTTTTGAGAAGAGTGTTCTCTTTGTATGAGTTTTTGGTTAAGAACATTGGTTATCGAATCCTGAATATCTTCATAGTTATTTGAATTCGGTTCAAAGTTCATATTTTCATGCACGAGTGCTGCATCAAGTTGGTATCAAAGTACGGTTTTGAGGCTTAGGTTCTCAAAAATCCTGATTTTTATCATCTTTATCGTTGAGTTGAGCACCGCCACCGCTCTCTTCATATGGTCTTTGATTGCTTTGTTGTGAGGTATTGTAACTAATATAAATAACAAAATCTAGTTATTGTTCAATGGTTAGTATTCATCGACATGTTCACAGAGTTACTATTCATGTATTTACTTTTCACGGGCATTGCTCATCGCAAGGATTGGATTCAAAATCATGTTTATCGTTCTATGTGTAATATTCGAGGCAAGATGTGTTCTTTTGTGATTGACCCTAAACATAATGTTAATTTGATTTTAGTTCTCTATTGGAAATATTGGAAATAGTTGATAATGGTTGTTTTGGTTCAATTTTCTATTGGAAATATTGTTGTATGGTGTAATATAGTCGATACAGATACTTGTCACCTATTGTTGGAAAATCCATACATATTAGAAACATATGCTACATTTAAGGTAAAACTAATAAATAATACAACGTATTTTACACTATTTTCCACTTAATACAACGTACAAAAAAACTGACGAAATGATGCTTGAACTTTCAAAAGGTTTTCACGTAATACAATCTGTTAATTTTATGCTAACAGACTGTTTAGTTGTCAAAACTTTATCTACATGATTTTATTTAATTAAAAAAAAATTTAAAAATAATTTCCAACACAATAAAAAAACTGCACGTATGTCTCATGTGTGACAACTACTATCTTCTCAATGTACAAGCATATTCTTACAAAATATCCTTAAACAAATTCAAAAATGACAAACTACTCCTTTTTTTCTCTCTTTAGTTTCCTATTATTATTTATTATTCATTAAAGATTGTTGGTTATAACAACTTCATTACTATGTACTTCAATCGTTGAACACTTTCTTGATTTCGACATATAAGATTCCAAATAACCCCACACTTCAATTTTTTTGAAAAAAAAAAAGAAAAAAAATCGATTTTTTCAATCCAATAAATATTGTTGATATCATAGGTGAAAAAATCGAAAATGCCGGGCAGATATTCACGAAATATTCCGGTTTTTGGGAATTCGGAGCGGTACGGCATACGAATAAACGAAATATAAACCTCCCCATGTCGCTCTGATTTTTACGAATATTCGCGAAATATTCGGCAAAATAAGAAATTTACGATATTTTCGATTATGAAATTAAAACATTTATTTTTAATTCCCACCAAACTAGAACTTTCGATGAGATTATGAAAAAAGGGTCCAAAGATTAGCAATATGAATATTTCTTGTTAATGAAACCTTAGATTTGTTAAAACTAAACAAACAAACTGGCACTGGTTGTCTACCTCTCAATCCAGAAGGCACTGGACGTTTGGAAATTTTCTACTGGGATGGGGTTTAATTGTGCATAGTAGTACGAGCAATTGACCAATTCAGGTCGTACGAGCATACAATGTCATGGGAATATTACTGTACTGAGTTCGTCCCCTCACGTATGTAACTCGAAGCTCATCGGTTTAACTTGGGGTGTCTATCATTCTGGGGTTAGCATGTTTTTTATTTGATTATTAAAATAAAATATGGGTTGAGTTGTTATGAGGTTGTTTGTGTTTAGTTCTTATATTATAAACAAATAAAAGTTCCGTGAATATCCGCCCGATATTTACGATTTTTTCACCTATGAGTAAAATTATCTTGTGTAATAGTTCCGTCTTCGCTTCCTTGTATGATTTGTCGCCTGTTTAATTTGCAATGTATGTTTTTCTTTTAATTATAAGTTTATACATTCAAAACCAAAAGAAAAACATGACAATAGCAGAAAACCTCCCAATTTTTCGAATTTTTCGCGAATATTCACGAATATTCGCGACATATTTCATGAAAACCAGTTTTGCCAAACCTCGCATATCTGACATTGGGGTCCAGATATTCGCGGAATATTTCGGTTTTTCTAAGGTCGGATATTCAGATATATTCGAAATTTTCACCTATGGTTGATATTATTGTATTCAATTCTAAATTTTGAATTATGAACAATACCCATAGTTGATTGTTTAAAGAAGTTACTTTATTTCAATTGGTCTTTGATTTGCTCAATTAACTTCATATTGACAAATAAAAAGTACATCTAAAACATTTCAATGAAGAAAACGAAGATCCAAATTGATATGAAAACAACAATATACATTAGAAGATAAAGACATTGAGTTAAATTTGAGGAATTTTCAATTTAGGGTTAAGTTTGAAATTTGGGGTTTTAGTTTCAATTTGTGAGATTAGTCTTACAATGAAATTTTATTTTTCTCATATACCACATACATAAAAATTCTCCACGTCAATCAACCGTTAGCAAACATTTAACAGATTGCATTTTTTTTTTTTTATCAATTTTACCTACATTTAATGTGTAACATAATGGTTATACTATTCTACAGAAAGGCAAGAAATTTGTGCTTTTTCAACAAGGCGTTGTATATCACAAGAAGAGTTTGAAGGAACATGACCCTAGTTAGCAATTCGGCGTATAATACTCGTATTATACGCGAACCGAAAGTATAATACTCCAAACATCTTATTCGGCCGTCTTATTCAATGATACGGTATAATTCGCATTTTGTATGTGGAGTGTAATGGGTCGCGAATAAATTCGGAAATGAATCAGATCCCAAATTTTATGGAACTACAAATAGAAAGCAAGAAAAAAGAGAGAGAAAAAAAAAACCATTCCGCTGATCAACTTTATAGGGTTTTTTCTTCTCCTTTCCTCACAAAAAGACACATCAATTTGCAAGCTTCGGTGAGGTGAGATCAAATCATCAAATACTTTTTCTTTTCTTTTTCTCTAATCTATAACTCTATATATCTCTTTCTAATTCTATCTCTTTCCCATGTTTTGCATGCTCTGCACTTCTACTTGTGATTTTTTTCACCCCATTAACTTCTACTTGGTGATTTTTCCACCCCATTATTATTTTTTTTTTTTTATTACAATACTACACAATTTTTATTTAGAATTCTTATTTAAACAAAGGAATGAACTCGATAAGAAAAAAAATTGAAATTTTGAACTTGGTTTGAAGCTTGCTAACTTGCTGCTGCCTATATGTTCAGATTTTTTTCACTTTAATTTAAGTTTAGAGTGCATATTAATCTATTTCTACTCACAAAATTGGATGTTTTTGCTTAATAACTATAAATCTTAAACGATTCCAATAATTAAATTGATGTCATTTGTGTCTCTGTTCTCACAAGTATAATTTTTTTATTTTAATTGGTGTATGTGTATCTACCAATTAATAGTTCATTTCACATAAAGTTTTGATTTTTAACAAGGTTATTTTTACATTTTATAAAGTATGGGTTGTGCATAACAGTTGTTTGCAAATGGAATGCAGAAAGATATGGGTTCACCTCTTGGTTTATTTTGGTTTGGAAATTGGAATCGTGGATTCATGTCTGCTACTCTTAACTTTTATTTCCAATGGGTCCTTTTATTTTATTCTAGTAGTGAAATTAGTGATATCATGGTTCTTGTAATGTCATAGAATTCAAATGTACATATATGGCGAATGTTTAATTCCGAATTTGCCAACTACCTTCGTATTATACTCGTATACGTACGTATACGAATCAATACCGAATGACGAATTGCTAGCCAAATTTATAAACGTATTTTGTTATGAAAAATTGAATAATACTCAAATTATACTCTTTCCGAATTGTTTCCATATGCCGAATTGCTAACTAGGAACATGACATGCACGCCAACAAATTCATGGAAGAATTTACAAAACAAGGATATAGATATATTTTTTTGCAGAAAATTGGTAGGTACAAGAAGCAAGTTCTATTACTTAATAACATTCGCATTCAATACAAAATTTCCGCTCTTTGAGGAAAAGTCTAGAAATGTTTTTAAAAATATTTTTTTCTTTACAATTCGGAATATGTATTGATCTGATTTGGGTATCTTTTATAGAAAATGTTTGACAACATGTTCCTTCTTTTAATGGAAAATAGTTGGAATAGTTAGACCTGTTTATTTTTTTTTAAGTAAACCTCAAAATTTTGAGAAAATTCCTTTTTTCTCAAGTTTCTAAAAAATTGCCACATGGCATTTACCAGGTATCTATATTATACTGTGAGGATGGCACAAACACAGTTTGTCTTGATAAAACAAACAAGGGTATAGATCATCTAGAGATCTGTGCATGAGGGTTGATTTAAGGGTGAGATTAAATCAATAGTTGGGTCCAAACTTAAGTTGTGTTCAATGGTTAAGATCATCTTGAGATGTGTTGATAATGATAGATTTGTGGATGAGATTAAATTAATGGTTGGGTCCAAACTTAAGTTGTGTTATGGTTAGGATAGCCTTGAGGTCATCTAGAGATGTGTTGATAATAATAGATGGGTGAGATTAAATCCGTGGTTGAGTCCAAACTTAAGTTGTGTTCAATGGTTAGGATCGTCTTGAGATCTATGTGAGAGTAGATCTGTGGGTGAGATTAAATCAATGCTTGGGTCCAAACTTAAGTTGTGTTCAATGGTTAGGATAGTCTTGAGATCCATATGTGAAATTTTGATAGGAGGCTTAGATTAAAGAGATTTAACAAGGAAATTATGTGTATAAGTTTTTTATATTAAAACTTCTTTTTCTTCATCTTCCTTTGTTCCAATCTTCCTGCACTTCAAAGCCGACTCCTTCACAACTTCAAATCAATTACAACTTCAAATCAATTAGGGTGTGTTTGATTGCAGAGTGGAAAAAAGGGAGTGGGAATTATTTCATTGGGCATTCTAATTAATTTCCTACTATAGTGGGAATGACTTAAAAAAAATTCCCACTTCAGTGTGAAAATATTTCCAATGGCTAGATATCCTTCAATATCAATCCAATGGTTTGTAGGAGGTGAGAAAATGTTTAAGTTATTTTCTCACTCAAATGAGAAAATAAGTTTTTCTTCCCACCTTTTAAATTACTAGGGGGTAGATACAAATAAAAATAGAAATTGATTTATAATACAAATTGTACTTCTTATTTCTTCACTTAAAAGAAATAAGAAATTGATTTATAATGGAAATTGATCTACTTCTTCTTCCTTCACTTCTATATAATGGTTTTAACCCAATCAACAAACCTAATCAAAGCTTTTCGAATAAACACAAAATCAAACAAATCGATCTCAATCACAAAGACTTCTACAAAACTTTTGTCAGGTACAAATTTCTTATCTCAAATTTCTCAAATTTTGTCAGTTATATATTCATATCTTATATGTTGACAAAAACAAATTTCTTATGAAGATGTATAATTTTTTTTCTTAGATAGTCACCTATCCAATTTTTATGAGATACCTAATTTTAACTTATTTTGGTGATCCGAGACCCCTGCAATTCTAGGCTTCCCCTGTACAATTCTTATGAGAGGTATAATTTTAACTTTTTTAGGTGATTCAATCCAAGTACCCTGTGCAATTCTAGGCATGTGCCATGTGTTTACGACTGTACAGGAAAATTCATGTACAAAAGATCGATGTAAATCTCAAATTTTTTTACGTAGAATGGTTATTATATATATCCGGTGCTCATCGTTATAAATTTTCATATAACTTATATGAAGAAACAATAATATTTCTTAAACTACTATATATAGACATATAATTGTATGTGCACTCTAATATTTTGAAAGAGGATAACGATTACATTTATAATATAGATATATAATTTATATTACATTGTAATGTAATATAATTAAGTTGAAAGAGAGAGAGAAAGAAAATTATCAATAACGATTACATACATTTTTTATTATATGCACACTCTAATATTTCTTAAATTGTGCTTATCATTACAGACAATGCAATATACGACAAATTCTAAAGAATATGGTAGGAAGCAAAGAGAACCAGAGAAAGCAAAAGTCTCACCACTACAGAAGAGTTGACTCCAAATAAACGTCAACAAGCCCAATGTAAAAGGAGACTAATAGAATCAATGAGCCAAAAAAATAATACAACATCAAAGAGACCAAAAAATAATGAAGTTTCTGAAGAGTTAGCTCCTAATAAACGCAAAATAGCGCAACGTGAAAGGAGGATAAGAGAAAGGGGACAAATATTGAAGAATACAAGCAATGATGGATTAAGGTTTGTTATTCTAAATATTATTTTCTATTTCTTATATTAATATAATTGGCAGAAAATATTTTGTTACCGTGTAAACCTAAGCAAGCCACAACAAGTTTTAGGATCTACTTGCAACAATCACACATTTTGTCAGCCACAACTTTACCAATTTAGGCGTCATATTAACTAATATAGATGAGACATTGTACTGCATCTAGATTTAGATTATACCCGTGCCTTCACTAATAATTATCCCTGTCACATCTGACCCTGACTATGCAAGAAGTAAAAGTCTTACTGAGAACAGTTTATCTTCAAAGTAGTTTGTCAGATATTACACGTTGGCATCTCTTACCATGAAAAACAATCAGGCCGCTTCTCATTCCTGGGCTGGGCTCTATTCAAATTTGCATTGAAGCGCAATGACTGATACACCACAAACTGTATAACATTGACCATGGTGTTTGTGGAAGGTCGATTCTGCCTATGCGTATTCAAGCACATTTCAGTTACAACTGCAAAGACAGCTAGCCCTCTTCTAGGGTATCTCCCATGAAGCCTTAGGTTTACCAGGTTAGTTATGACACTCCCTGAACCTTGGTCTTGCCTGTATACTCAAAATGACAAAAATTTAGTTCCAAACTATATAACACCACTTGGCTTGGTGGAAGCAAATTTCATTTTGTCCAAATGACCATAGGACCATGTTGCAGTTAGAAATGAGTAGTGGACCAGATATTGGTATAAGAAGAACTTACCCAAGTAACCAGATCCCCATAAGGATATGCTTTGCGCCCAAAGATGATCTCTAGCAAGATGATGCCAAGATTGTACATCTCATCATTTTTCTCTGTTGCAGAACCAACCCTTGCAATTCGGAAGTATGAAATCTTAGCAATATGTCCTCTGCCAACAAGGATCTTATCGGACCTAAGATTTCCGTGAATAATATTCATCTTATATAAGAAATCAAGGCCTTTGATAATTCCCTGGGCAATTCGAAATATCTAATTCCAGTCTCCGAGAAAGGTGAATTCCTCACCACCATCTATAAAATGCAATCAAATTAAAATTAGGATGCATAGAAAACAAAATTTCCACTCCATTTAAACTCAAAAGAAGTTCATACTTGGTAAACAAAACACACACTGAATTAGACACCTATGCTCACCTTGCAAGCTTTTCCTTAATGATCCGAACTGCAGGAATTCATACACAACAAACTTTTCTCTTTGATCGGCACAGAACCCTAGATACTTCACTGTATTGATGTGATCTAAGTTGGTTAGTAAACAGAATTCGTTGTAAAATTCTTTCAAGGACCGGGGAGTGTCCGAGAAAAGTTTCTTCACAACGATTTCCTGTGAAAATAATGTCCCAATTAAAAATTTAAAAACAAAACCATCTAGATAATAAAACAAAAATTCATTCGACCAAATTGTTGAAGTCATCTCTCATGTCGTCCCAAGACACCATTATGCACTCCTTCACTGAGATAGTTAGCTTGAGCAAAGTCATTATTTACATGATAATATTTTGTTACCGTATAAACCTAAGCAAGCCACAACAGGTTTTAGAATCTACTTGCAACAATCACACATTTAGTCAGCCACAACTTTACCAATTTAGGCGTCATATTAACTAATATAGATGAGACATTGTACTGCATCTACATTTAGTCATATTTTGTTAACTAATATACATTTAGTCAGCCACAAAATTGGTTTCATGTCTGACAAATAGATAACTGATGTTCAAAATTTTATTTCCATTAGTTTCATTCACCCTTTTACAGTTTTCAGTTAATGGTCACACTATAATTGGTTGTTATGTCATATGTTTTTATGCATACTACATAGACCGCTATATAGACATTGACTGAAGAATAGATAACTGATATTCTGTAGGCGTAGTTCCATTTATATATTGCCTGATTCTTTTTAACTTAATTTTTTTTTAATTTTTTTTGCTTTTAAAATGTATGGTACAATAAATTGATATATCAATTTTCTCCATATTTATTAGTCAAATTGTTAAATGAAACAAATATCAAGAAGGCCAACGTAAACGAAGAGAAAGAGAATTATCTGAAAGGAATGCATCCAATAATGTTGTAACTCAAAATAAAGAAGCCGAGCCAAAGTAATTAGTTCACCCACGGATAATGTTATTTCCACATTGCTTTAATTATTATACCGTTGCAATTTTTCACAGATTTTCACACATATTTCCTCCACAGGAAAAGAAAGCGCTCTCAAAAAAATAAAAAATAAATTGATAGACTAGATTATTCTTACTCAATGGATGGTATAAACAATAGGATATCAACTGCAGATAAATGGAAAAAAAGTAGTTGTTCTTCAAATTTTGGAAATATCATTATAATTGTTCTTCAATGTTCAATTTTCATTCTTTACTTCTTCCCTAATATGGTAGCAATTTTTTTTTCATTTTGTGTTTGTTGAAATTTATTCATTCATTTTGTTAATAAAATGTTACTACCCATTAGGTTTTAATTTATGACTGGATGGTTTGGTACCATCAGTTCCAGTGTGGTTAGAAACTGTTCAACAACCAAAGAATTTGAAGCACATCTTTTGTTGTTTTCACTGTTTAAAGTGATTGTTTATACCACGAAGAAACGACAAATCCCAACCACAGATATATATGGGCCATAACTGCTAAAGGCCTTCAAACCGGCTTAAACATCTGGATAAAAATGATATTTGGAATTTATAAAATATATTAAAAAAAAATTTGATAATTTTGTAATTTCATTAAAAATACTATTTGTAATTTTTATTTATAATTTCATTGGCAATTTACAAAATCTAAAAATTATTAGTAAAATGAACAGTATAAACTAACGTGGCGAAGCCACGGGTACAACTAGTAACTACTATATAGTATAATAAACTCTTCAACATAATAGTTGATCTCTCAATAAGTTCCATAAATAAATCCAAATACTCCAAATGATAAAATTTAACAACTTCTACTGAGGTATTGTTGTCCCAAATCATAATTATCCATAAACTAAAATAAGCGGTAACATTTAAAATCAAAATAATTAAGATTTCAAACTCCTTCTCGAACAACGGGATCCACACGAGCCTCTTGGTCCTGCATACTCTCTGTCGTGATCAACCACTGCTCTCCTCCGCCTACGTTTCATAAAGATACGCACCCACATGTAAAACAAACAACATTGGTCAGCATATAATGTTAGTATGACTAGACAAGAGCAACAAATTTCATTCCAAAAACAATAAAATACCATATGTCGACGATTGTTATATATATTATTTAATAAAGAAAATAAACTTTAAATTATAAAAATACATTACTTGAGCTAGTCCTCCTATTAGGATAGGTCGAGCCCTACATCAAAAGTTAATTGACCTATCCTCCTGCAAAATAATATTAGTACAATAACATATAACATAGCATATCAAAGTCTTAAAACATCAAAATTTCAACCATTACATTCAATCAACACCAAACAACCACAAGTCACAACCTCAAAAGTTGAGTGAGGTGGTTAAGGAGCTGAGAACTAAAGCGCAAAGTCACTTACAATAGTCGATGAAGAATTCTCTCAAAAAATTCATCGGGTCAACCACAATTAGATACATCAGACATAGGATGCATCAGATGCCTATATCATGAATGCTCGGCAATGGGCACCCCACACTTTCATGCTTTCAATTGCAGTAACGAAGAAAGTGTTATATAGATAAAGCCTTTGTATAATGTGGGTGATAAATATTACCTCTGAGATCTGCGTCCTCCACTTTTAGGCCAACAAGGATTAAACCTTCGTGCCCAATCCAACCTTATGTATTCATACACTTTTTCATCAATATAGGGTATCCATAAATCTCCAGTTTCATCATCATTGAAGTTTATAGGCGGTATGGTTTGAGAGTTGTTCAAAGGCGGTATGACATGAGAGCTCTTTGAAGGCTATAAAAACATACATGTCACTTATCCCCATAAAACGTCATTATTTTAGTTGATTTTGAAAGAATAACCAATTAACCAACTTACCACAGTATTGGACGTGTCTTTCTTATTCGTCTTCAATCTTTTATATGATCTTCTTCGAAAAACACCACCATTATCCATATATTCACGGACCTCTCTTTTCGACCGAAGCTTACGACCGGTCATAGGAGCTATGTAATACTACATAAATGGTAATTTAAAAATGTAAGATCACTCTAACATGTAAAGCACCTTCCACACACTATGTACGACACAAAATATTCCTCAAGGCCATAACAACATACATATTTATACATAAATTTTCCTTTGTTGATGGTAATAGCCGATACATCATTTGTTCATTGTATATGGAATCACGAAAAGGTACAAAAAACATTAAACAAATTACATTTCTGGCTCAAATTATATAGAACGAAACGTAACACAAATTTTACCAATTTTTCTGTTAACAAACTGGTGATTTTGAACATACTTCTATATAGACAATCATCGATGTACAAACTAGTAAAATTTATTTGGCCCGAAACTTTTTCATCTTTTTTTACGGTTCCTAATAACTTAATAAGGACTTAAGCATCTTTCAAACTCGAATTTTAAAACCATAGAAATTCATTTCTTATAATTTTGTTATGTTATTTCTAAAGTCTAATTTTGTAAGTAATTTTATTTACGTAACATTGCAATTAAACACAACTAAAAGAGAATCAATATAATTTCCCAAACTGAATAAACCCTTGAAATCAGAAATAAACAAATTAGAAATTGTAAGTAGGTAAAACAAATGAAATAAGCAAAAATTAAATTACAAATTTCAAACCTTATCTTTGTTATTAATTGATGCTCCTTTGCTTCTAACTTGAATTTTTACCACCCAATCTGGAGGTAACCAATCTGGATGTTTTGGCACTGGGGCTGAGTTGACTAGGTTATCAACTTGGTTGAGTGGAGTTGAAGGAGAACCGAGTAAAACGGTTTCATGAAGTTTAGTAATTGAAGAAGTAACTTCGGTAGAAGCAAGGGCTGAGTCAAGCATGTTATTAGTATAACCGTGCGAACCGATTTCAGGAATGACTTTAGTAGAAGCAAGGACTGAGTCAACCATATTATTAACGAAACCGATTGAACCGTTCTCATGAGTGATTTCAGTGGAAGCAAGGACTGAATTAACAAGACCATGTGAATTGATTTCAAGAGGTATAGGAATTGAAGGAGGAACTCCAAAAAAATCAATAAAATCATTGAGATCAAATTCATTTAAATCTGGAATCGCCATGAACTCCCTAAATTAGAATGAAAATCATTCTAAAGTTTACTTTGAACACTCCGCTATGTAATAACCGTGTCATTCCAAGTTCTTACAATCTCATTCTATAGGTGAACAAAAACATGTAATAATCATCATTTGACTAATCTCGAGTCAAAATCGACTGTCATAATTGTTCCAAGTTAATCTAATTGGTACATTGAATTATAACAACAACGTAATAATAATTAATGTCTTAAATATTTTGTTTAATAGTGATAGTGCACATGTGCAATGTACCTTAAACATACTTAAAATGTTTACGATGTACGGAAGCTCTTAAGAAATAAAACAAGTATGGCAGTTGTTTTTTTTTTTGTAAGTGAGGATAATTTACTTTATTTTAATAATTAATACCAATATCTTTGTAGTATATTATTTTGGAACTTTGTTTGCAAAATTCTCATTTCTCATTAAAATTTCTGAAATTAACTTCATCCAATTGGAGAAAACATTTGCTTCCATCACAAAGTTATTTTGTAGAGAGACATATTTAATTATGACCTGTCGAGGTCATATTTGAGACATTAAGATAAAGCTTATGAGTTTCTTGCATCATATATATATGTGTGTGTACGTTGAGGCACAAGGTACTTCCCAACAAACTACAGAAGCGTCTAACCTACCAATGTGTATGAAAGTGATGCAAACAAACCAACGTAAGTAGTAAAACAATTAAACCTACTTACCAACAAACAAACGTAAAGAGAGACACCAATTTTAACGTGGTTCAGCGATTGCCTACGTCCACCAAGCAAAAAGGAGAGCTTCTTATTAACAAATTAACCAACAAAAATACAAAGTATCTAACCAAAGGAGAAAATCTCCCAAACAAATCTCTCACTCACCTAACAAATCTCTCTTCACCAAAATCCTCACAACTCTCACTAGGAGACCATAGACAAATTGAGGATGATCCTCTCCCCACAACTCTCTCAAGGAGACAAACAACTATTGAAGATTGGGGATACTAAACCAATCCCTAAGACCTTATATTTATAGCCTTTAGGGTGTACAAAACAAATTTCTACTAGGAATACCAAACTTAATCAAATTGGAAGTCGTATTCCAATACCAAATTCTAAATCCTTAATATAGACTTAGATATCCAAATATGAAACAGATTCCTTAAAGAACCAGTTTCCCAACAATTCTCCACCTCGGTGAAGATTTCCCAAATCTGAGCCGATCTTCAAAAACCGACAAACAACCAAACCAAAGTGACTGGACCATCAAGTGGCTGTCTACGTACCCTACATGGGATCAAGCCATCGTAGTTCTTCCAAACGGACATTTTTCGATGCCCACTATGACCCGAACGGCCAAATCCCCCTAAGGGGCCAAATTAGAACTGATGCCCATCAATGCCCGTAAAGGGCCAATGCTCCAAAGGGCCAATAAACATACATCAAAACTATAGGGTACAAACTACCAAATACCATCTCTACTTCACGACCATAACCAATTGAAGATAAGTATGAATCAACACCCCCAAAACCTACAAAGGTCTCCAAACAACGACAGCTTCACAGCTACAACTGGTTCATAGGCTTGAACCTCCAAACAAACATTTGTAGCTAACAAACAAACATTGGCTATGTCACCAAACAAACTTTCATAAGGAGCGACATCAGTTTCCCCCTGTTGAGATATCTTTTCCAACTTCAAACAATGATGCCCAAAAGAAACTTTACGTACCTTACCACCATTCAACAAGCCATGCTTGTCGGTACGTCTACCAAAACCACAATCAACCAAACTAACCGACAAATTAGGAGAAGTCAAACAATCAACCAAATTGGGAGGAATACCTCTACCACCAACAGTACCATTAAGATAATAAAAATTCTTTCTACTTGTCCCTTTCATAACAACTAATGCACCAGAAATAACTCTTAAAGCCCCATCTTTAAGAGGTAAGGCCTATGTCCCCCTCAATAGATATTCACGGTCATATTCTAATTAACAGGTAGGGGTCTGCCGAACCCCAATCTTCATTTTAAAAAAAAAAAAAAAAAAACCCCATCTTGCAAAATAATCTTCATACCATCAGACTCTAAGGTTCCAAAAGAGATGAGATTCACCTCCTACTCCGGAACATATCGGACACCAACTAATTCTTTAATTGTACCATTCTCCAACTTCAACTTGATAGTTCTCACACCAGAATGTTCTGCAGGTACGACCGTGACCTAACGAAACTTTACCTTTTTAAAACTACCAAATATATCCCTATTGGGACATATATGGTGAGAACCACCAGAATCCATAATCCACTCCTTAGTAGGACAATTAACAAAAAACAGCAAAAGAATAATCGGAATCGTCATCAACTTCAGCTTGTGCAATATATGCATTCTTATCTTTTGAGGATTCAGAATCCTTCAATTTTGACAACTTGGGAATTCCAATGTCCTTTTCCATCACAAATGGCACATTCGTCATCAGACAAAGCTCGCAAACCAATTCTCGACTTAGATTGAGACCTTCCTCCTCTACCAGTACTACGATCTTTAACAAATTCTTTCCCCGTCAACAAAGTGGTGGACAAATGGTCATATTCATCGGGAAAAGGTTTCAAACGAATTGCTTTCATACCTTTCAACTCGAACCCGAAGATGGATCCGACATACTACCAATCACTTTCAAACACCAACAAACCAATCAAACAAGCGAAACCCAAAAGAGTTTCAGCAAAAACAACAAGAAAACCCAAGATTGGATTTTCAACAAATTTGGGAAAACAGAACTGTCAACTTCAAAGAATTACTGAGAAGTAATACTTTGAACCAGAAAACTCACCATACACTGTTAAAAAGCCTGAAGAGTCCACTTTCCAACCGAATAAACGGATTGAGATTTTGATATCGGAGCATAAAGTTATGGCCGTTTTACCACAAGGTGTTAAATCTGGACAGATTCGTAAAATCGAACAAAACCCTACAAACAATGTTCTGCAATCCCTTCTACTACCCAAACAAATAAACTTCGCCTCTGATACCAATTGTTGAGGCACAAGGTACCTCCCAACAAGCGTCTAACCAACCAATATGTATGAAAGTGGTGCAAACAAACCAACGTAAGTAGTAAAACAATTAAACTTAGCTACTTACCAACAAACAAACGTAAAGAGAGACACCAATTTTAACATGGTTCGACGATTGCCTACGCCCACCAACCAAAAAGGAGAGCTTCTTATTAACAAACCAACAAAGATACAAAGTATCTAACCAATGGAGAAAATCTCTCACTCACCAAACAAATCTCTCTTCACCAAAATCCTCACAACTCTCACTAGAAGACCATAGACACATTGAGGATGATCTTCTCTTCACAGCTCTCTCAAGGAGACAAATAACTATTGAGCATTGAGGATACTAAACCAATCCATAAGACCTTATATTTATAGCCATTAGTGTATACAAAACAAAGTCCTAATAAAAATACCAAACCTAATCAAATTGGAAGTCGTATTCCAATACCAAATTCTAAATCCTTAATATGGACTTAGAAATCCAAATATAAAATGAATTCCTTAAAGAATATATATATGTGTGTGTGTGTGTGTGTGTGTGTGTGTGTGTGTGTGTGTGTGTGTGTGTGTGTGTGTGTGTGTGTGTGTGTGTGTGTGTGTGTGTGTGTGTGTGTGTGTGTGTGTGTGTGTGTGTGTGTGTGTGTGTGTGTGTGTGTGTGTGTGTGTGTGTGTGTGTGTGTGTGTGTGTGTGTGTGTGTGTGTGTGTGTGTGTGTGTGTGTGTGTGTGTGTGTGTGTGTGTGTGTGTGTGTGTGTGTGTGTGTGTGTGTGTGTGTGTGTGTGTGTGTGTGTGTGTGTGTGTGTGTGTGTGTGTATAGTAAGAGAAGATGTCAGTAAAGTGTGTGTGTGTGTATATAGTAAGAGAAGATGTCAGTAAAGTGTGTGTGTGTGTATATAGTAAGAGAAGATGTCAGTAAAGTGTTAGGGATCATGCAGTTCTTAAAACAGAGAAAACTTACAGAAAAGAAGCTTTATTCACATATAAGTTGTACTAATTGTACAACTAAGTATGGTAGATATACACCCCCTGAAGAAAGCTTCAGGTAAAAACTAAAGACCGAAAGATTGAAAAACCAAGAGATTTACAAGAAGAAAAAAAAGGATTACAAAAGAAAAGCAAGAGAGAGAAGAAGAGAGAGAGCTAAGCAAGTGTCGAAGCTTGTTCTCTTTCATTTACAAGGGCCTCTTATATAGGCAAAGTGAGAGGTGGGCCCCATTGAGCATCTTATAAGTGGGTGGGCCCCATTGAGCACCTTGTGATGTGTGGGCCCCATTGAGCATCTTATAAGTGGGTGAGCACCTTGTGAGTGGGTGGTCCCCATTGAGCACCATGTGATGTGTGAACCCATAGACAGTTGATTGAACTGGTATGTGGACCCCATATTTTATGTCGGAGTCTGATAAATGGGCAGACATACTGTCCTGTGGATACTGTTATGTGGTCCCATATGATTTGCGGGATCTGATAAAGAAGCCCTAATAAGGGATATAGTACCCCTACAATAGGGACAGATTTGCCCTTATTACGTCCTCGCCCCATATAAGGTGTTGGACTATGAAAACTCATCCCTGCAAATATTCACGGGTGAGAAAATCAGGAAGAGAATTATTATCTCCTTTTATGTATTCTATTTGAAATTCAAATACTGAAAGAATGGCTTGCCATCGGGCAAAGATATGTTTAGATGCTAAATTTTTAACATTTTTTTCAATAATATCTTTTGCAGAGCTACAATCAATTCGTAGCAAAAATTCTTGATTTATTAAATCATCTTGGAATTTATTAATACAGTTGACTATAGCCAACATTTCTTTTTTAACAGTTGAATATTTGACTTGAGCATTTTTCCAAATGCCAGAATGGAATCTAATTAATTCCTCTTTATTTGTCAGAGAATTTCTCTGTTTGAGTATTCCACCATAACCTCTATTAGAGGTGTAAGCCCTCTCCTTGATGAGCTTAGCTGAGTTCCTTACTGCTTCACCGCTACTACCTGCAATGACCACCGGACAACGACCGGTGGATAAAGCTCCAACGATCAAGTCAGTAAGCGGCTAGGTTTAGAAAATAGGTTTTAGCAAGGAATGAACAGTTACCTTTAGCGAACCCTAACGCGATCCTTTTATAGCGATATTCACCGCCTTCCTTTAACTGTAGGATCCCCCTATGCATCCTATGGTTCTCTCATCTCCTACGTGTTTCATTCTCCATCACATACTATAAGGTGAATGTTTGACAGCCAGACATCACGTGCTCTATCCGTGATACTCTAGAATGTTCTGTATTCTGATTGGGTACCTCCCGGTTTGCTCTCCTTATCTGGCTCCTGTATCCTCAATGTTCCACCTAGCATGACTTGGTACTTACATCGCCCCTCCTTTGACCGTTATCAATATACCTTTGATGGCGGCTCAAAGGCTTTTTCTCTAAACGTAGACTCCTTATGGCGGCGGGAGACCGTCATGATTCCTTTTCATCACTTAATCTATCACCTGCTTCTCACGTGCCCTTAGTCTTATCTTATCCTTATCTTTCCAGCTGTTCATTAATTACGCATGCCCTCGTGTCCCGTGCTTCCGACGCATGCCTCTTTGACTTCCCCTAGGCGTAATCATAATTCGGACGGCTACCCTTCCACTTCCCAACGCAGTTGTCTTGTCATAACTGATCTTCCTTTATTTTCTTCCCATATTACCCCTTCATCTACATTTGTATAAAAACCAAATCTTTAACCTACTTCCCCCATTTGCTTTCATCCTCTTCCATTCTTCTCTTCTTGTTTATTTTTCTCTTCCGCCTCCGACTTGTTTACAGCATCTCACACCGTCCGGAATCCTGAAAAGCTCGATTTTCTTCTCTATTTCTCCCTTCGTCGACTATCTCAGGTTATTCTTTCTTCCTTACTTGCTTGATTTTAATTTAACCACTACTAGATTTAGATTTTCCGTTTTTCATTTTTCTTCTCCTTGCTATATATTCCAAATTACGTTTGCTGTAAGTTACCAATTTATTCTTCTCCTCTCTTTTCCTCCTCTAGGAGTCACCCTGTACACGCCCCTAATCTTTCTTTCCTTACGATTTTGGTGAGCCTTTCTTTATATAAATGGCTTCTCATCAAAACCGGAAGAAGAAAGATTCTTCGAAGAAGTCAGTTGAAAGAGGTCAAGGTGATGGCGGTGTCCATCCCTCTCCTTCAGGTTACTACCTTGATTCGTATGAGCCCAGCACTTATCCATATAGGCCTGATTTAGACTTATTCTGCGAGTTGTACGACATCCCCGAAGACATAAAAATTTTCAACTACCGACATGCCCTACGTTTTGCACATCACGAATTTCGCCGCCAAGATGCTATTATGGTGACAGCCCACCAAATAGCTTTTGGTTGTCGGTTTCCTTTCTCTGATTTAGTCCGTGATGTGCTCAACTTTTACCAAGTCGCCCCTGGACAATGTATTGGTAACTTCTGGCGTATCTTGCGGGCCATAGACCAACTTAATAACGAAGGAACCACCGTTTCCCTAGCTGACATACGTCAATGTTATTATCTTCGGGTCTGCGAAGAAAAATGTGGTCAACCTTACTATTATTTCGTCAAACGCCCCGGTAGGCGGTCCATTATTGAAAAATTGCCGGAAAGTGACAAGGAATGGCCTGACTTTCCTATGATTGTCTTCGGCAACTTCGGGGGAGAAGGACCTGGCATTTCCAACCCCTTAAAATACTGGCGATTTAATTTAGGAGGTTTTTTCTTTCCTTTTTCTATTAACATTTCTAGGATGAAAATCCTTTTGATTGTGTCTTTCTAATTCTTACCATATTTTCTTTTTTCTGCCATCCCAGAAGTTCGCGGTGACGGTAAGGCCATAACACTTCCCAAAGATTTTCGTACCACTTTTCTTTCTTGTCCTCCAGCTTCTTTTTCAATACCTCCAGTATGGCTTTGTTTGATGCTTCCGCCTGCCCATTTCCTTGCGGGTGAAAGGGTGTTGCAAAGAGTTGCTTTATGTTATAACTTGCCAAAAACTATTTCAATTCATCTCCACGGAATTGAGCACCGTTATCTGCCACTATAGCCCTTGGTAATCCAAACCTGCAGATGATGTTGGTCCAGATAAAATTTTTGACATCTTCCTCCCTGATCCTTCGTAACGGTTCTGCCTCAATCCATTTCGTAAAGTAATCTGTGGCCACTATTAGATATTCTCTTCCTTGTGACTTCTCCATCTTTCCGACAATATCAATTCCCCACATCGAAAAGGGCCACGGATTACTAATAAAATGAAGGTTTTCAGCTGGTGTATGTATCAGTCTCCCATGAATCTGACAACCATGACACTTCTTAGCATAGTCGCAGCAATCTTTGTACATGCTCGGCCAGTAATGCCCATGTATCATTATCCTGTGTGCCATGGCCCGTCCGGTGAATGACTTCCGCAACTTCCATTGTGACATTCCGCCATGACTCCTTCTGTTTGGGATGGATGTACACATTTCAGTAACGGTCCAGTTGGTGAACGCCTATATAGGTCTTCCCCTATCATTGCATATCTTTTGGATTGCTCCACAATAGATCTAGCTTCTGCTTTCTCTTTCGGAAGAAAACCACTTCTTAAGTAGGTTACTATTGGGTCCATCCAGCTTGCTCCCAAGCTCTGAATGAGGTTGACAGTCACTTCCTTCACCTCTATCATTGGCTGAGATCTCTGCATGAACGTTATAGTTTTGGTTGAACTTTCTTCTGTTGTCGTTGCCAGGTAAGCCAATGCATCAGCATGCCGGTTCTCTCCCCTAAACAGATGTACAATCTCCACCTTCGAGAATTTTGCTACACTTTTCTTCAATGCATCCAAGTACTGCATCATCTTCCCAGTTTGAGCTCTATATGTTCCGTAGAACTGTTCTACCACCAATTTCGAGTCCGTGAAAACCGTTACCTCCTTGCCTCCAATTTCATCAATACTTCCAATGCTTTCAGTACTGCCTCGTATTCTGTCTCATTGTTGGTAGCCGGAAAAGCTAAGTTTTTTGCGATCTCAATCTTAGTGTCCTCTGGAGTTACCACTACTATCCCGATTGCTGATCTTCCTTTATTTACTAATCCATTTGTGAACACCTTCCATCCCTTTACATTCTTCCAGCCGGTATCCTGAGTTTCTAGAGACTCTAGCTGTTCTTCCTCTTGCATTTCTCCACCCTCGGTTACATCCTCCACTGGGAAATCTGCCAAGAAATCCGCTAGCACTTGTGACTTTTCCGCCTTCTTGGACTCATACTGAATGTGATATTTACTTAATGAAACTGCCCATTTTTCCATTCTCCCAGAACGCTCGATTTTTGGCATCACTTGATTGAGAGGGAGGTTTGAAACCACTGTCAGACTATAAGCTTCAAAATAAGGTCTTAACCTTTGAGCTGCAAAGAGTAAGGCGAGAGCATACTTTTCAACTCTTGAATACCTTGTCTCTGGTGAAGTCATCTTTTTGCTGAGGAAATAGACCGGGCTCTCCTTTGAGGCTTCTCTTCTAGTTAGGACTGCACTTACTGCAACGTCTGATACTGCCAGATAAACATAGAGTGTCTCCCCTGGTAACGGCTTTGATAGAACTGGTGGCTTACTCAGGTATTCTTTCAATTTCTGGAAAGCTTCTTCGCATTCATCATTCCAAGTAAAGGATAAATTCTTTCTCAAGAGTCTCAGAATTGGCTTGCATTTATCTGTGGATCTTGATATGAATCTTCCCAATGCTGTAATTCGGCCAGCTAGAACCTGTACTTCTTTCTGTGTTCTTGGTGATGTCATATCTGTGAGTGCCCTGATCTGCTCCTGACTAACCTCTATCCCTCTCTTTGTCACAATGTAACCAAGGAACTTACCCGACTGTACCCCAAACGTGCACTTCTCTGGATTGAGTTTCATGTTAAACTGCCGCAATGTTTGAAAGGTTTTTTCCAGGTCTCTTAGATGATCATCCGACTCCTTGGACTTGACCAACATATCATCAATGTAAGCTTCTACTGTCTTCCTTAGCCGATTTTCGAACATCATCTCTACTAGCCTCTGGTAAGTAGCACCTGCATTCTTCAAACCAAATGGCATTTTGGTATAACATAACGTTTTCTTACCAGCATAGAAGGCGGTTTTCTCTTGATCTGGACCATATAGAGGAATCTGGTTGTAACCGGAATAGCCATCCATGAATGACAATAACCCAAAGCCTGTTGTTCTGTCCACTAGCTCGTCTACCCTCGGCATGACGTATCTATCTTTGGGGCATGCTTTGTTTAAGTTTGTGAAGTCTATACAGATCCGAACCTTTCCGTTTTTCTTAGGTACCGCCACTATGTTAGATACCCATTCTGGATACTGAACTTCTCTTGTTATTCCAGCTAACTCCATCTTTTCGATCTCTTGTTGTACTGCTTCTACTAATGTAGGTTTCATAGTTCTCACTTTCTGTGCAACTGGTTTGAAATTTGGACTGACATTTAACTTGTGACATGCTATATCTGGATCGATTCCTGTCATATCATTCATAGACCAAGCAAATACATCTATATTAGCTTTTAAGAATTGTAAAAGGTCATGCCTCACCTTCGAATCCAAGCTTGTTCCCATATAGGTGATCTGTTGACCGCCTACTTCATTGAGGTTGACGGGTTCCATTTGTTCTTCTGTCTTTAAAGCTTCGCGTGGGAACCCGTCATCCTCCTTCTGTCGTTGCTATGCAGGGACAGATGACGGCCCAGCACCTGCTGTGCCATGCCTCATACTTTTTACTGTTGCTATCTTCAAATTCTTGGCCATGGCTTGATTACTCCTTATCTCATATTGCCCGTCTTCAGTCGGGAAACGGATTTTCTGGTAGTAACTTGACGGAATTGCCTTCATGAGATGAATCCACTCTCTCCCCAAGATTGCATTGTACTCTGTTGGTGCATCTATAACCACAAATCTTGACATGACGGTTCTGGTGTGTGCTGTAACCGGTAAGACTATCTCTCCAACTGGCTGCACTGCTCCCCCATTGAATCCATAAATGTCTCCAGACGAATTTGTCAAGCTGCCTCTTTCTAGTTTCATTTGATCCAAGCCCCTGGTGAGCAGAACATCTACCTCACTTCCACAATCTACTAACACTTTCGTGACATTCCAATTTCCAATGAGTATGGAAATGACCAATGGGTCATTATATGGTGTAACTACTCCTTTGAGATCTTCCTCAGAAAACCCGATCGGATCACTCTGATGCACTGGCTTGCCGTTTCGCATGACTGGTACGGCTCCTACCGTTCACGGATCTTCTCTTATCTGCATCACTCTTCGTATCTTCCTCCTGACCTCGTTCATGGATTCTCTCGCTCCTTCTAAGATCATGTTAACGGTCCCTCTGACCTGAATTTCTGTTCTGTCTTCCTCCCTGTTCTTTTCCACTATAAACTCTCTTAAATGGCCCTCCTCCATCCATTTCCATATCAAGGATTTGAACTCATAACAATCTCCAGTAGGGTGATTGTAAGTCTGATGATACTCACAGAATGGCTTTCCCCTGACTGTTCTACATCTTACTGACGGCTCCTGGAAGTACTTTCTTCCTCTTATTCTCTTCAAGATTTGATCCAGTGACATTGTGAGTTGCGGTAGCGGTTTTGGTGGTGTTAGCTTTCTTGGCGAAGTATCTCTATCTTCTCTCCTTTCTCTTTTGTCCTGACCTCTCGATCCATCTCTGTTTCCCCTTCTGCCAGAATCTCTTGGTGGTGTATTACTTCGTGAGCCAACTTCTCCTTTCTTTCTTTTTTCCGCCACTGTGTTTACGGAAGCCAACAACACCTTGGGAGCTCTCCGCAACGCTATGTCCTCTAGTCTGATGTATTTCTCTGTCTTTTGAAAAAGTTCATCTAGAGTCGCCATCCGTGATGACACAATCGAGTCATATGCTGGAGATTTCTTACATATGTCTTTCTGAAATGCTACCACTGCTGTTCTTTCATCTACTCCGCCATCTGTTCTCAAAATCTCATTTTTGAAATTAGTAACATATTTTCTAAGAGACTCACCTGGAGCTTGTTCCAAATCAAACAATGATGTTATATCTGCAGCCTGCCTCTTCTGATGAATATAGTGCTTCACAAACATCTCACTTAGCTGAGCGAAGCTTGACACACTCCCTGGTGATAAACTGAGATACCAGTCTGTAGCGTTGTCCTTCAAACTGCTAGGGAATAATCGACACCACATCCCGTCATACTGACTTCCTTCCCAAGCCGCCATCTTTTGCTTGAAATTGTTTAAGTGCTGCACAGGGTCAGTTGTTCCATCATACTCATTAAACTTAGGAGGTTGAAACTTACTTGGGAACCCATGACGGTAGCACACTTCAGCTAATGGCCTCTTGCCCAATCTCTCCAGGTCTTGAGTCACTTCTATGTTCTTTCCCTTAGTCTGCGCCCTCATGTCCTCTTGGACCTTGCATATCATATTGAAAAGTCTGGTATACGGATCAGCCGCCGGAATCTCTTCATCGTTCACTCCTTCCTTTCGATTCCCTTCGCGAACTCTTACCCTTGATTCATCTGACCCTTCTTCTTCATTCATTCTTAGATCTGGAATCCGACGCCTTACTCCTCCTTCCCCTTCTCCTAGTGTTATTCCCTCCATAGGTCTCTGACGGTTTTCATTTCTGACCGCCTCGTTCTCTCCCTCTTGAAGATTCTGACGTTCCATATCTTCCATCCTTCTTAGTTGCTCCCTCAATCGGGAGTTCTCTTCCCTCAGCCTATTCGTCTCTTCTCCTCCTTCTTGGAGAGTTTGAGGATGATCAACTTGAGGAGCTTCTCCCCCAGCTGCACCTCCAAGATATGTTGATGATCTGGTTTGTGTCACCATCACTCTCTATTTGCTTCTTTCAACCTTCTTCTCAAAACCCTAGATTTGGAAGCAGTCTGCCCTCCTTCTAGCGCCAAATGTAAGCCCTCTCCTTGATGAGCTTAGCTGAGTTCCTTACTGCTTCACCGCTACTACCTGCAATGACCACCGGACAATGACCGGTGGATAAAGCTCCAACGATCAAGTCAGTAAGCGGCTAGGTTTAGAAAATAGGTTTTAGCAAGGAATGAACAGTTACCTTTAGCGAACCCTAACGCGATCCTTTTATAGCGATATTCACCGCCTTCCTTTAACCGTAGGATCCCCCTATGCATCCTATGGTTCTCTCATCTCCTACGTGTTTCATTCTCCATCACATACTATAAGGTGAATGCTTGACAGCCAGACATCACGTGCTCTATCCGTGATACTCTAGAATGTTCTGTATTCTGATTGGGTACCTCCCGGTTTGCTCTCCTTATCTGGCTCCTGTATCCTCAATGTTCCACCTAGCATGACTTGGTACTTACAAGAGGCATCTGTCTCAACTATTTTCAATCCATCAGGATTGGCTAGTGATAGACAGGGCAATTGTTTAGCTTTAAGCTTAATTTTCTGAACCGCTTTTGTATGATCCGTGGTCCAAGGTTCAGGATTTTTGCAAAGTCTTTCATAAAGAACTTTGGTGTCAAAAACTATGTCTTTGTAATAATCAGAGATATAATTAAGGCTTCCTAAGAACCTCTGTAATTGTTTTTTATCTCTTATTTCATCAGGGAATTTTGATACAAATTCTATAGACCTGTTAATAGGGATAATTTTTCCCTGACAAATATTATGTCCTAAGAAACGAATTTCGGTTTTAAAGATCTTCATTTTTGGGGCAGAAACAACTAAAACATTTTTCTTAATAAGATGGGAAAATATATTTAGATGTTTAAAATGTTGATCAATAGAATTGGAAAAGATTAGTATATCATCAATATATACAATACAGAATTCAGTATAAGCATTAAAAATTTCATTCATAATATTCATAAATTCTGAAGGAGCATTTTTTAAACCAAAAGCCATAACATTCCATTCATAATGTCCAAAAGGAACAGTAAAAGCAGTTTTATATTTATCTTGTTCAGCAATCTGAAATTGCCAATAACCTGACTTTAAATCGAATTTAGAAAATATACGAGCATCATTTAAGCGTTTTAATAAATCTTTCTTATTAGGAATATGATAACGAATCCATTGAAGAACCTTATTAAGGGGTTTGTAATTAATAACTAATCTAGGAATCCCTCTTTCTTGTTCAGCATTTTTATTTACATAAAAGGCTGCACAACTCCAACAAGAAGAGCTTTTCCTAATAAGTTGTTTATCTAACAGACCTTGAATTTCAGTCTTACATAATTCCATATAAACATTATTCATTTGGATTGGTCTAGCCTTAGTAGGTATCATGTTTTCATTAAAACCTTCAATATAGGGTAATTGTACTATGTGTTGCTTCCTATCCCAAAAGGCATTAGGAACATCGCTACATATCTCCTTTTGAAATTGTTTTTCTAAGGAAAGAATTTTTTCTTTAGTAGCAAATTGCTCTAATTGTTTGTCAATAGAAGCATAGCCTATTTCTTGAGACAAAAAATTGATTTTTTTTCTTTTAAAATCAAAGTTTCTTGTAATTGATTGATATAATTTATCTTAGGTTTAATGATAAATTCAAAGACTATTTTTTTTCCCCTTTATAGTAGTATGAATTCCATTATTATCGATTCTTTCAATAGGCCAAATAAGGCTTAAAAAGGGTCTTCCTAAGATTACCATTTGAGATAAATTATCAGATAAAACAAAAGGTGTATTAATACAAATACCATCATTGCAGACAAAAACATCCGATAATTTATAATTTATCCTCATAGGAGAACCATTAGCAGTATTCAATGCATACTTAGTTTTCTCAAAATACTTAGTAGGAACTAATCATTCTCTTATACAATTAAGGTCGGAACCACTGTCAACCAAAGCAATAGTTTCTAAAGTAAAATCTTGATTAATAACCAATTTTACCTTAATATGCCATTTTTGATTGGTAGAGTGATGTAAGGATAGTAAATCCCCAGTAGTCTCCATTTCTGGTAAAGAATTAGAATTTGTTTGATTCTGGAGTAAGGAAATTTTTCCATTTAGGTTTTTAATATCTGATTTTAGATTATTAATTTCGCCTTTAAGGTCAGAAATGGTAGATTTATTACCATAGAATTGGATTCAATATTATGAAATACACCATCTAAGGAAGAAAGGTTTTTAATATTAGAAGTATTTTCTAAATAGTTTTGAAAAGCTTATCTTCTCTCAACAGAATTGGATATTTTATTAATAACATCCAAAATTAAAGTCTGATCCTTAGTTAAGACATTTATATTAGGCCTATTTATTTTATTAAATATGTCACAATTTAGGGAAGTTCTTTGATAAAAATAATTTGCTAATCTTGATTTACTATTAGTGACATCCATAATATCATGATTATTAGGTGAAGAAATATATTCTCTTTTTATCTGGTCAATAATAGGTGTGGAATTATATCTTTTAGGATATTGATTATTAGAAACAAATTGTTGTTTGAAAAGAACTTGATTAGATCTACTATAGACAAGTTTCTGACGGAAAGGTTTTTTGGAGACTTTTCTTTGAGAAATAATATTTTTAATACTAGGTGTTGAAACAAGTATAGTGTTATTAGATATTGTCCTGTTTCATAGTTCTCAGTTAATTTCTGAGTGTGAAGTTGATTTTGTACCAGTACTTTATTACTAAAGGTAATAATAATTTCTTTACTAGAAGAGACGAGAATGATATCATGCTTATCTTCTAGACTGACGTCGATATTACTTTCTTCAGTATTCTTACCAGATATGGTATTAATATCTTGCGATAATTTAATAATATTATTATCAGTTAAAGTCTTGGTTGGTTGATTTTGACTTAAATCATTATTTTCTAAATCCAATTGTTTTATAGGAAAAGAATGGATTTTATCCGGGAAGTATCCCATACTTGATTCAGGTTTATTAACCGTATTATTAATATTGATAAGTTGTTTGTCGATTGGTTGTAAATCCGAAACCACCCTGGTTAACTTTGTCTCTTCTGAGAAAGGTTGTTTGGGAACAGCCGATTTCAGAATAATAGATTCATCTATTAATTTAAGAGACTGAGTAGGAAGGTGATCAGATTTAGGACTCTTATCAGCAGTATTGATCCAACTTTTAAAGAAGTCTTTGACTACACATGATTCTAAAGTTTTATCCCATTCTAGCACATAGTGTGCGAAAGGAATAATCCTTCTAGTCTCATATAAATATCTATAATATTCTTTTTTAAGGAATTCATGTTGGCCTTTATTATAATAATCAAAATACCATTTTCGAAAGGCATTATATTTAGGCCTTTTAAAGTCATTATTAATGGTTATACGATCAACTTTAAATTCATTGGTTAATCCCATCATATTAATAGAAGGACTCATTCTCAAAGGAGTAGGATTAATTTTTATTATCTCTATATTAGAGATTTCCAAACAGTTATTAGCAAATATTTTATTATTTTGAAACATAATAGTGAATATATTAATAACCAAAGATGTCAATAAGGTGTTAGGGATCATGCAGTTCTTAGAACAGAGATAATTACTCAGAAAGGAGAAGAACAGTAAATAACAGTTCTATATCAATATTCATGATTAATGCTGACAGTCAACGATTTACGTCACAGCTAACAACCATTTCATATCTCAATACATGATTAATTCCAACAGTCAACGATTTACGTCACAGCCAATAATAGTTTCATATCAAGATTTATGATGAACTCCGACAGTCAACGAATTACGGACAAATATCCCTAAACGCCTAACGGCCACTGCCTATGGCTAAACGGGTAGTCACCACGCGACTAAGTCTTTATTCATCATAAATCAAAACACAGAACTATTAACAGCCGGAGACTACAAGTAGTCCAACGCGACGAAGTCAAGACTAATCATGAACCAAAACACAGAACAATTACTAACCGGAGACTAAAAGTAGTCCAACGCGACGAAGTCAAATGATTAATCATAAAATTCAACAAAGAACTACTACCATACTATTGTATATATTGATGATATACTAATTTTTTCCAATTCTATTGATCAACATTTTAAACATCTAAATATATTTTCCCATCTTATTAAGAAAAATGGTTTAGTGGTTTCTGCCCCAAAAATGAAGATCTTTAAAACCGAAATTCGTTTCTTAGGACATAATATTTGTTAGGGAAAATTTATCCCTATTAACAGGTCTATAGAATTTGCATCAAAATTCCCTGATGAAATAAGAGATAAAAAACAATTACAGAGGTTCTTAGGAAGCCTTAATTATATCTCTGATTATTACAAAGACATAGCTTTTGACACCAAAGTTCTTTATGAAAGACTTCGCAAAAATCCTGAACCTTGGACCACGGATCATACAAAAGCGGTTCAGAAAATTAAGCTTAAAGCTAAACAATTGCCTTGTCTATCACTAGCCAATCCTAATGGATTGAAAATAGTTGAGACAGATGCCTCTAATAGAGGTTATGGTGGAAGACTCAAACAGAGAAATTCTCTGACAAATAAAGAGGAATTAATTAGATTCCATTCTGGCATTTGGAAAAATGCTCAAGTCAAATATTCGACTGTTAAAAAAGAAATGTTGGCTATAGTCAACTGTATTAATAAATTCCAAGATGATTTAATAAATCAAGAATTTTTGCTACGAATTGATTATAGCTCTGCAAAAGATATTATTGAAAAAAATGTTAAAAATTTAGCATCTAAACATATCTTTGCCCGATGGCAAGCCATTCTTTCAGTATTTGAATTTCAAATAGAATACATAAAAGGAGATAATAATTCTCTTCCTGATTTTCTCACCCGTGAATATTTGCAGGGATGAGTTTTCATACTCCAGCACCTTATATGGGGCGAGGACGTAATAAGTGCAAATCTGTCCCTATCAAACCTGAATCAGATTCTTCTTCAGAAGTCTCAAAAGACAAAACTATGAAAGATGCCTTATTAGGCAACAATGAGCCCAAGTTGTTCTTAAAAAATTACACAGAACTACTTGTAATCCTCAATCCAGAGGATGACAAATGGATGATGGACCCTATTATTTTGGGCCAAAAATACTTTGATGAAAAGGATAATAGTCCTATCCGAGGTGGAAAACATAGATACTTCTATGAGTCAATTTTGGAAGAGACTAATTCAGTCACTTTTGATCATAAAAGAAGAAGTAATACTTCTAATGCTCCCTTTGATTATAGCAAAGCAATGATACATATGGTTCTCAAATCTTCGAATTGGGGCGACCCG
This sequence comes from Aquilegia eximia, assembly GCA_023053565.1. NCBI lineage: Eukaryota > Viridiplantae > Streptophyta > Magnoliopsida > Ranunculales > Ranunculaceae > Aquilegia > Aquilegia eximia. Next base: position 22,828,047 of record JALIGU010000005.1, read on the forward strand.
AATAAATTACGGGAATTACGTGGTTCGTATAATCAAGCTTACCACAACTATAATCAACCCTATAATTATTGGGATTATATGGATGCTTGGACTTATACGTTCTTTTAGTAAAATCCTCAAAGGAAGCATTCTTGGTTCTTCTATTTTGATGAAGATTTCAAGAAAGACAATAATGAAATTCCTAACTGGTTTTATAACTGGTTTTTCAAATTTGGTCCTAATTTGGATTGCTTGCCCACAGAACTAACAGTTCTTTATAAATCTTATCTTCAATTCCATCATTTATTTGAAGGGAAAGATCCTATTCGAGGTAAATCATTCCTCTTTTTCCTGGCAGAATATCTAATTCCATGGATTTGGGCCTGGACTTATAGCTGTCAATATCAGGCAAGTGAAGGCCTTCATGGTCTTTGTCGCCAGTACCATTATAAATGGTGGGCCAATTGCCCTATCGAGAGTAAATTATCAACTATTACTCCCGACATCAAAAAGCTGGAACAATTATATGTCTCTCGACATACACAATCTCCGATTCTTAAAGAACCTTTGCCAGACAATCCTGTCTCTATTATTAAGGGAAAATTGACCAAGGCTCACCCTGGTCTCTCATCCCAAGAACTCAAATTTCGGGTTATGAAAGAAATGCAGGAGCATATCCAAGCTTCTTTCGGAGATATTTCTCCTATGGACACAAATCCCACTACCAACAAAGACACTAGTACTGCTGTCAATGTTATTGTTTCATGGTGGGACCTTAAACAGGGCTCCTCTCAACAGAGTTCTTCTCAACTTGATCATGATGATGATGATGATGATGATGATGTCGATCTAGAAGTGGATTAGTCACTTCCCACTTATAACTTGCAATTTGAAATCTAGTGAAAAATTACTTCCACTCTTCAAAATCAACAATTATACCTCAATTTTGTCAAACCACAGGCCTACCAAATTTTGTTTTCTCCCTTTCATGACCCACGTGTCATTTAAATCCTTTGGTTTTAGCCATTTACTGATTCCTTTTCAAGCTATCAATCCAAGAGGTGATATTCGAACCTTTAATTTCAAACGCCTAATCACAGGCCTACAAATTGTTACGACCATGTGTCTTTCCAACCCTTGTTGGTTTCTAGCCATCTGTTGGTTCTTCAGCTTAAACACAAATCCTCAATATAGTGAAACATTACTCACACTACCTATTCTATATGCCTATAATTATTATCACCATGATTTGATAATCCTTGAGAATTATTTATTCCATCCAATAATGCAACCAAACTTCCCATCCATATGGTAGCATAGGGTCTACATTCTCAGGACCCACAACTACTATTTCAATCATCTTTCCAGTTTCTTCATCTTACTTTTCATCTATAACAGCCAAAGAAAGAATTGAAATTTAGCAATTATTAGGGCTTCTTTATCAGATTCCGCAAATCATATGGGACCACAAAACAGTATCCACAGGACAGTATGTCTGCCCATTTATCGGACTCGACATAAAATATGGGGTCCACATACCAGTTCACATGATGCTCAATGGGGACCACCCACTCACAAGATGCTCAATAGGGCCCACACATCACAAGGTGCTCAATGGGGCCCACCCACTTACAAGATGCTCAATGGGGCCCACCTCTCACTTTGCCTATATAAGAGGCCCTTGTAAATGAAAGAGAACAAGCTTCGACACTTGCTTAGCTTTCTCTCTTCTTCTCCCTCTTGCTTTTCTTTTGTAATCTTTTCTTTTCTTCTTGTAAATCTTTTGGTTTTTCAATCTTTCGGTCTTTGGTTTTTACCTGAAGTTTTCTTCAGGGGGTGTATATCTACCATACTTAGTTGTACAATTAGTACAACTTATATGTGAATAAAGCTTCTTTTCTGTAAGTTTTCTCTTCTTTTTACTCTGTACTTTTTCTGTATTAATTATATGTGAATAGAACATGTTCTTCTTCTATTTTCTTGTTCTGTTCTTTAATTACTGTTTTCACCATAAATCCTGGTTTAAAATAACCAGGGTTTATGGTGAAAACAGTAAATAAAGAACAGAACAAGAAAATAGAAGAAGAACAGGTTCTATTCACATAAAATTAAAACAGAAAAAGTACAGAGTAGAAATTAAAATAAAAGAGGCGCAATACTTACTGAATTAGGAAGCTTTATTCACATATAAGTTGTACTAATTGTACAACTAAGTAGTAGATATACACCCCCTAAAGAAAGCTTCAGGTAAAAACTAAAGACCGAAAGATTGAAAAACCAAAAGATTTACAAGAAGAAAAGAAAAGATTACAAAAGAAGAGCAAGAGGGAGAAGAAGAGAGAAAGCTAAACAAGTGTCGAAGCTTGTTTCCTTTCATTTACAAGGGCCTCTTATATAGGCAAAGTGAGAGGTGGGCCCCATTAAGCATCTCGTAAGTGGGTGGGCCCCATTGAGCACCTTGTAAGTGTGTGGCCCCATTGAGCATCTTGTAAGTGGGTGGGCCCCATTGAGCACCATGTGATGTGTGGACCCCATAGACAGTTGATTGAACTGGTATGTGGACCTCATAATTTATGTCGGAGTCTGATAAATGGGCAGACATACTGTCCTGTGGATAATGTTTTGTGGTTCCATGTGATTTGCGGGATCTGATAAAGAAGCCCTAATAAGGGATATAATTGCTAAATTTTAGTTCTTTCTTTAGCTGTTATAGATGAAAAGTAAGATGAAGAAGCTGGAAAGATGATAGAAATTTTAATAGTAGTGGTGGGTCCTGAGAATGTAGACCCTATGCTACCATATGGATGGGAAGTTTGGTTGCATTATTGGATGGAATAATAATTCTCAAGGATTATCAAATCATGGTGATAATAATTATAGGCATATAGAATAGGTAGTGTGAGTAATGTTTCACTGAATTGAGGATTTGTCTTTAAGCTGAATAACCAATAGATGGCTGTATTAACCTATTTCTAGATTAATGCATCAACAGGGTCAGGTCGTTATGGAGACTTGACCAAATGGGGATATTGGAGATTGGGGTGGCTGCACCTCGTTGAGATCGAGATTGCCTACGTACTCTAGCTCGGGGGAATTGAACTTAGAGATCAAGCCATCGTAGTTCTGTTTATATAGAAGATGGAAGGGCGTGGATCGTGGATCTTGCAGATTCTCCGCCATCATAATGATGATTAAATGTGTAACGCGCGAGGATCATCCTTGTGAATTAATTCTGTAACTGATGAGAATATTCTGTGCATTGAATAGGAGCACGTGCGAATAGCAGGTCGCTGGTCGTTGTGTAGTCTGGTCGCTTTAGTCGAGCTGCGAGCGGGTAGAGATTGTGGCGACCTGACAGATTGATGACTGTGCCACGTGGCTGCTTTTGATTGGTCGGAGTATGTAGTACCCCTACATAAGCCCCCTCTTTTTAGGTCGACTATGGGAGTCGGGCTGAAAAGACTAATTACTCTTATCGATGCTGATTTGTAGTTTGCTTTTTTGAAGTTGCTGACGTGGCAGTCATGCAGCGCTGTCTGTGGTAATCATGGCGCTGTTACGGGGAAGTGGAGGAGTTTCCTCGAGCAGTTAGATGTGTGATTATGGCAACTGATGCACGTATTGCCTGATTTGCTATCTGTCTTGCACGTGGATCAATCCAACGGTGGATGCGAACCGTTTTGTGAGTGGAGAATGACTGTGCTGCATATGGATCCGTTTGTCGATCTCAGCCGTTCGTTTGTTTTGAATCGATGGCTAGAAATTCTCGAGCTACAGTATATAAACTGTAGTTACGTTGATAAGGGTTTACTCATCTTGCCTTTATTTGAATTGCTGCCGCTTTTGCGTTGTGAACTGAAGAACTTTGAGAGCTCGTGAGGTTTGTTCTCTTCTCTTTTCTCTGATTGTTTATTTTCTTTCTTTTTCAACTTCTGTTGTCTTCTGTATTGCTTGAGAGTAATGTCTGAGGGTAGTGATTCGCAAAATGATCACTTGAGTGATGGTGGACTTGAGGAGTATGAGTCTGAGAGTACACATTCTGACCCTCCATCTCCCGTTCCCGATGATAATGTAGATAGCCCCCAGAGTAGTGGTTCCCATGGTCCAGATTCTTCTGATGATGAGATGGTTGAGGACGACAATGGTAGAATGTGTAGAATTGTGAATATGAATTATGTACATAGGCATTTTGCTGTTAGGCAGCATTATCAGTTTAGGTCGATTAGGCATTTAGAGATAAGGTTTCTTGGGGACCGTTTACTTTCTCCTGACTATCGACCTAATAATCTTTCATCTACTGTATTGACTTTGAACCAATTCCGTGCTGGGCTGAGGTTGCCGTTGTCTGAATTGGTGGTCGACTTGTTGAATGCCATTAGGCGAGCCCCTTGTCAGATGAATGGTAATTTCTGGCGGAACATGAGGGTAATTGACGACCTCAACAAGTTGCATAGGTGGCATATTACAGTGGAAGATGTAATGAACCACTTTTGCTTCAAACGCTCTTCGAAGGTTGAACTTTCTGGCTATAACATGCAGGTTAGGCCAGAACGTTTGCCTTTGATTTATCCAGTGAGTAGTGAGCCATGGTGGAAAGATCCCATGCTATTCACTGGGCCGATTGTTGAAGGGGATATCCAGTTGCGTCATACGATCAGGAATGATGATCGTAAGTTAGTTGTCTGTAGTTTGATGATAGTTCGTCTTCCTGTTTTTGAACTTGATATCTTTGTATTTTTTTTTTTTTTTTTTTGCTGCAGCGATTCGGGACGATCATCTTAGAAAAAACGATCTGCAGTCTGCTCTGAACTGCTTTGGTAAGTTGACTGACGAGCGGAAGATCTCGTTTCTCCCTCACCTAAAGGAGCATTTCATTCCTAAAGGTGGTCCAAAAACTGTGTGGGACGAGCTCAAGAGGAGGAAAGCTTTGAAGAAAGCATTCATGTCTTCTGTACACAAAGCAAGTGGTGGGCGAGCTGGTAGCAGTTCGCGAGCTGGTGATAGTGAACGAGCAAGTGGAAGCTCGAAGCAGGTTGAAAGAGAGCGTTCTGTTGGTGCTCCTCGGAGGTCGGAGAAGGAGCGACCTGTTGACAAGGATCGACCTGCGGTGCAGGAACGATCTGTGGAGAAGGAGCGGGCTGTAGGTAGCTCTCGTCAGACTGGAGTCGTGGCGAGCCCTCCAGTCTCAGGTCCACCCCCCTTACTTCCTAAGGTGGGTGCATTGGCTGGGAAGAAGAGGTCCTTCTCAGGGAACCTTAAGCTGATGGAGTTCCCAGCTATGCCAACTCCTGTTTCCTCAATGGTTGTGACGTCTCCTGGAATGTCTGCGCTGTCCAGGAAGACTGTTGTTCGGCCTTCGCAGAAAGGCAAAGGTATTCTGTCTGAATTCCGCCCTGGGCCGTTCGATTACTTGGACGGGCAAGGAGAGAAGCATGTCGTGTACGATAACGACAGTGCTATTGATGACCCTTGTGTTGCCCGGGCTGTGAATGAGGGTATCGTCCTGGATGCTGATGCCCGAATGGTGAAGTCGCAGCCTTTGCTGGTGACCTGCTCAAAGATAAACGGGGCACTTTCTTTGGTGAGTTTGACCGTAAGTCGCGTTTGTTTTGATTATGCTTTAGTATTTGTGCTAAATTTCGTTTGGTGGTTGCAGCTCAATGCCAGCTTCCAGGAGGTGCGTCTGGTTGCTGAGATTGGTGCTCAAGCTGAAATTGAGTTGAAGGCTCTCAATGAGAAGCTCGAGCAGGCGAGGAACATTGCTGCCGTTGCTGAGTGTAAGGTCAAGGACAGGGATGCTCAGGTCGCAGCTCTGAAGGAACAGTTGAGGGAACGTGAGGCTGCTTCCCAATCTGCTGTTGAGTACTGGCAGAGGGTTTGTCAGGAGAATGAAGCAGCGTGGAAGGCCTACTGCGAGCAACTGGTCAAAGCTATGACGAGATCGCCCGAAGGAGAGGAGACGCGAGGTGGCGTTGAAGAGACTTCGGCGCCAGCTCAGGACACCTCGATGGGCCCTAATGACCAGGTCGCTGGAGGTCTTACTGAAGTTGATACTTCAGGCGACCAGTCTGTGCAGCAATGAGCTCGCCTTGGTTTCCCCTTCTTGTATTGGGTAACCTTGTTTTCCCTTTCTTATATTGGGTAACCTTGGTTTTCCTTTCTTGTATTGGGTAACCTTGTGCAAGGTTTGCTTTCTGCACTCGTTGTTGTTGCAGCATGTCTTCCATAGCTTATTCTTAAGAGCCCCCCTTGTAATCTTTGAGAGCTTGAGTGGAGAACTCCTTGTCTTTTGTGTTTGGTGTCAGTAATCAGCTTTTACTTTGATGAGTTTTGTATGGATTCCTTTTGGCGAGCTAGTTTCCAGGAAGTCCTGGTAGCTCGTTCAGAAGGCAGGTAGACGAGATGAATGGCTGCAAGCAGGGCGTACTGAAACAGTTCCTCTTGTATGCCTTGATTCTATTTTGGTTGTACCTGTAATTGTTAAAATCTCATAAAGTAAAAGTTAATTCAACTATTTACCTTGCATTGTTGCTTATGTCGTTTTGTCTGCTTGAATGGACTTGCAAACAATATGTGACATTTGCTCGACCTGATCGTGGGTTGAGGTCGCATTTAACATAATTGTGCTTGGGTCGTGGGAAGAGAAAGACCAATGCACCAAGTTAAGTTGCTATTGATTTAACTTAACAAATTTTTAAATTATCAAAGGGACTAGATTATTGATAATTTGTAGGTCGAGGGATTGGACCTTTAGTAGCCATTCATGTTTGAGCAGAGATGAAGGCAAAATTGAATTTATAGATTGAAATGCAATGAATGGATGCTTACATTTCACTGATAAAATTTCTTTAAATGGAAAGCATTCCACGGGTTCTTAACGATCTCCCCTTCTGGTGTCTGAAGACGATAAGAACCGTTGCTCTGGACTTTTGTGATAATGTAAGGACCTTCCCAATTGGCGTTGAGTTTGCCGATAGTGTCCTTTCTTTTGTTACTGAACATTCTTCTTAAGACTAATTCCCCTGGCTGGAAAGTTCTTGGTCGCACGCCTTTGTTATAAGCTCGCTTGAGTCTCTGTTGGTATTGCTCGAGCTTTATAGTGGCGTGGTTACGTCGCTCTTCGAGGAGGTCGACTCCAAACGACCAGATCTGATTGTTGAGTTCTGTGTCGACCAGAAGAGACTTGGTCGTTCCAAATGTCAGTTCAGTGGGAATAACGGCCTCTACTCCATAGCAAAGACTGAATGGTGACATCCCTGTGGACGTGCGAGGAGTTGTTCTATAAGCCCATAAGATGTTCTCCAATTGTTGTGGCCATTGATCATGCTGGTCTTCGAGCTTCTTCTTCAAATTGGTAAGAATCTGTCGATTTGCAGCTTCGACCTGGCCGTTGGCTTGCGGGTACCTAGGAGTTGACCTTGAATGCTCGATTTTCCACAGGTCGTAGAATTTTTTAATATTCTTGCCAACGAACTGAGTGCCATTGTCTGTGACTACGCGTTTAGGTAGCCCGAACCTTGTGATGATATTTTCCCACATAAATCTTTGGACATCTGCTTGTGTTACGTTGGTTAAGGCAACAGCTTCCACCCATTTAGTGAAATAGTCTACGGCTACTAGAACGAACCTCTTCTCAGACTTCTTTTCCTTGATGAGGGGGCCCATGATGTCAAGCCCCCACATGTGGAATGGCCATGGGGCAGTGATGTTGATGAGATCGTTTGGATGCTGGTGTTGTTTATCAGCAAATCGCTGGCATTCTTTGCACTTTAAGACAAATTTCTTTGCATCTTCCTTCATTCTTGGCCAGAAGTATCCCTGGGAGATTGCTTTATGGGCTAAGGTACGCCCACCGGAATGGTTTCCACATTCACCTTCATGGATTTCTTGAAATATCATCTGACCTTGCTTCGGGATCAAGCATCGTAATAACAATCCAGTTGCTGATTTCCTGAAAAGTGTGCCCTCATGGATTTTGTACATTGTGACTTTATGCAGCAATCGACTGGCTTCCTTTTTGTCGGAAGGTAGGACACCAGTTTGCAGATAAACCATGAAAGGCTCGATCCAAGTCCCCTGGATGTCAGCTGGAGTTGTTTCAAGTAGATCGGAAATTTGATGAATATCTTCTTCCTTGAAGAGATATGCTGGCTGTGAGTTGATTGCTATAGTTAGGGCCCGCGGTCTGTCTGAGTCGATCTTAGATGCTAGAAATGCTAATGAGTCAGCATGTCTGTTGTCGTCTCTAGGTATATGCTCAATTGTGAAATAGCTGAGCTTGCTGATGAGCTCCTTTGCTTTGCTGGCATACCTGATGAGGTTGATCCCATTGATCTGGTAATTGCTGGTAATCTGATTGACTACCAGCTGTGAATCGCTGTACACCTTGAGACGAACTGCTTGTAAGTCGATGGCCATTTTTAGGCCCTGTATGAGTTCTTCGTATTCGGCCTCGTTGTTTGAGGTTGAGAAGTCGAGACGAGTTGCTCTTTCGAGCTGTGATCCTTCAAGAGAGATTAGCACACTACCTATTCCACTTCCATTGGAGTTGTGGGAACCATCTACATATAGCTGCCAAGTATCTGGGGGGTTGTCTTGGACTTGCCTTGTTTCAGGTTCTGGTTCCCAATTGACATCCTCTGCTGGATAGTCTACCAAAAATTCTGCGACGACCTGGCCCTTGACGGCCTGTCGTGAAACGAACTCGAAAGTGTAATCACCCAGCTCGGCTGCCCATCGAGCCATACGACCTGTTTTGTTTTTCTTTTCTAGTATGTGGCGTAATGGCTGATCGGTGATTACTTTTACAGTGTGTGCTTGGAAATAAGGCTTGAATTTGCATGCAGCGTAAAGTAATGCTAATGCTAACTTCTCCAGAGGTGTGTACCTTATTTCAGCCTGCTGTAAGACTTTGCTTGTGAAGTAGATAGGTCGTTCAACTTGATTGTCTTCTTTGAAAAGTACTGCGCTTATCGCAAAATCTGAAGTTGCGAGGTAAACGCCAAGTACATCACCATCTACTGGTCTTGTAAGAACTGGTGGAGTAGACAGATATGCCTTGAGATCGTCGAAGGCTTTCTCGCACTCTTCTGTCCACTCATATGTAGCCCCCTTCTTCAAAATATGAAGCATTGGCCTGCATTTATCTGATGCTCTGGAGATGAATCTGTTCAGAGCTGAAACCATGCCGTTGAGTTTCTGGATTTGTTTCTTTGTTTTTGGACTTGGCATGTCGATCAGGGCTCTGATCTGGTCGGGATTTGCTTCGATGCCTCGTCTGGTGACTAGGTAGCCTAGGAATTTTCCTGATGCGACCCCGAACAGACACTTTTCTGGATTAAGACGCATTCTGTATTGCCTTAATCTTTGGAATGCCTGGTCGAGGTTGTACAAATGATCTCGTTCTTTATCGCTCTTCACTAGCATGTCATCAATGTAGACCTCCATTGTTCGACCTAGGAGGTCGTCGAACATTCTGGTGACCAGTCTTTGGTAGGTCGCCCCTGCATTCCTTAGCCCGAATGGCATGACTTTGTAACAGAAAATACCTTGCTCAGTTGTGAAAGAGGTCTTTTCTTAATCAGGCTCGTACATTGGGATCTGATTATATCCTGAGTATGCGTCCATGAATGACAGTAGCTCAAAACCGCATGTCTGATCAACTAGCCTATCGATTCGTGGCAGTGGGAATGAATCTTTAGGACAAGCTTTATTCAAGCTTGTGAAGTCGATGCAGACCCTTGTTTTTCCATTCTTCTTTAGGACTGGAACTATGTTGGCTAGCCAGTCTGGAGTATCGACTTCTCTGATGAAGCCGACCTGCTTGAGTCTATTGATCTCTTCATTGACGGCTTCGTGAAACTTGGGAGCAAGTCTCCTTGGTTTCTGCTTCACAGGTCGATAATTGGGATTGACCCGTAGCCTATGACATGCAATTGATGGATCTATTCCGGGCATATCGATATACGACCAAGCAAAAACATCTTTATTCATTGAAAGAAAATTTACAAAATTAGCGAACTTATCTTCTTCCATTTCTGAACCTACATAGACATACCTTGGGTCCTCCTCTGACCCAATGTTAACTCGGACACCTGGATCGGTGCTTCCGAGACTCAGCTTGGGGGAGCTCGTTTGCTCCTTCTGTAATTGCTATTTGGCAGGTTCAGCCTTTTCTTTGGACGGGCTCTTTGGCTTGTTGTTCCCCTCCTGAACCTCTGTTGTGACTAGGCTCTTTCCTTTGACATCACCATCCTTGACTCCAGAGGTGGATGGCTTTGATGATGGGACAGCTTCAATAACACCGTGGCATTCTTGTGCGGTGTTCTGATTGCCGCGGAGTTCCATTATCCCATAAGGGCCGGGATAGCGGAATACCTGATGGTAAGTCGACGGCACACCTCTCATAGCATGGATCCACTTTCGACCCAGAATCGCATTGTACTTGCTTGCGATATTTAGGACGCTGAACTTGCTGGTTACAACGACCTTATCTTCCCTTCTGCCTACAGTGACGGGCGGAAGGATCTCCCCCTTAGGGTCTTCCCTTGAACTATTGAAGCCAAGGATCGGTGTGAAGTCTGGGATGAGCACTGAGTCGGGCAGCCTCATGTCCTTGAAAGTTCGGTACATGAGAATGTTGCATGATGCCCCAGGGTCGATGAATACCCTCTTGATAGTATAATCTGCTATCCTGAGTTCAACGACCAGTGCGTCGTTGTGTGGAGTAACGACCTTGTTGAGATCGTCTTCAGTGAAGGTGATGTCAGTCTCTTGGCGGGCAGGGATGTTGAAGCGAGCTGCTCGGCCACTGATAGAGTAGACATGGTGGAGATGTTCCACTCGTCTCTTTTTGTCCCGAGAGACAGGGGTGTGATGAGATTCGTTAATCATGTAGACCACATGACTGTCCGAGTCGCTGTCGCTGTCAACCTTGTTTGCGACCTTCTTGTTTATGTGATCGCGTAGGTCGCCTGTTGGACCTAAGCGCTGGGAGAGGCTACGCCCTCTGCTGCGTGCTGGGCTTGCGGAGGCCGTTCTGGCCTTGCTTTGACCCCGCTTTGGTGAACGAGGAGGGGTTCTGGATTCCTTCCTCATTCGCTTGCCTGTGGACTCCTCATTCCTTCCGAGGATCCAATTATTGAGCCGTTTCTCATCGGCCCAGGTCTGAAGTGCGCGCTTCAAGACGCGACAATCATCAGTCTGATGACACCGTACTTTATGGACTTTGCAGTACGGGCGACCAGATGTATCCTCCAACTGTGTGAAGGCAGGAATCTTGCACCAATGGTTGTGCTTGATCCTTTCGTAGATATAACCGGCTGGTCGCGTAAACCGGTGATATTCTCGTTGCTCGGTAGGCAGCGTCTTAGCTTTGAAACTCTTTCCATCTGATCGAGGTCGTTTGCTTGAGCCAGCCTCAATGTTGCTGACTACATGGTTCTTCTCCCTCCCCGTGAGGGCTTCTTCTAGCTTTATATAACGATCTACCTTTAGGTAGAGTTCGTCAAGTGATGAAGGTCTCTTCATTGCCAGAGACTTGTGCAGGTCGGACCCTTGGATCAGTCCGTGGGAGAAAGCGATAGTTGCAAAGGTCTCATGCTCCTTTGCGAAGTCCTGAATGGAATGTAACTCAGACTTAAAACGTGCAAAGAAAACACTAAGTGACTCACCATCCTTCTGCTTGACTTTGAAGATGGAGTCAATGGTAACCGGGCGCTTCTTATTGTGGATGTAGAAGATGACGAATTGTTTTTCAAGCTCTGCAAACGAGCTGATGTATCCTGGCTTCAATCGATGAAACCAGTCGAGAGCTGGTCCGGTGAGGCTGGACTGAAACAGCAAACACAAAAGATGATCCTCCTTGATCAGAGGAAGGGACTTTCGGAATCCCTTGACATGGTCGGTTGGATCTCCGACTCCTGCATACTGGTCGAACTTGGGGGCATTCAGCTTGTTCGGCAGGTCATGTTCCAGGATCTCGTTGGAGAAAGGAGACTCCTGGAATTGTTGAAGGGACTGCACAGCAAGTTGCTCTGCAGTGTGGCTCTTGGATCGGTGAAGGAGAGCCTGAGATGCTTTGAACTCCGCCAGCTGCTGGCTGAGTTGCTCGAACTTTTGGTTGGAATCATCAGCAGGGATGACTCCAAGTCCGCTATTTTCCCCTTGCTGGGGGTTGGTTTGTGCGGCTTTTAGACGCTCATTTTCTTCTTGCAGACGTGTAATCTGAGCCTGCAGATCTTGGATAGTGACTTCCTGATTGGTCATTGGAACGATTGATTTTGATTTTAAGGGTGGGAGGGTTTTGGGTTTTCGATTATATCGAATTCCTTGCAGTCGGCGCCAAATTTATTAACCTATTTCTAGATTAATGCATCAACAGGGTCAGGTCGTTATGGAGACTTGACCAAATGGGGATATTGGAGATTGGGGTGGCTGCACCTCGTTGAGATCGAGATTGCCTACGTACTCTAGCTCGGGGGAATTGAACTTAGAGATCAAGCCATCGTAGTTCTGTTTATATAGAAGATGGAAGGGCGTGGATCGTGGATCTTGCAGATTCTCCGCCATCATAATGATGATTAAATGTGTAACGCGCGAGGATCATCCTTGTGAATTAATTCTGTAACTGATGAGAATATTCTGTGCATTGAATAGGAGCACGTGCGAATAGCAGGTCGCTGGTCGTTGTGTAGTCTGGTCGCTTTAGTCGAGCTGCGAACGGGTAGAGATTGTGGCGACCTGACAGATTGATGACTGTGCCACGTGGCTGCTTTTGATTGGTCGGAGTATGTAGTACCCCTACAATGGCTAGGAACCAACAAGGGTTGGAAAGATACATGGTCGTAACAATTTGTAGGCCTATGATTAGGCGTGACATGGTATATATATATATATATATATATATATATATATATATATATATATATATATATATATATATATATATATATATATGTGTGTGTGTGTGTGTGTGTGTGTGTGTGTGTGTGTGTATATATATGTGTGTGTATATATATATATATATGTGTGTGTGTATTAAGTTCCTATTGACACCCCAACAAGTGAAATAATAATAAAATAAACAATTAAATTGCAAAAAATAAATATCTATAACACAAAAGAATTTAACGTGGTACAGCCCAAACTAGGAAGCATCCGCGGTTACCTTTCTTAGGTAACAAACCAATCTACTATATAATTCGATCCGGAGTTACAAACTGAATATTTATCTAATCTACCTGCAATCCCTGCTAGACTTGACACCTCGACCAACCTACAATCACTGCGAAACGAATCCCATTTCCTCACTTCTTGAACTAATTACGACTCCTTTAGTATCTCTTGATGCACACATAAGAAGATCGTGAAGCCAAATCTCTAAGAACACACAATGATAATAATTGGGAAGAAGGAATGATAGATGGACACAAAAATCGCCTGAGGAAGAAATCTTTGTGGAAGAGCCAACAAACAAACTAGGCCTACCATAAATACTAGGTTGGAACTCTTGAGTTTGTCATAGCATAAACAACTTATTTATAATGTAAGGTTATTGTTCCAAACAAAGAATAAAGATGGATGAAAAACACAGATAGTGCTAATCTCACAGTTTAATATTCAAAACAAATCAAACGATAAGCAGAAAGTAAATAACACGCAGGAATTTTTAACGTGGTAAAACCCAATTTGGGAAACGTCCACGGTTGCCTTTGATGACAACAAATAATCCACTAGACGAAAGAGATTTACAAACCTATCAACTACCTGCACTCACTGCGAGCTGATACTTCAGGTTATCTCTAACACCTTGACTTCACCAGAGCACCTTGATGTACGCACAAGACACTCGACTCCTTGATGAACACACAAGAAGACTCGAAGCAGAATTCACAACTGTATACGGAAGATAAGGAATTGATGAATTAGGAAGAAGGAGAATTGAGTTCATTAACCAAAACAACTTCAACACAAAACCTAAACAAAACTCCAAGACAAGAGATGAATTGGACGGCCAAAGAACTACCTTATTCTTTGGAAGAGAAACCCTATTTATACTTAGGGTTGGAATACACAAGAAATGGGCCGGAATAGGACGAAATCCATATTGGACGTACGTACGTCGAAACAACATTCGTACGTCTCCACACGATAAACGCTTGCTGACCTGTTGGACGTACGTACGGCCTAACTAGGTACGTACGTTCCAAAACCAAAAACACACTTTTGATACACTTGACGCGAAGACAAATACTCGGGATGACGCGCGTACAACGAGGTTTTCCAAACAATGAAATCAAGGCGAGATAACCAAGGACATCCAATGTCACAAAATTAATGTCAAACAACCTAGTGCCGGTTTCAATCTCCCCCTTTGACATTGATTTTGTGACAAAAACCTATAACTCTAATAGCACTTATAAAACGTGCTTACAAACCCAAACCATGGCATTTATAAAACATGCCTACAAAAACACTCATAGAAAATACATACCAAATCCCCACCACTTGATATCCAGCTTGAATAAGACACTTTAACCATCAGAGACCGAACGGAAGCAACAAGAAATTTTGAAACAATCAAAGAGCCAACGGAAGTTCCTCGAGCAACTCCCCCATACTTCATGAGCTCCAAAGTTTGACACTCGAGCTCCCCCATAACTATACAACCTCTAAACATCAACACGTTCACTCCCCCATACGTGTAGCATACCTGAAACATGACCCAAAAATATACTAACAGCAAGGAGACGATTGTTAGTACTTAGAGTCATAATTCGTCCCTTTTTTGTCACAACAAGTGAACAAATGAGAGGTATAGGAAAACAAGTAAGAACCACTGTAACCAAGAGAATAACATGTGAGATAAACAAGACAGATGGGAAGAATGTCGATGATACAAGGGGGAAGGTGAACAGTAAGAAGAACCCATAACAGAGGGAGCAGAAAACAGGGAGAAATAACTAAACCTTAATAAAAATAATATAAAAGAACATGTAGGGATTTGATGAACCCCAAAGCACTTAGTTTATATAGCTAGTACCAATGGTTGAGTTAAATGTGGGTTAACACACCAAGTGGGCCAATTAGCAAACAGAGATACGGATAGAACAAGAAAGACACATAGACCTTAGATCAGGGAGAAGCACTACAAGGCTCCCAAAAATCGATGTAGTTGCATCCAATAAAATAAAACAAGCAATATGAAGAGGTTACCAAACTACATGCTCAAAGGGATTGAGAGGACACATAATCAAAACACCATTTACAGCACCAGAACCAAATATGCATGAGGAACCAAAGGATAAGGTATCCCACGAAAAAAAAAAAGAAGGATGCCTACAAGCACTGAGGAGAACACAGTGGAAAATGAAAAAAAAAAAAAAAAAAAAAAAAAATTCCATCCATCCTATGTTCCTCCCTTTACTTTAAATCTTCCTTTCTATCCCCCACCCCCTTTTTTTTTTTTTTTTTTTTTAATATGAATATACCGAGTGAAATAAAAATAAAAAAACAAACTGCCATTCCGGTGTGGGAGGAATTGATGACCTCCATCTTTTCAATACACGAGGGTAGGGTGTAGCCTACATCGTTTTGGCAAGAATACACTCCAGAAGCGCAATACCATGATAACGTGCAACAGAAGAACTAACATCTCTCGAGTGCATCCGTCATAGCATGACCCTCACAGCCCCAACGGGTTCTTAGCCAAATGATTATGCTCTCAAGACATTCAAATGGCTGGGAATTTCGTGAGTTATCGACCACTCGCAGGAGGTGACAAGATGAGAAAAATCCACACGACAAAGAGGGGTATACCAATAACAAATTCTAACATGTAAACCACGCATTATGCAACGTAAACCAGGAGAGTGGCCATGAGAGATCCCAATGACCTTATTTGAGCAGAAAGACTAAGAACCCCAACATATTGCACATTATTTAAGGACGACAACCAAAACGATAATCAGAAAAAAAAATGCCCTCAACCGAATATGGAGAACCAACACAGACCATTACGACAAAATAAACTTGACCAGATATATACAGAGAAAGAGAAAAATAATATACAAGGAAGAAGAGAGAGAGGAGGGGAGACTACCAGTAACATTTAGGGAAGAGGAACAACCCCAATGGACTTGCGCAGAGAATGGAAGCGCGCTGCATCAAGAGGTTTCGTAAGAATGTCCGCTAGCTGATGTTCAGTAGGAATGAATTCCATTGCTATATCACCCTTCTCAACCGCCTCACGAAGGAAATGATGACGAATGTCGATATGCTTTGTTCGTGAGTGTTGAACAGGATTTTTGGATATGCTAATGGTGCTGGTGTTGTCACAGAACAAGTCCATCGCCTTCTGTTGGATGCCATAGTCCCGAAGCATCTGACGCATCCACAGAAGTTGTGTACATGCACTAGCTGCAGCTATATACTCAGCCTCACACGTGGAGATGGATACGGATGATTGTTTCTTGCTATGCCAGGAAACAAGATTATTCCCAACATAGAAACAGCCACCACTGGTACTATGACAATCATCCAGATTACCACCCCAGTCAGCATCACAATAACCTGCCACAACACTATTTGTATCTCTGGTAAACCATAATCCATGATCAAGCGTGCTACCAACATACTGAATGATACGTTTAACAGCAGTGAGATGAGATTCCTTAGGATTAGCCTGAAACCTTGCACACACTCCAACACTATAAGCAATATCTGGACAACTAGCAGTGAGATACAAAAGACTACCAATCATACTACGATATTCACGAATATCAACAGACTTACCCATAACATCCTTACCAAGACGTACCCTATCACCCATGGGAGTATCTTGACCACTAGAAGCACTAAAACCAAACTTTTTGACAAGTTCTTTGGCATACTTTGTTTGAGAGATGAACGCTCCATGATTAAACTGCTTCACCTGCAAGCCAAGGAAAAAATTTAGTTCCCCCATTAAACTCATTTCAAATTCAGAACTCATTAACCGAGAAAAAGATTCAGAAAGAGAGGGACAAGTGGATCCAAACACTATATCATCCACATAGACTTGTGCGAGAAGAACATCGTTTTCCTTTCTCAGGATGAAAAGGGTTCGATCAACACTCCCACGAACAAATCCTTTCCCTAATAAGAAGGTTGTCAGACGTTCATACCATGCTCGAGGAGCCTGTTTTAAACCATACAATGTTTTTTGCAGTTTGAAGACATGATTCGGAAAGGTGTGATCAACAAACCCCTTTGGTTGTTCAACATAGACCTCTTCATTGAGAAGACCGTTGAGGAACGTACTTTTGACATCCATTTGGTACAGTTTAAAATCTAAATGACATGCCATAGCTAGAAGAAGTCTGACAGATTCCAACCTAGCCACAGGAGCAAAAGTCTCTCCGTAATCAATACCTTCAATTTGACTGTAGCCCTGAGCTACCAGCCGAGCCTTGTTTCGCACAATCTGCCCAAACTCATCCATTTTATTTTTAAAGATCCACTTGGTGCCAACCACATTAGTGTGAGTAGGTCTGGGAACTAATGTCCAAACATCACTACGCCTAAACTGTAACGCCCCGGGATTTCGTCCTCGCTCATCCCGGTGCATCGAGCACCATACCGCTCGCTAATATCAATATTGTCCCCCTTTAGTCACTGCGGATATCCATCAGTAGAGGGTTTTGGATCAGGGCCCACCCATGTGGTTCACCCCAAAAGGCCTTGACATTAGTTAGAGTATGGTTAAGCTCTATATACTACCAACACAACCACTTCCTTGGTAATGTGGGACTAACACCAACTCATGGGTGTTACAATCTCACCACCTTAGAAATAGAGCCGTCATCGGCTCTGCAGTACACTCAGTACAGTCCCAAAATCTCCGACGTTCCCTGCCAAGTGAGACAAGTACCTGGCGCTCCCTGGGCCTTTCCAGCGTACTTCCCACCTGCAACAGGCGACCCGTCGTCGGCTCTGATACCATCTGTAATGCCCCGGGATTTCGTCCTCGCTCATCTCGGTGCATCGAGCACCATACCGCTCGCTAATATCAATATTGTCCCCCTTTAGTCACTGCGGATATCCAGCAGTAGAGGGTTTTGGATCAGGGCACACCCATGTGGTTCACCCCAAAAGGCCTTGACATTAGTTAGAGTATGGTTAAGCTCTATATACTACCAACACAACCACTTCCTTGGTAATGTGGGACTAACACCAACTCATGGGTGTTACATAAACTGACCTAGTTCTTCCTGCATAGCAACTAACCAATCATTATCAGTAAGAGCATCAGTAACATTTTAGGTTCAATAGAAGAAAGATAACAAACATAGTGAACACAGTTTGTCTCCTTGGCCTTTCGACGAGTCAAACGCTGATCATTAATGTCCCCAATGACATCCCCAATGGAGTGGAGTTGTTTAACACGGGTTGGCGCTTTTACAAACAACTCGTCAGACTCAATAGTCACAGTGGAGTGATCCTGAGGCACATCAACCGCCCCCGGTGTTACTACAGCATCCAGTGTGGGTACATCACTGATCCTACTGGGCAAGTCCTCTGAAGTAGCAGAAGGTTCATCACCATCATCAGCATTATCAGGTAACGGTAACGAAGTTGGAGACATGTCTGCAGAGTCTAATAATGGTGAGAGAACTGTAGAATCCTGTGTACCAGTAGAAACAGAAGAGTCAGTTATAATGGTGTCGTCAACAACAACATTAAAGGATTCCATGACCTTGCGAGTGTTATAGTTAAATACTCGGAAGGCCCTGCTATTTGAAGAATAACCAAGTAAAAGAGCAACATCACCTCGACTATCAAACTTAGATAGACTTTGTCGGTCCTTGCACACATAGCACACACTGCCAAAAACTCGCATATATTTGAGATTTGGCTTCTTACCATACCATAGCTCATAAGCAGTTTGCGTAGTACCAGACCGTAGGTATACACGGTTTATAATGTAACAAGCAGTATGGATTGCTTCAGCCCAGAATTTGTTGGGAACATCCTTCGCATGTAGCATAGCACCAGCCATCTCCTGAATGACACGGTTCTTCCTTTCAGCGACTCCGTTTTGTTGTGGAGTGTATGGAGCCGAAAATTCTTGCCACGTACCGTTTGCAATGCAATACTCAATAACACCTGTGTTTGTGAATTCACCACCCCTGTCACTTCGGACATGTTTAATTTGAGTATCTTTCTCATTCTGAACACGAAGACATATCCCCTGAAACTCAAGGAACGCATCAGATTTTTCACGCAAAAATGATACCCAAGTAAAACCAGTGTAATCATCAACCATAACTAAGATGTACCGTTTGCCCCCTAAGCTAGGAGTACGGGTGGGACCCATTAGGTCCATGTGTATGAGTTTTAAAGGAGAGGATGTGGTTATAGATTTTTTCTTGGAATGTGGACTGCGTATTTGTTTACCTAGCTGACATCCCCCACACACGGTGTCCCGAGCCTTTCCAAGTCTTGGAACTCCCCTAATATATTCATTTCGAGTTAGATTGTCTAGGAGGTCAAAGTTGACATGACCAAGGCGTCGGTGCCACAACAGAACCTCATTCAGTTTGCTAGGTAAGCAGTTTATACCAGGTGTAAGGGGCTGAACGGCATAACAGTTATCTAATGTGCGTTTACCTGTCATGATGCACTTACCCAAACTATCAAAGACAGTACATATATTTTTAGAAAAATTGACAGTATGATTAGTATCGCACAGTTGGCTAATGCTGATCAGATTAACACGCAACCCATCAACTAATAAACAAACATCATTCGAGGATAGACCAATACCATCAACAAAGCCTTTTCCAATCACTGGAGAGCGCTTACCATTTCCAAAAGTGACACTTCCACCATCTATAGCAGTAACAGATGAGAAAAGTTTGGCATTACCTGACATATGTTTCGAAGCACCACTATCAAGTAGCCATTCACTGTCTGAGCTCGAAACATGGAGAGCAGTAATCGCTACATTTGAAGCATTGCCTGCAAGATTACAAGGAGAAGGGTAAGATGCGTATTGATAAGGCGGATAGACATACGATGGCTGTGAAAACAGCGTCAATGGTTGGGAACCAGGAGTAGTCACAACACACTGAGGGGCCCAATGTCCAAACTGCCCACATAATGATCAAGCCACTTGACGTTTTCTGCCCTGAGGGGGAGCACGCCTAAAAGGTTTCCATTTACTCCCGTTGCCTATCTTGGCCGCAGATTGATGATTGTTAGAATTTTGGATAGGAGGATTGGGCAGTAGCGGAGGTAGTTCAGAAGATGACAACCCATTGCACCTTACAGAGGACTTAAGACGAACCAGTTCCTTTTTGACGTCTTCTAGTTCAGTGGACAAAATACTACACCGAGCTTCCCATTCAACATTGTCGTGCTCAAGAGCAGCAAGATTGCTCAATAATTTTACCTTATCAATACGCCAGGATTCAGATTCCTTATCCAAGGTTGACATGGACGAAGAACTAGAAGATAGTAAGTCCAGTCTTTCTTGAAAAATACTATTTTGTGCCTCTAACCTTAGACATTCTTTTCTGGATAACCGGTATAGGGTAGCCCAATCAGTATTTTCAACAAGAAACAATTCCCTGTCACAGTCACTAGAGCATTCTTGACTTGCAGTTGATTGTTCATCGGACAACCGAGCCACAAACGACACATGTGTCTTACCAGAGTAAATCATAGCACTAAAAGGATCAACGCGTGAGCCATTACGCTCCATAACCAGCGCCCTGCGACTGATACCAATTGAAAAACACAGATAGTGCTAATCTCATAGTTTAATATTCAAAACAAATCAAACGATAAGCAGAAAGTAAATAACACGCAGGAATTTTTAACGTGGTAAAACCCAATTTGGGAAACGTCCACGGTTGCCTTTGATGACAACAAATAATCCACTAGACGAAAGAGATTTACAAACCTATCAACTACATGCACTCACTGCGAGCTGATACTTCAGGTTATCTCTAACACCTTGACTTCACCAGAGCACCTTGATGTACGCACAAGATACTCGACTCCTTGATGAACACACAAGAAGACTCGAAGCCGAATTCACAACTGTATACGGAAGATAAGGAATTGATGAATTAGGAAGAAGGAGAATTGAGTTCATTAACCAAAACAACTTCAACACAAAACCTAAACAAAACTCCAAGACAAGAGATGAATTGGACGGCCAAAGAACTACCTTATTCTTTGGAAGAGAAACCCTATTTATACTTAGGGTTGGAATACACAAGAAATGGGCCGGAATAGGACGAAATCCATATTGGACGTACGTACGTCGAAACAACGTTCGTACGTCTCCACACGATAAACGCTTGCTGACCTGTTGGACGTACGTACGTCCTAACTAGGTACGTACGTTCCAAAACCAAAAACACACTTTTGATACACTTGACGCGATGACAAATACTCGGGATGACGCGCGTACAACGAGGTTTTCCAAACAATGAAATCAAGGCGAGATAACCAAGGACATCCAATGTCACAAAATTAATGTCAAACAACCTAGTGCCGGTTTCAATGGATTTGGAAAAAGATTTTCAACTATGGATGTACGTACGACCACACACACATCAAGATTCATCCTAAAATGTAGTCAAGGCGAGTCTACCAGAACACTTCAAACCTAATCACAAAATGATTTCAAACAACCAAGGGGCGGTGTCACCTATTAGATTCACATTTTATTACACTTCAAAATTTGAGAAAATTAAATAATCATATTTTGATAGAAAGATTATTGTTTGGAACCCCAAACAATTAATTAATCAGAGATACCCCTCCGGAATAGTTTGCACTCTTTGAGCTACCGTATAGATCCATATGACACTAATTCATTAAGCTTTCACAAGCAATTCCTGTATCCTCTTTGTTACCCATCCGCTGCCAGTATAACTTTTATCAGTCTTGGGAAAAAAAAAATCAAATTTCCATTCAAGAATCTGTATATATTCTGCAAATGATCTCCATCTGTCCATTAAAAAAAAAAAAAAAACGTACGTCTAACAGCATGCTTCAAACAACTGTCCAAACACTTGCCTAAATTCTCATGCTCCCAAGAATCGTTATGGGTGCTCTTGAAATCGTGATGTCTCAACCAGTGGAGGGGTCACGTCAGCACCAGATCAGAGTTAATTTGGTCATCAATCCTGACCACATTGAGAAATGCCACTAGAATTGTTAATCTAGAGTATAAGTACCCTCGGCCAGTTTCATGCCACCAGAGTTACTGAAGTGTAAAATCTGAGCATCTTGAAACCATCCACAAGAATCATTCCTCCAGCATCCCAACAATGTTCCTACAATCACTTATAACTATTCCCTCACTACTACACCTGATCACATTTGCCGCAACAACAGTCAATGTAAGCATATTGAGGAACGTATAGCACTCTCTAAGATTTTTCAACAATGATGTAAATTAGATGGAGAATGCCACAAAGGGTGACTAGTTCAAGAGACTCTGGTTTGCATTCCACAGAAATTCTGCTAGAGAAATATCAGGTTTGCATCCCCCATACAAGATCCCTTTTCTTGGTCTAAGAAACTCCTTCAGAACTTCTTTTTCAATATCTTCAAAACAAAGCTGGAAAGCTGACACAGGCTCACATTCTGCAAACAAGACACTTTTCTGAGAGATAAATTTCACTGAAGCGTAAATACTAATCTACAGAAAAGACATTCAAGTTCAATTTATTAAAAACAATCATGAGCTAGTGCCGCAACTAGTAGTTACTCGAGGATACCGATTCTCTGGTAAGCATACTAATAATAGAGTGGGGGGTTTGACCTTGATCTGGTAAGCATACGAATAATAGAGTGGGGCGTTTGACCTTGATAAAGTGGTGGGCAAGATCAAAAGCTCGGGCATGACTTGTGAAGGACGACTGGTGACAACTAAGAAGCAGTTTCTAGTGTTACTGTTGGTACAAGGCAGGCGGGAAGTCATGCAGGTCAAAGGGTGTTATTGCTGCTGAGTTCTGTCAGTCTATGTTGCTGATAGAAGGGTTCTGCCGCTGATGGGCTGCAGCTCACCAGAGATATGTTTGGTGTGATGTGCGTAGTTAGTTCAATGTTAATATGTTATTGGTGGGGATGTTATGCCGGGAGTCTGTACATTGTATATGTTGGGCCCATGGTCCACCACTATTCCGTCGATATTGTCCCCACCTTAGTCACAACTGGACTTAAGTCCATATCCATGGTGTGGGGTTTTTCCCTATGGGTTTCACTTACATAAAAGGCCTCGACAATAGTGGATAGAGAACCATTACTTATAAACCCCTTAGAGATCCATTATAGCTCGAACGTGGAACTATTTGGTCCACACACCTAACAGTATATAGGGAAGTGTAACGACCTATAGCGACCCAACCTATATCACCACCTGTAGCGACCCGACTGATATTGTCCCCACAACGACCTATAGCGACCCAACCTATATCACCACCTGTAGCGACCCGACTGATATTGTCCCCACTTAGCCACTGCGGACATCCAATAGTGTGGGGTTTTATGGGTAGTAGCATGCTTCCCAGAAGGTCACCCATCCCGAGACTACTCTCACCCAAGCACGCTTAACTCTGGAGTTCTTTCAAACTCGGGAGCCAAGTGAGCCCAAAAGGCCTCGATGATTATATTTGACGGATTTATACCTATATTCCAATGTCAGAACATCCCCCTTTTAGGTGTCGTAGGACCCACCACTCGACAAACCACTTGTCGACCCGGGGTGTTACAATCCGACAACCTTAGAGCAGAGCCATCCTCGGCTCTGGAATATACAGCCCCAGATCTCCGACGTTCTCTGCCCCTCGCGAGACGAGTACTCGGCGCAACCGTCACCCCTTCCTGGGTTAGGTGCCTTTCCAGCATACTCTCCCACCCTCGACAGGTGAACCGTCGTCGGCTCTGATACCATTTGCTGCGACCCGACCTATATCACCATCGATATTGTCTCCACTTAGCCATTGCGGACATCTGACAGTGTGAGGTTTTATTGGGCAACAACTTGCTTTCTAGGAGGTCGCCCATCCTAAGACTACTCTCACCCCAGCACGCTTAACTCCGAAGTTCTTTCGAACTCTGGAGCCAAGTGAGCCCAAAAAGTCTCAATGATAATATTTGACAGATCTATACCTATATTCCAATATCATGACATCTCTCTCATGTGCCATAGGACTAACCCCCTCACCAAACCACTTGCCGACCCGAGGGGTTACAGATATCCTAGAACTCGATATAAAGTTTTCAACCATATTCCTATGCACAGGGGCAACACATACTTAAATAATGTCTTTCATTCAATGTTACAGCTTGATGAACTGAGGAACAACTTCATCAGTGCACCTACTACTCATGCACGTCTCAAACGTGCTCCTCTTTCCTTCTCAATTTCCTATCATTGTCAACTATATACAAAAAGTCAAATATTTCTTAAACTTTTGTCACAGAGAAAATAATAATATCATCACCAATGACCATGGTCTCTATCTGTTTAACATTCTTGGAATAAGACTTAATCAAACATGTAATGACTTTAATACAATTTGCTTTCTGTAACAAGAAGCCTGAAATGGCAAATTCATACTTTTTAAGGATATAAGTCATATCCTATCACCAGAATAATGCCTTATAGTTACCTAAATTTGATCCTCGAAATGACGAAATGGATTCGAATATTTGAAATTTTAGGTTCCTAGTATGTGATGATGTATTACCTAACTCAATTGTCGACAGAAAGAACCCTAAGTCTAAAGTTTGATTATATATAGGTTTAGTACTTGATCAGTTAAGTGGTGCTATAGCATGCAGTTCAACTTCACATATCTGATTAGATCTCTCTGACTCTCTCTCTCTCTCTCTAGACTCTATATATGAAGTTTTAATTGAACCATTCTTATTTACAAGGAATTCCATATCCTGGCACATACATCTGTTTCAATGGCTACCACCTTCTCCCTAGCTCCTACATTCTTCTTCTTCTTCAACCTGATTATATTGATCATGGCATTCCAAGTTTCTGCAGCTCGAACAATGCTGGTAATAACACCATCAGTTCTTAAACATGGAGCAGAATTTGACAAGGCAGGGGATGTGGTGCACCAACCAGTATCAAATTTTCTCGCTAAAGGTCACAATTACCCGCCATCTGGTCCAAGCCATAGGGGTCACAGCACACCAAACTTCGTGAATTATGTCCGTAAAACAAGTTCTCCTTACAAGAAGACGGTGAGAAGATTGCAAGTTGCAGAATCTGTGCCAAGTCCAGGGGCTGGACATTGAATCAGTTTTCAATCTCTTGTACTATATATGTCATTAAAGATTAAATGTACTTATATTCTTGTTTCATATTGCTTTCACTAATGAGATCGATCTGTAATGACTATACAGAATAGTTCAAAATTTTTGCTCATGATTCTTAGTTTTAGAACAGGACCGGCGCGACCAAGGGTAAGGCCATGGTCCCCTGCCTTTTGCGCGGCCACTCTCCTACAAGAATATAGGTACATAGGTAAGGATAAGCAAGGAATCTTTTGTTATAATGTAAGATTGAAAATCGCCATGGATGTGATTACTTCCACCAATATATAGTCTTATACACACTATGACTCACTTATCCAACATAAAATGTATAGAACCACTCATCCACACACTCAAGCTGCTCCGAGATACATGCGGGCGTTTATCTCTCGAATAATGTATGTATCTGAAGCTGCAGCTTGAACATATATATGAACCAAAATGGCAAAATGTTCTTGTTCATGAATGGTGATCTGACAGTGGGTTCTATCGTGCAATCTACAATTGTCATTAGAGGCCTTAAAATGAGTTGGGCTATAGCCAAAAATCGAAGGGTCCGTGGTCCGTCTAAAATGACAGTCCTTTGAAATATATACACACTTTTTTTAGAGGTTGCATATGGAGCAACAGGTTTGTTAATTTTGGTACTTTTCATAATCATAGTTATAAAATATTAAAATACCAAAAGCTCTGATTAAGTAAAATATGATCTTAGCATTAATATGTGATTTTGAACCTTAATTAACTATCTAGCTTGTGATGTGAAAGATTGCAATGGATATGATGTTCACTTATCATTTAGCTAGTTTCACTACTCTTAATGGTCCAAAGTGGCTGCTATTTTTAGCAAACCTCAGTGCCCATAGTAGAACTTAATCAAGAATTTGACATATAACACTGCTTTTATGGGATGGTTAATTAGATTAGTTTAGTGATGTGAAAGATTGAAATGGATAACCAGATAATCTTCTTTAAATTCCACTTGAGTCTATTTGAGTTTGCTTTTAATGGTCTAAGTGATCATGCCATGCAATGTTGCCTTACCAACCATGTTAACTCAACCTACCCTTTGCATGTAATGTGGTATACACATAGGTGATTAAAGGGTCTACTTTAATTTGCATTACCAAACACTCTGAAAGTCAGCAAAACCTTTCACATCATCATCATCATCTTCTCACTATTTCCATTAGAATTTCTATTCAAAAGAAGGGAAGAAAGTCTATTCATAAGACAGAAATAAATCAATAATCTTAATATCAAGTATTTTCATTAACATTTTGTGCTATATCAAGCTTACAAATGTTGTATTTCTTTCTCATCAATGAGACTCTAAATTACAAAATTAATACAAATTTGAATAAAGAAATAGCCAAAAAAAAAAATAATCCATTTAATGTCTGTACACATAAACAAAAATGGTCATAAGAAAATAAAAAGAACTAAAAACTGTAAAAACCTGTCTAGTGATCTAGAGTGTCTATGTATTATGATGATCAAGATGATCTAGTGACCAACTCCGGGACTAGGGACCGACCGAAGAATCCGATCAATACTGGCAAAATGCATAGTGAAGAGCTTTTCATTAACAATCATTGAGTGACCTTTTTGACTAGGAGCAGAAGGTGGTACTTTCCCTTTGGCAAATGAGCTTAAAACCAAACTACCTTCTAATGAAGATACCATGTCTTTCACTTTGATTTCCATGCCTAAAAGCTTTCTAGCTTCTAAAGAAGGTATGAAACAAACTGATATAGCTAAGTAGAGAATCAAAAAGGTGTAAGATGGATGAGCCATAAGGTTGGATTTGGTGATGAAAATATTGTTTAGAGACTAGAGAGAGTTGTTGGTGTGAGTGTGAAGGATTTTGTTGGTTTGAAGAGAAGAGAGATAATGAATTGAAAAAAATGAGTTTGTTGCAATTGAGACTCTTGAGACTTGAGTGAGTGTTTTGAGGGAGTGGGTGTGTGTATTGAGTTATTTATAAAGTCAGAGATTTTTATAAGATAGGATAAACAAAAAGGCAACTTCTTTGAAATAGTTGCATAGTTGCACCTATGCAACTCTTGTATTAATTTTTTTTTAATGACTTTGTATTAATTTCCATGTAGCATCAAATTTTCCGAAAATATGACTAATATAAAACATATGTAGAACATATATTTTAGATCAAAATTTAAAAAACCATAGTCTCATTGGAATAAAGGTGAAAATTCAGACAGAACATCTAAGATTTAGTAAAAATATACAATTTCAGCCATAGAAGAAGAACATTTGTCTTCTACACTAAATTTCACCCAAGCTCATCATATACACTTGAATGAATTTAACAAGCTCATCATATAAACTAAATACTCTCGATCATTGTACAATAAACATATACAGTGAAACCTATATAAATGCACGACCTTCAGACCAAGAAAAAATGTGCATTTGTAGAGGGTGTATGTTTACAAAGTAAGAATAAACACATCAACGTTATATATGGAACTAATATTTTTTGCATATTATAGAAGGTGTGCATTTACACAAGTTTTACTACATACGTAAAAATCATACAGTATTATACCGAAGAGTTGCACCGTGCAACTCTTGAAAATGTGTAATGTTTTTTTCGACATTATTTAGATATGGAATATGGTTAGGTCATTGTGAAGAATTAATACCACCGAACCGTGTATGGCGTGTAGAAGTGAGAGAATGTGGCGTGGAAATGAAGTTTGATAAGGTGGGGAAAGAAGAAGAAGAAGAAGAAATAGTCAACATGGTGGTGTTGTATGAAAGTGAGAGTTGTTTATATACAAAATGCCACGTGGAAAGTTGAGTTATAGTAGTCAGTCAATATGACTAACTGACTGTGAGTCTGACAGCTTGATCAGCCGCCGGCCTTTGTTTCCACGTTAATTCTGAATCACCGTCACCATGTGAGTTGATATTTCCACGTGCTTTTCATTTACCAATCAGTCAATTCAGCTTGGCTTGGCTTCAGAGCTTGGCTTGTAAGCTGATTTATGTTTGAGTGCACATGGTGACATGGTACATGGATTATGATTTCAGTGCGAGTAGTGATCCAGTACTCCTGAACGATTATTTATGAAACTTACGTACACAATTACAAATCAATGGCTAGGTTGTGGTCTCATTTTATACGTGGTCATGAGAAGCCAATTATAAAATGATACGTGTCAATTTACGTATATATAGGTGATTTTAGTAAATAAATCAAACTTTAGCAACACATGTCCTCGTACAAAATGGGGCCACAACCAAAATTTTATGTATATCAAACAATCAGTTGTTGACGTATTTTGAACCAATGATCTTTCCACTTTGTGTGAGGGATACAATCGTTGAGCCTCAGGCTCATGTACATGATTCATTACGGGTGCTAAATAAATTAAGTTATTCATGTTCGAATCATTCTTCATTAAAACAGGAAACAGGTTCAACTCGAATCAGATGTATATAAATTTGAATCTTATAAGTTAAATCTGAATAAGTTTAAATAATTAATCCAAATCTGAAATTTTGTTTGAAAATTCGATTAAATCTGACAATTTCTATGTAAATCTTGGAAAAATAGATAAAAATTCGAACCCGAATAGGTCTTTTGTTATAAATCTGAATCTTAATTCGAGTGTATATTCAAATCCAAATCTATATATTCAAATTCGGTTAATTCATGTTTCAAATAAATCTACATCTATTTCCAACCCTATTCTTTATTGATCGATGTGTGCTTATTCTTGTGATCTGGAAACAAACCTAGATATTTACTAAGAAATGACTTGTAAGATAACACTCCGAACTCATTTCAAATACATCCATTGGAGATGGTGTACATATTAGGTTGTCATTTGGTGTTGTAAAAAGATGTATTTAATCCAACAAATTACTCCTAAATGTTATTGAGCGACAAGGTTTTTTTTTTCAAATAAAAAAAAAAAATTGTGTTGGGGATAAAAAATTTTAATGTGCATATGCCGGCAGTCAGAATATGTATGATGATCATAAATAAATTATCTAATGATGATGACAGCATATGTGTCAGCCATTTTCGTCTAGCAAAAAGGTATTTCAGACTATGGTGCAGAAGATCCGGAGAATTGCTGGTAAAATGTTTGCAGACATCATTAATTACAATCTTTGTAAGTGGATCAAGTTTGTCTGTTGATTGAACATGCTTACATGCAGCACTACCACACCTTACTATTATCCCAACCAAGTTTATATCATTCATTCACATGGAGAAAAAACCTTTTGTTCAACACCTTATAACCCTTTTTTTTTTATCATGATAATATATTCAACTTTATTACAAAAAAAAAATCATAATTTTAGGTTTTTTATTATTTATAAATATACTGTATTTTTAGAAGAGTGTTTTTATTAGTATATGCAACTCACAAGGTGATACAGGTGTATCCTACTTGGATGTGTTCCTTTGCATATTCAATATGTTATCCCTCACAAACAGTCTCGCGAGTGAGAGATTGTGAGTTCAATTTTCATCAACAGTGTTTGGAGAAATTTCTCATGTATTTCTTAGATGGGTCAATCTTTGGATGTGGTTCGAGATTATGAGGATGCTTTTTATGATGATTATGTGATGATGTGGTTAGGTGTTATTCAGCGAAAACAAGTCCCTGAGTAGCAGAATTGCTCGAATTGCAAGGTGACAGTGTGGATGATCAGGTGGTAGTATCAATAGACTTTGGGCCTTGTCCTTGTAAATTTTTGGGACATGATTAATTTAAAAAATTTTAAAAAAAATAAGTGAGGAACTCGCAAGATAGTTTTCTGGTGTATGTATTTCTATTTGAGTTTATAATTTATTTTTTATCATATTATTCGTTATTTTTTATTATATACATATAACAAATTCCTAAAATGATATTGATGGCATATATGCTAATTTTTCAGAATTTAGTTATCCTAATTATAGTATAAAATATCGGTATTGACTAATATATCGATCTTCAAAAAAGTAGATATATTGAGATATATTGGAATCTATCGGTGGATATTTTACATCGAATGTATCGACTAATATATTAATTTGTTATACAAAATATATATAAAATCAAATTTGGAAGTATATTATCATAGTATTTACCTAAAAAACATCATATCTACTAAAATGGAATAAACAAATTATTTCAAAAAAAAAAAAAAAAATTGCAAAAAAATAATATTTTCAGAAAATATCGGCCAATATTTTACAGAAACATTAAAAGATAAATATCGAAAATATATTGTATCGTTTTTTTGAAAAACCGATATATATCTCGATATTTTGTACTATGATCATAATATCTAAATTTAGTAGCATAGCATGCACATTGACAGCCCAAAAGTTGGTGAAAGCCATCAGACTATAGCCTTAGACAAGATGAAGCCAAGAAGCTTATGACAAGAAAAAAAAGAGAAGAGAAGTCAAAATTATGATCAAACCAACCAGAATTGTCCCTACAAGAGGCTATACCAAATATAAATTTGAAGAAATTGGATTTTTTTTACCAACAAGAGAATATTGAATTGAATTATAGAAATGGTTGAATTTGTGTACCAAGTTATGGTGTTCACATCAAAAGGTGATCTAAACATAGTAGACTAAAAAGATTCTATATCTCATGGTTAGGTTTACAAATTTGTTTCCTTCTGTTTGGAATTTGTTTCCTTTTCTTTCCAATATCTTACTTTTCTTCTTCCAATCTTTTTGTTTCTTGGTCACATGAACACAAAATTTAAGAGAATGTGTCCTTTAATATGGACCCCTTTCATTTAATTTCATGACCATTAATTTGTTTCATGTCTTGATCATCAAGACTCATGTTCCTCCTATCCTATGTGCATTCAATTGTCTAACAAACCTACAATTGTTCTCATCTTGGAGATTTGATGATTGATTAAATTCATCCATATTTAACATAAACTTTACAAATTTTTTTGCGCAAAAGGGGTAGATTTAAGTGGTTTATTTATATAAAAATGTATTTAAGTTTATCAAAAATTTTCAAGAAATCATAAAAATCTATGAACTCATCACATAGATAATAGATATGCTTAGGTATGTTAGTTGATTTTTATTTTCCACACCTACGCGTAAATATTCGACAAAATAAGGGGACCATACCCCCATATGTTATGAAATAAATTTAAATTAACACACTTGTAATTGACTAGTGTATTATATTGATCTAAAAATATTTTCTACTTCATCTTCTTCCTTCATGTGACGATTGAAAAGTATGGAAATGGAAATACTCTTATCTACTAAATTCCAGGAACCTAATCACTTTACAAGGACCCCATATGTCTGCAATGGAAAACTATTTTACATAAAATTCAAGCAAAGTATAGGAAATATATGACTTTCATGATGAAAGAAAACATTTAGATTTTTCTTTTAGATAAGTAGTTGATGTTGTGTGCTTCATAAATGTAAGATTGGTTTAAACAATGTGTCGGCAAATATGTATGTACTATTAAAATCTTGCCTGCTGATTTGTTTACAATGGAGGTCATTAACACTATGACATGTCAACTACCCATGGTGTCTAATTGATCCTTTTTGCCGAAGGCACAGGACCCATATCGATCGAGACCTCATGGTATAATCACCTAAAGGTTTTACTAGTTGAGCTCAACTGACATCTGCAAAAAAAATTTAGAGATACAGTACAGTATAGAGATACAGTACAGTACGTTTGTGTTTGTTTTTAACGAGATCAGTAACTCGGTAATAATATGATTTGAACCTCGTACATTTGGTATCATCACCTTAGACCAATTCCGAAGGACTCACATTCCCTTATTTTCTCGTATGCGATATTGCTCAAGATTATATGGAAATACATCAATTCTTTGACATGCCTATGTAGGTACGTGGTGGGCGACAGTAATGCCGCCCCCACCATTAGGATATGCATTTTATCACAACAGGAAATAGATTGTGATATCAGTTCCCTCTAGCCCTACTATCCTTCTCAACTTCTTGTTTGCAGGTAGTCAGGTACCATCAAACCCCAACCAAATTATGTCAATTGACATACTTTGTTTAATAGTTGACAAAATTATAAAATTATCAAAAACCATAATAATGTGCAGTCCTCACAGTGGACCATATATAAATATCAGAGTGATTGAGTACCAAATTTGTTGTAAGTTCAAAGAACTTAAGCCATACAATTTGTGTTCTTTGTACAGAAACATGAATTATTGCTTAATAATGGTTCCCATTATATGGACATTACCCTCCTCAATAACTCCATTAGCATATAAGGCAGTAATGACGCGCAACAAACACCATGACTGAGTCCTAGGGCTAGCGCAATCATCGGTAGTAGATTGTGTTTGAGGAGATGTACCAGGACTGAGTCATAGGGTTAGCGTGTAATCATCGGTAGTAGATTGTGTTCCTCATCAGGTTAAGTGTAAATATCTACCTGTAAGAACCATCCAGGCATTTGATGTATTTCGAATGAAAATATGCATTACTAAGATGAAGAGCTACATTGAATTAATGCTGGTTTGCAGAGACAATTTCCTCAAGCTTTCGTCTTGGATGCTATATTATTGATAATGTTTAAAGTGTAAATTGCAATCACTCGGCCATTGCAAGAGGTAAAGTACATGGCATTTCCTGCTACGGCAAAATTGAATTCAAAGGTGCCGGGTAAGATTAAGATGCAAAAGGAAAGATATTGTCCATTGACAAACAGTCAGAGATTACTCGAAAGGAAAAATTCTTATGTCCAAGCAGTCAGAGATTACTGCCGCGGACAGCAGTTACAGAGTGAGTAAAGTTGTTTTGTTCAAGTATAGCATTGTCAGTCTCAGTAATGTCTTGAACAAATGGTATGGAGTCATAATTCGTGGAATTGATTAAACCTTCAACAGTTGCTTTGTCTTTCTTAGTATTGTTCTTATTTTACAATAATAACAACATAATCATTAATGTTTTCAATAACAGTCCCTGATATAATATTACAATCGTGGTATAAATCATTTACAAGATATAGGGGGCTGAATTGTCAGGGATACAGCTACGAAAAAATATAGACTTCATCATACCCCTTCCTGTAATCAAAAAAAAAAAAAACACAAAGAAAAGGGTTTATTTTAATCAAACACCAAAATTTAACATGCTTTCATAAGCAGAAGTACTTACCCAGCCTTCCCACAGTAAGTGGGACTGTAATTGTAAATAAGGTTGTCAAGCACTTTCCGTGTGGGCGGTCTGTTTAAGGATTTTCTGGCTTCCCTGCACAACAAACAGTGAACATAGTATTAACAATCTGTTTTGGATACCGCTTTAAGGAAAATTAGAACAAGAAAGAGAAGAATGTGTCTTATAAAATCCTAATTCCAGATAATGAAACAGCCGTATGTTCAATTCTTGATATTTTACAGTGAACTTAGGTCTAAAATACTGCTTCAGAATCTTATTGAGATTGATAATTGATGTGGTTTATCAGCTAAGTAACACTATTTATTGAAAAGAGGTTACAAAGCTAAAGAGATAGATGGTGAGGAGGACCTCAGCAAAAACAAACAGAGTTGACGGTTCAGATAAAAGACTACCTGATAAAATAGTTGGCAACATGTTGAGTAACATGAATGGCATCTTCAGAGTGAGGAATCGTCGATATGCCCCATTCAAAAGCATTTTTCTGCAGTAAAGTAGTTACTTCATCATGTTACCTGGTAATAATAAAGTACGCACTACCAAGGTTGTATACTTGTATTAGTGTTATATAACACAAAGATCTACTTAATACCTCTGGGTGCCATTGGAAGGCAGTGATTGGATAGTTCTGTGCTTGTACAGTTGAGATGTAGTCCTGGTTAATAATAATGCAATGAGCAATTAAATACATGCACTAATTAATTTAGATGTGACACTATACAGAAGACACTAAATACAAATTTCAAGTACCTGATCTTCATCATCAGTGCTTGTAGTCAGAACCCTGAAAAAATTTGATAGTGTGGAAGTCTCTTGAAACCTTTTAGGTGATATACCATACTGCAAAATTCAGAAGGTGAAAGTTAGTTCTCAATGATTGATAGTGCAGAATCAATGTACATGCTTCTATATGATAAGAAAAACCAATAAAGAACGTTCAACATAAATGGGCCTGACCATATTGGCCGAAAACCTTTAAGGCATATTTTGCGGTTAAACAAAGAAACAATAGGGTCAACTGTTGGAACACAGAACAAAGCCAGAAATGAAAATACCCTAAGACCTTGGTTTGACATTTTAGCTTCCCAGACAAGGATGTCAATGTCATGCTAAAGTAGGTTATGATGATAGTAAGAATTGTAAAACTTCATCACTGGAATTCATCATGTCCTATTACTTTGGTCCGAAAGCAAGAAGACTTCATCAGTATAAGAAGTCCCAAAGGTTTTGGTGGTGTAACTGTTGCAGCAGAGCTTCCCCCTGCATGCAGCATCTGTCCCTCTCCCACAGCCAAAGAAAATTATCATTGACAAACCCAAATACAGATACCCTGAGACCTTGTGAACATTTTAGCTTCCAGACAAGGATGTCATGGTAAAGTAGGTTATGAAGGGGTAAGAATTGGAAAACTTTATCATTGAATTTCATCATGTCCTATTACTTTGGTCTGAAAACAAGAAGACTTCGTGAGATTAAGAAGTCCCAACTCCCAAAGGTTTTTGGTGGTGTTACTGTTGCAGGAGAGCATCCCCTGCACGACTGTCCCTCTCCCACAGCCAAAACAAATTATCATTGACAAATTTGGAAAACATGCACAAAATCCTACATAAATATCCATTCTGAATTAAAGATAAAGCCAAATGCAGATGCTTTTACTTCATGTTTTTCCAGTCCTATATTCCAATTGTACATAATGTTTCATGAGAGAGGAGAGAAAGAAAATGCATCACTTTATGCACAGAGACTTTTGATTAGCTATCAGCAATAAACTCTCAAGAACCATCAACAACAGAAATATTAGAAGACTTTCGTGTAAAAAGACTACCAACAAGAAAATGCTTCAATCTAACATAACACAAAACCAAAAGAACTAATAATGGTTCAACTGTTCAAGTAAGACCATTATTTTGTTTCTGCATGAAATGGCACATAACCCAATTGAAAACATTGATATTGGATTTTACTACTGATTTCCAAGAGTGGTTGTGAAACTCACTTGATGGTTTTGCATGACAAGACAGTCTGTACTCAATTTTCTAAGCAATTCTGGAGGAAACCTGCACAGTGAGAGCCAGTTCTTGCTATTATATATTACACCCAGAAACAGGTCTGTCAGCATACACAGTCTAAATAGACAATATTGTAATGTATGTTCCGGTACGATCAAGCGAGTATGCGACTGGAATAGGTTAAGAAATCCAATTATCTTAAATGAATTTCGCAAATATGACACTAATTTTTATGTTGCAGTCTGCATACCTCTGGAAAACAGTACCATCAATTTTGGTATTTTCCACAAATTGAAGAGTGGATGCCTGATCTCTAGCACTAAACCTCTCAAGAATGTCATTATTCTGGAATCATAAAACACGGCATTTGTGAAGACTACTAAGACATTTTGTTTACAAAAATAATATAAATATGAATTTTTTTAATGAGTAATGTATAATTAATAAACGAGCATGATTTTATAATTTGAACGAAAGACTTCTCCCAAGATGCAGGACATATACTCATACTATATCTTGCCATAATACACTCACCAGTTCCAGGAAACATTAACGCGAAATGTCATGATATCACTCCATCTAAAGTAAGCAAAACATTCCAAAATTAGAACCCGAAGAATGCCATAAGTTAATACCTTGCTGATGATCATGTTAAGAACTTCAAAGCCTAAGCAAATAGCAAAGAGAGGGAAATGGTCTCCCTTATCATTTTTCTCCAGAATTTGCTGCAAAAGGAGAAACGTTATTGCATAAGGTTAGCAACAGGGCAAAAAATTCCAAATTATTTTGCACATATGATTGTTCTAATTTCTTGAATTGGAACAATCATTTTAATATGATGCTTACTTATGAAATATTTTTAGATAATGGTATATGACAATGCATATGTATTAATAATGTATTATCAATGTATCTGTGCAATTCATAGCAACATGAAGTTCTGTTTACATTTTACCTCAAAAATCCAGGTAGCAGTCTCAAAATACAATCCAGTTTTCGCCCACCCTCCAGTAAACAGAACTCCGTTAACCAGACTGAGTTTCTGCTTACAAAGGTGAAACATTCATCAAATGGATGTTCGAACAAATATTAGAACTGCAAGTGTAGATAAGACAAAAATAGCCATAACACAAAACAATGTATGCTTATTCTATACATTGGCATTTTTCGCCAAAATAAATATTTTTACATTATATTGTTGATGAATGCTAAGAAAAACGTATCGTTCAAATCAAAATCGGTTGTTTTCATCACTCAAGATACAATTACAAACTTACTAAGATTTCACATGTTATTCTGTAATCATAAGAAACCCACAAACTGTGGCAGTTGCAGCATAGCCCATCTCCCACCTAGATTTATATGGTTTTGCAAACTCTCAAGACATACAAAGTTTATGGTATTTGATTTTTCAGATTCCCCACATCAAAAATCTATCAGTGAGTTTGAAGAGGTGCATTATTCATATCATCTCATATATCAGACTGGCAGACAGCCCACAGGAAACTCTGCTGCATATATTGGAAAATATCGATATATCGGTATTTTCTTTATCATTTCATCACAAAAAAAAAAATCTGTCCTTCCCAAAATCTACTATATAATGAAATCACTCACACTGCCCAAAGAACTAATCCTTATGAAAATATCAATTGTTAACAAAATTATATCTAACACTTAATTAACGAAAATCACAAAACACACTTCAGCAATAATCGCATTCAAGATTTTTGTGTATTCCCACCACAAACAATGTTTACGTTTTTCCGCTTACCAAATCTCCTAACACAGAATTGTGTCTTTTATACAGGAGATATAGCATCTTAGCATTTTCCGCCAAAGTAAACATTTCTATGCTATATGGACAAAGAATGCTAAGAAAAATGTACTGCATAAGTGCATATTTGCATAGCAGCATAGTCCATAATCCCTGAAAAATATAAGTTCCTTGTAGACTCTCAAGAGTCAAGACATACAAAGTTTAGGGTGTTCGACATTTCAGATTCCCCACACCAAATATGTATATGTGAGTATGAAGAGGTGCATTATGCATATCACTAATAATATATAAGACAGGCAGACAAGCCCAAAGGAAACACTGCTGCATATATCGAAAAAAAATCGCTACTAAGTTCCCAAAAATCGATATAACGGTATCTTCTGTAGAATTTCGTCACAAATACAACTACCCTACCCAAAATCTACACTGCCCAAAGATCTAAACTTAAGGAAAAGTCAATTTTAATGATCAACAATGTTAGCAATAATCAAAATAAAAAACTTACTTCAGCAATAATAGATTGAGATTCATTATAAACAATAGGAATAACTCTAGCACCAGCAGATTCAACAAATTTGACATAAGAAGCAGCAATATAAGATGCATTTGTTGCATTATTTAATCTTCCTGATGCCCCATCACCTGGATGAGTTAATATACCAATAACTGGTCTAAAATAAAGATTGGGATCTTGAGCTGGACAACTATCAATGGATGTAACTAATTCAATTGATTGAGCTTTTGTAAGAAAATGATCTTTTGATAATGATATCAAAAGGGGTAACCATAAATGAGTCCATATTTCTTTATATTTCTTTGATGGCAACGACATCGATACAGCTGAAGATACTGATGAAGAAGAAGTTGAAGAAGCAGAAGTAGAAGAAGATGAAGATGAAGATGAAGAAGAAGAAGAAGAAGAATTAGTTTGTTTTGAAATTTCTAAGGTTGTTGGCATTTTGAGAAGAAGAAGATGAAAAGGAATGAAGGGGTTTTGTTGTATTTAGTCATGAAGTGAGAATGTTCTCTCTTCTTGACTTCTTCTTCTTCTTCCTTCTTGTTGCTCTGTTTTGTATAGATTTGCTTGCTAAATAGTGGCATGAGTTCAGTTTAGATAGGAAATGGGATTATCTGTACCCACGAGCAGGAATTAATTTCTCTGGTCCTTCTTCTATTTGCACCACTAAAAGCACATTTAAAATTTGCCAAATAATTCCTCTTTGCTACGTGGCCCACTTTAAAACATATTTTCTTATCAAATTGCCCTTCTAAAATAAAAGGTTTGTTTGATTTTTCTTTTTCTTTTCTCTCCTCTGTTTCACTTGAATATACTAAAAAAAGATATGAAAATACAAATGAAAAAAGATCGAAAAATATAGGTTACTAACATATATCAAAGATTGTTGTATACTTTTTACCATTATCAACTATCAATGTCTTTTGATTTTTATATACCATTACTTCCAAAATCTCCAATGAATTTCGATTCTAAAAGTAACCCAACACTAGAAAAACCCCTCTTCTTGGGTTATCACCATTGTCCCATTGTGAACGAGTTATCACCATTTTTTCATTCTCAATGGATATTAAAAACTAAGAGATGAAAACTAGTTTTAGTATGTTCAAATTATTTTTTTTCAACAATTGCGAAACAAGCTAAGGGTCTGTTTGATTAGTCGTGGAAAAAAATTCTCACATCAAACATTACTCCAAAAATTCCCAGATGTTTGTTTGATTGGTAAAGTTGGGTCATGTAAAAATTTCATGATAAAAATATTTCTCACGAATCTTTCCTTGACTCACCCCTAAAAAAAATTCCCAGACTTGTAGGGAAATTTTTTTTTGTCTAATCAAACAACTAAAATATTTCCCACATAAAATTTTCCTCATGTTTTTATGTCTAATCAGACAACTAAAATCTTTCCCACGTAATATTTTCCTCATGTTTTTATGTCCAATCAAACAACCCATTAGTGGGAATTATTTATGTGGGAATAGTTTTAACTATAAAAATTCCCACAAGCAATTATTCCCACCAAGCAAACACACCCATCTTATGATCTTAGGCTTGAATTATATAGTTGATTGCATTGAGTTTAAACAAGGGAATGCCACACAGTAAAACACAAACAAAAAAGAGGGAAGAAGAAGAAAGACACATATAGTATTTTGTTTTTAAGATAAGGCTAGTATGGTAAATATTCATAAGCAAACAGCTGTTGACAATTTGTGTAGTTGGCCATGTAGTAATAGGGAAGTATTTTACGCAGTCATTTTTTTGGGGTATTTCAAGAGTTGGAAAGTACTGGAAAGTAATTTTCCGTTTTATTTATGTGTGGCATATTGGCATCCAAATCCAATATGTAAATAGTGTACTGCGTCGCAGTGAGGACCAACCGAAATATAGGAAGACGAAAGCGCGCAATGCCCTACAAGATGAGGGTTTCGATTTTTGTCTACGAACTCACTCTTGAAGTTTTAGGACAGATGGACATAATGTAAGACAATATGTATGTTTATATTATCAAAAATTCAAATAATGCCCGTCGTCCTTGACGCTTACCTGCTTTTCCTTGTCAGACATGGCATATGTATCAATGAAAGGGGGTACAGAGTTGTAGAGAGTTAGATACTTACCTGCTTTTCCTTGTCAGGCTTATGTGTTTCGAGTTCATTGTCCAACAACCACATATGATATGTGGCCACTCTTTTGAGTGAAGACAATCACATATAATCCCATTCATAATTGCATTAGACATGTTATAATTTTGTACGGCATGATTATTCCTTATATTTTTTGCGTTTTGGTTTACTCTTTTTTTTTTTTATCAAAAGATACTTTTTGGTTTACTCTTTGCTCATGAAAATTTTATAATTAATGCTTAAAATGTTAAACTTACTATATATTTGTATATATATTTGTGCAGACGAGTAGTTTATCACGAAAGGCCTTTCACTTATCTCCACGAAAGCTTCATTATATTCTGCCACATGTTCAAGTTCAACTTGGATACTTTCTAGTCCGGTTTTTTTAATTCGTATAAAATAATTTTTTTTGCTAAAAAAAACTATAACCTAACTTTGGATGTAGGTAACCTTAATGGAATTTGAACAAATCTTGACCACACATATATCTTAAGGGTGTATTTATTTAAATTTATTTGGACTCTTATTCGAGGGTGTGTTCTCTTATTTAAACCCTTATTATTTTGTTTAAATTCATTTTATTTAAAAACTAAAACCGGACTAGTAAGTATCCAAGTTGAGCTTGGACATGTGGCAGAATATAAGGAAGCTTTCATAGAGATAGGTGAAAGACCTTTCACGTAAGTAGGCAAATGTATGAAGAACAAGTTCAATAGTAATGGTAATAGCTTGGATGCGCAAATCTGTCCACCCAAATCCATGTGCACTAAGAATACACAAAATTACGTAGGATTCGAAGAGTACGTCAAATTACAGAAGTACAAGATTCGACAAACAATTTATGATTCCTTTTCCTGGCAAAATGCCACCATGAGTCCATGACGAAGTTTGACAATAAGTCCAACTTGTGGTGAACTTTCAAATGTGGATGGCATTAAAAGAACTGAACACAACTCAATGAAAATCAAAGAATAAGGAAGAGCAATCCAGCCGTTTGGATCTCTCGAAGAAAGGTGTTGGTATACTTAAATGGATTATTTCTTAGGCCTTAGCTGCATGGTTGGGAGCTAGGTAAGCGCATCCTTAATGCACCACTTATTATGAAAAAAAAATCCGTCCCTAACGCAACCATGTGTAATAGCTTAAGCATGTGTAATGTGTCAGAATGTGTATAACCTATGTTAAATATACAAGAGATATAGCAACTTGTAAATTTTATTTATTCTATCTTTTTAGGTCTTACACAGAATGTTATGCGTGCTACTTTTTTGTTTTTGTTCTACGCATATCTGCTTGTAAATTTTGGTTTACACATAACCATCTTGCGTGCTATTGAAAATTTTGGTCTACGCAGAACCATTATGCGTGTTGTTGTGTATATTTATACCATTTTCGCAAAATGTGTATTATGGATGGGTTTTAGGTTTGCAAACCTGACAACTTTATGGCCAACTTTAAAAACTGCTATGAGCCTAACTACATACAGGCCCAAGCCTAACTACATAAATATTTTGCAAAGCCCAATCCAGCGCAGCTACAACCAAAAAAAAGGCAAAAACTGCTATGTGTACAACAGAATCAAAGGTGATGTAGGTAAGTTAAGATTTGCAGAGATACTCTCTGAAAAAGCCTGAAACAGGTCTGAATTCTGAGCATAACAAAGACTCATGCATGAAGCTTGAAAAGAAAGAGTCAAAGAAAGCAGGCTGGAGATTATATATGGTGTAGATTGGTTGCAGTTTACTTCTGCTCTATCTTTCTTCTTTCATTTTTGATCTTTTTCTTCCTCCATCCTTTTAATTTGTATAATGTTCCAAGAGTGTAGCTTTGGAGTAAGAACTAAGAAGGCTGAGTTTTCTTTGAAAACTTTAATGATATTGATTAAATTTATGTTGTCTTTCGAAATTTAAAACATAATTATTTTTTTTTATGGTTGACAGGAATTTGTGTTATAACTTATAATGATCTATCCTCTCAAATCCAACTTATCGAAAAGTTTGGTGGTAACATCTGGTATCACTACATCTTCCACTGACGGTTGACACCATCACCACCTCCACCTCACAGATTCATACGTCACAACCACTATCACCAAAGCGGTCTTGTAATCTCTTTGATTTGTTTTTGTTTTTTACGGACAGAAGTTGATGGGTTAAGTAGTTAACTGCTGATTAACATCTCTTTGACATATATGTGTGCTAACAGAAGCATTATGATCTTCTTCATTGTTGTTTTGACACATTCCCACTGTATTCAGCCAAATAAAGTGATATGCGAGTTTTGTGTTGAAAGTTACCATAACGTCGAATATCGTTGTTAGACCATGTTTAATTTTGCAGATACACTAGCTGAGAAATCAATTGTTCAAATCAAAATCATTTGTTTTCATCACTCAATTTATACAATTAACAAGCTTACTAGGATTTCAAGTTATTCTGCTGTTAACATAAGAAACTCTATGATGTGGGTAGTTGCAGCGTAGTACAAAGTTTACTGTCGTAGTGTTCAACATTTCAAACCTATCTATGAGTTTAATGAGATACATAAAAATCGGTATATCATCTGACATATCGGACAAGCAGACAGACCGAAGGAAACACTGCTGCATATATATCAGAAAATATTGCTATTGAGTTCCTAAAAATCGATATATCGTCATTTCTGTAGCATTTCGTCACAAATACAACTGTCTTACCCAAAATCTACTATCAAATGAAATTGCTCAATACTGCCCAAAGAACTAAACTTGAAGAAAAAGTCCATTATAATGAACTTACAAAGTATGCATACTGTCCTACATTATGTCCAATGTGTAAACAGTGTACTGTGTCGCGGTGAGGACCAACTGGCCACAGTTTAGGTAGAAGAACTACATGAAAGAGGTTAAGAGGGGAAGAATAAGAAGAAGAAAGCGTGCACTGCCCTAGCGAGATGAGGGTTTTGATTTTTGTCTAGCACTCACTCATAAAGTCCTAAGACAGGTAGACATAATGTAGGACAATATGCGGAGTTAAATCCTAACCCACCTTAGGGCATCTCCAATGGTTGGGTGTAACGCCCCGGGATTTCGTCCTCGCTCATCTCAGTAGTAGAGGGTTTTGGATCAGGGCCCACCCATGTGGTTTACCCTAAAAGGCCTTGACATTAGTTAAAGTATGGTTAAGCTTTATATACTACCAAAACAACCACTTTCTAGACGATGTGGGACTAACCCCAACTCATGGGTGTTACATTGGGTTATAATTGCAGCTCCAGCTCAGCTTTTACACTTTCAAACTATACATTATAGAAGCTCTTATGATACAAGCTCAAACAAAGTCCAATGGTGTAGTGTAAAAAAAATGTAAAATTATGCATCG
Organism: Aquilegia eximia; assembly: GCA_023053565.1. NCBI lineage: Eukaryota > Viridiplantae > Streptophyta > Magnoliopsida > Ranunculales > Ranunculaceae > Aquilegia > Aquilegia eximia. The sequence continues at coordinate 22,871,349 of JALIGU010000005.1, forward strand.
TACAACAACTAAGTTGCGGTTTCATGAAATCCAAGCCCAAACCGCAAGTAAGTTGCGGTTCGGTTAAAATTTTAAAATGAAACCACAAGTAAGTTGCGGTTAGGTTAGAATTGTGGTCCAGTAACTTGGGATTAGACTTCCGTCGTACCGCAAAAGAGTTGTGGTCCGGTGAAATATTAATTTGAAACCGCAAATGAATTGCGGTCTGGTGCAATTATTAGTGATACCGCAAACAAGTTACGGTATGACGGGTAACTTTACCTTGACCTCATTCTATTAGGTCAAAGTGTATCTTTAACCGTTACCTAGCATAATGAGGCCAATGTTGAAAAACTGTTATTATGGAAGCAACCAATGGAGAGCAAAAAGTGTAAAACAAATGCTATTTTACAAATAGCCCAACCATTGGAGATGCCCTTAGATGTGTATAATGGTACAGAGATGTGGGAGTGCGGAGTTAGATGTTAACCCACCTTTCCGATACGTACCATATCGTATTCATTCATAATTCCATTCAACATGTTTAATTTAGGACTGCATGACTATTGTCCCCATTTTTTCATTTTTGTTTATTCTTTGCTCATGAAAATTTGAAATTAATGTGATGTCTAACAAAAATGCCAAGGTCTCACACTGTCACTTGGTCTTTGAACTTGGTTTGAGCAGATGCAATTCTTCTTAAATGGGTTGCTTATTTAGCAACTATAGTAAAAGATGCTCAGTACTATGTATGTAGTATGTAGTTATCAACAACAGAATCAAAGGTGATGTAGGTAAGTTCAGATTTGCAGAGATACTGATCTCTGAAAAAGCCAGAAACAGGTCTGAATTCTGAACATAACAAAGACTAACATGAAAAGAAAGAATCAAAGAAAGCAGGTTGAAGATTATATATGGTGTAGATTGTTTGCATTTTGCCATGTGGAATAAACTTAACAAGTGTAGGAACAGAAATTGTCAAACACAAGCTTATATATATGTAGGCACCTTGGATCAAGAATAGGTAAGACTACTTCAAACTCCAAAGTGAAGTTTACTTCTGCTCTGATGCTCTCTCTTTCTTCTTTCATTCGTGATGATCTTCTTCTGTCTATCGTTTGTTGTTGTCGTCGTCTTTGTTTTATGGTTTTGACAAGAATTTGTGTTATAATGATCTATTCTCTCAAATGTCAAATCCTACTTTGTTTGTTTTGCTCTGTAAGTAATATTAAGATAGGACACTCTTCTCTATACTGTACACTAATGAAATTACCAACCTTTGGGGCCTATTGTGAAGTTCTGTCACACTAATTAAATCAAGAATAGGTAAGACTTACTTCAAACTCCAAAGTGAAGTTTACTTCTGCTCTGATGCTCTCTCTTTCTTCTCATTCGTGATGATCTTCTTCTTCTCTCTATCGTTGTTGTTGTCGTCGTCTTTGTTTTATAGTTTTGGCAAGAATTTGTGTTATAATGATCTATTCTCTCAAATGTCAAATCCATCTTTACCTTCATAAGCGCCTTTCTACGAGTTATATACTCAAAAGACTGGAGTTATCATTGGATCACACAACACAATTCTTCTCATTCGTGATGATCTTCTTCTTCTCTCTATCGTTGTTGTTGTTGTCGTCTTTGTTTTATGGTTTTGACAAGAATTTGTGTTATAATGATCTATTCTCTCAAATGTCAAATTCATCTTTACCTTCATAAGCGCCTTTCTACGAGTTATACACTCAAAAGACTGGAGTTATCAATGGATCACACAACACAATTCGTCACAAAAAAAACTGTAGTACTCGAGATGTCTGCCAAACTATGTTCCTTTATGGGACAGATTTGGGAGGCTGGATGCCCATTTAATTGAGATTGATGTTGTTTTGTCTAAGAATGATGATATGGAAGGAAGTGGGTCTTGGGCAGGATGTGATACATGGGTACTTGTTTGTGACAGAATGAATGACTTGTGGATAGTTGATGATCTTTGGCACATTCCCTAATGAAAAACCATGTTGATGGTTGTAGTGGACTGGTACTGGTTGGCATGAATGATAGAAAAAATAAGGTATCAGATCGATACGCTTGCAGCAGAGCAGAGAGCAAATTGAACTGGCAGTAGTTTTGTTGGGAAACCAATTGTTCAAATCAAAATCACTTGTTTTCATTACTCAGATGAATTGATACAATTAAAAAGTTCACTAGGATTTCATGTTATTTTGTAAAAATTTGATTATCTGTGCCCACTACTCAGAACTAGGAATTAATTTCTTTGGTCCTTTCAATTACATTCTGGCCCCTCTCTTTTACACTCACACCAGTGAAAAGTCTAAAAACACATTTTATTTCAGTGTTGGGCATACTGACATTCAAATGATCAAGGGATTTTTAGTTTTTGGGACGGCTAAATAATGTCTATTTAGAAAATAGAACGTTTTTAATTGATATTTAGAGTTTGTGGCATTTTCCGTGAGTTGACTGTTGTTTATTTGTTAATTTTTTTTTAAAATAACAATATTACCCCTCCACATGCATACCTACCACGAGATTGAATTTTAATAACAAAACTATTATACGTGTCGTTATATCATCCTTTGCTAGCTTTTTAAAATTTATCATCCCATGATAAATTTTAGTCAACTAACCGAAAGGTGCCCCATACTCTAAATATTAATTAAAAGCATCCCATTTCCTAAATAGGCATTAAAAAAAAACAGTAGAACATTATGTTCTGAACATATAAGAGAAAAGGATAATATTTACATTAATCACAATAAAAAATCGGTACTATTTACATTAATCACAATAAAAAATATATAGCTTTCTTAAATAATCCAGCTGCTGCGCTACAAACAAATAATGCAAAGGATAATATGTTAATGTACATGATATAATAAAATTTGTTCATTAACGTAAATAGTACAAGCAAATAACGGATTCATGAAGACCTATCTTCATTTAATGTGTTCGGAAATGGATCCAAAAAAGTGTGTGACTTTTCAGTCACAAAGAGACTAAACATCATAAATCACTCTTGTTTACCCATTTTTATCGTCACGCGCGATTTCCCCAGTACATGGACTATCAAAGACCATGTTATGTTCATCTGTTCATGACTTATGTGTGATGCCAATTAGTCTTGATCATTTAACAATAAACCGCGGATTTTAGCTAAGGCAGTGACTACTTGCTGCCATAAGATTTCCCCAACACATCTCCTCCTCCCATATTCAAGTCATTCTTGCCAGTTGAACAAGAGAAAAATCTCTGCAATGGTTCATCTACTATCTCTTCTTTAGATTGAGAAAAATCTCTGCAATGATTGATACTAAGATCGTCTTGAATGGATTCCTTCCTTTACAATGACAATGAGTAACTTGACAAGAATCTTGACTAGGTCCAAGTCAAAACTGTCTGCAAGAATGAGTAATGCCTTTACCGACTTTCTAAGTAGTTTCTCTTCTTTATATTGAGTAGAAAACTACCATCACCTTAGATTTGTAGTACCAATTCATGAGCAAACACCATGATGAATTATTTTAACACCTCCATGAATCAGAATCCTTATTTTCTTCTCCTTTCACGTCCTCTCTTTGTTGTCTTCCTTCTTCTTAGAGTAATATTATCTCCTCCTATAAATATCTTAATCATACCTATGGTTAATTTTCTCATTGTTACCTTTGATTTAGCATTAGTGTACTTGTTTTTGCGCAGCAAGCAAGTGATGAACAACATGGCGATTAACAGTAAGAAATATGTTCTTTGCTCTCTTCTCGTTTCAGCTTCGATTTTTGTGATCCTCCTTGTTACAGCACTAATACTGTATACTGAGTATGAAGATTATGATGATGACTACAGTATAACTAAGGCAAAGTTGATTGGGATACTATATATATTTTTCATCCTAATGTGTGTTTTTCTCGGTGTTACAATTGTCTTAGTGCTTGTATACTTGTTTTTGCGCACCCAAAAATTGATGAACAACATGATTAACAGTAAGATGACATATGTTGTTCTCCTTGTTATTGCACTACAACTGTATACTGAGTATAAAGATTATGACTACAATCGAACTAGAAAAAAGCTTCTAGTAATGCTTCATTTTTTTTCCATCCTAATGTGGGTTTTTCTCGGTGTTACAATTATCTTACCGCTTGTATACTTGTTTTTGGCCAATAAAAATATGACAGAAGTTATTGTAAACACCATGAAGATTAATATTAAGACCTCCATGAATCGGATTCCTTATCTTTTTCTCATTTCATGTTCTCTCTTTCTTCTCTTCCTTCTTCTTAGAGTATTATTGACTCCTCCTGTATATATCTTAACCATCCCCATGGTTGTTTTTCTTGTCGTTACGCTTGATTTAGCATTAGTGTACTTGTTTTTGGGCACAAAAAAAGATATGAAGAACATAATGATCAACACTAAGACATATGTTCTTTGCTCTATTCTCATTTGAGTTTCTCTTTTTGTGATCTTCTTTGCTACTGCACTAGAACTGTTAGGTGTTTTCAATAGAAATACATCTACAGAAAACTTTAGGAGAGTTCTTGTTTTTTTTCCCCTAATGAGTGTTTTTTTCGGTGTTACAATTGTCTTAGTGCTGGTATACTTGTTTTTACGCTATGTAATTGAAGACGGGGGGATCCTTTAGATATAGTATCTGGAATGCCTCGTAAGTTCTCCTTTAATGATCTACAAGTTGCCACTGCGAATTTCAGCAAAAGGATTGGTAGAGGATGGTTTGGATCCGTTTTTGAAGGAAATTTCGAAAATATCGCCAAAATTGCAGTGAAACGACTTGATCAAGCAGGCCAAGGAACAAAGGAATTTCTAGCCGAAGTTAAGACAATAGGAAGCCTTCACCATGTCAACTTGGTACGCTTAGTTGGCTTTTGTGCGGAAAGTTCACATAAACTTTTAGTTTTTGAGTATATGTGTAATGGGTCCTTGGATAAGTGTAATATCCTGAAAATCCACATTTTTAATTAATTGGAAATAGAGATTAGCTAGTAGGTTTTTTTTGTCAATTCATGTAAATGAGATGTTAATTGTTATGTAACCTCCGTGATTACCATATCTTTTCTTTTAATTTGATGACTCTTCATTAGCAAAAAAGGAGGTGTCAAGTGAATAGGCTGGATTTTCTCGGATGGTTCTGGAATAGGCTGGAATGCTGGATTGCTCATAGAACAGACAGATAGACAAAGAGAAAAGAAGAAGAGAAAAAAAAAAAAAAAAAAAGGGAAAAAAAGAGAGAGCTTCTACTTCCCTCTCTGATGGTTCTTTGCCAATGAAAGAATGAATATGATGGAACTTGCTCTTGATTTAGACGAACTGTATGCAAAGAGGAATTTTGGTATTCTTAATACGTTATTTCCTCGATAGCTATTGTTTATTGATACTTCTGGAATTGTTAGAATTGTATGTTAAGATTGTTGAGTTGTGATTTCTGGTTGTTATTGATGTTATTGGATATATTCATAGTGATTAAGTTGAATTCACCGTGTTTGGTAAAGTGAATTGAGTTCTACAGAAAATTCTGGCAGAATTCGCAGGAATTTCCAGACTGGCAAAGTCAAGTTTGCAGGCTTGTGTAGAACAATCCATTAAGAGTTAGATAACGCTCTATATACTGTTAGAAAGCTTATTGAGTCTAGTTTCCAGAAATATAGAGAAACCGGATAGAAGATATCTGAGTTAAAAGTTATGTTTGCTTTAAGAACAGTTTGTTAAGTAGAGTTTTTTTTGAACAAGAAAAGAATTTGACGTTATTTTTCTTTATATATATATAAGTAATTAATGTTGGGCGTTGGAGTGTCTTTGGCAGGGACGAATAGGTTCCTCCTATGTGGAACTCTTTCGGCTATTGAGAGCTTGCAATGAATTGTGTAGTAAAACTTGTTTATATGGAAGTGTGTTGTGATAGTTGGGATTGCGAGATTTTCTCTTACCGACGACTTTACGGTCAAAGGTAAGGAATAATCAATTGTAAAGAACAACCTTTTGCAATAATCTATCATGATGAGTTGTGTTGCAAAACTATTATTCCGCTGCGATGAACGGTTATTATGAAATTTTAGTCTACCAGTGATCTCTTAGCCTCTGGCATCCGCTCTTGGCTTGGTAGGCTGGGATTGGATTTCAGGGGCGTTACAATAAGTGGATATTTCACCAAAATCAAGAGTTACCTCTCACTTGGCAGACTAAAAGGAAAATCATTCTTCATATAGCTCAAGGTCTGTCATACCTTCATCGAGACTGTCGAAAAACGATAATTCATTTTGATATAAAGCCTCAAAATATCCTTCTTGATGGTGAGTTCAATGCCAAGGTAGCTGATTTTGGGTTAGCTAGGTTCATCGAGAGAGATCAGAGCCATGTGTTAACTGTGCTGAAAGGTACACCAGGGTATTGGGCCCCTGAGTGGTGGTGGAACAAAAAGATAACAGGGAAAGTTGATGTCTATAGCTTTGGGATTGTCGTCTTAGAAATTATGTGCGGAAGGAAGAATGTAGATCACTCACGGCCCGAAGAAGAAGATTGTCTACTCTATTTAGTGAAGACAAAAGCAGAAGAGGACCGACTTTTTGATGTGGTTGATAAATAAAGTGACGACATACTACAACACAAAGAAGAAGCAGTCAGAATAATAAGAACAGCTATTTCGTGTTTACAAACTGATAGTGCATGCAGACCATCCATGTCAATGGTGGTCAACATTTTAGAGGGATTAATGGATATAGAGACTATAACAGACTACAGCTTCTTAACTTGGACACCGATGGAGCGTCCAAGGGGAGTTGATGCATCTGATTCCACTCCACTTCTGCCAGTAACCCTATCAGGACCAAGATGAAATACTTCATTGGTTACTATTGATGCATCTTTTATTTCTTAGCATGTATGTTTTGACATGTTATTAAGAATATATAGATTGCTCAAGCACTCAGCTGCTTAACTCGATGATATAATAAAATTTGTGCATTAAACCAAAAAATACTACCACCTACAGACAATGAGTCCCCCAATATTATAACAACATGAGTGCCAAATCTATTGTTCACTTTCTTCTCCCTTTATCATTCTTTCTATCAATCCATGGCACTTAAATCGGCTTTTAATCCGTCTTTTTAAATTGTTGTATAAACATACAGGGGAAGAATAAAACAAAGGATTCACTTTTAATGGCCTCTAAAATACTGCATATAACCTTTCTATACCTATTTACATTTTATGGAATTGTGATTGATCTAAAGGAAACAAAAAGAAGTGGATATTAATTCAATCATTCATGATACCCCGCAAGGAAACAAGCTTAGAATGTTTTTACCCGTTTTGCAGACTGATGAAAGAGTGTGTGATGAGTTTACCCTTCTTTGCGCAACCAAGAAAGCTTATTTGAATATTCAGTTCAGGTCTGCAAGAATTGAAGTATAAGTTGGATTATATCAGATTAAACAATGGTCATACTCAAATGAGTGAATGACTTAGAAATGTTGGAAAGATCAAGTTCTATGGTCCCTATCAGCTTAAACAATACTCAATGACTTACAAACGATATCATAATCTCATAGTCAAAACTGGCTGAATGCCGTGTTGACCTTCAGTAATGTAGACTTGGCTTCCTACACAGTAACAAGCCTGCATCACTACTACTTGGGACATGCAATGCAAGTATTTCGGCTTTAGATGAAATTAAAGGACACTTAAATTTCAAATACAGGGCAAGACTGAAACAGAGAATTCAGTAACTTATATTGGCATTTCAACAAACAAAGTCCAAGCATCACCTACCATGTACAACAACTATAACAAACCAAACAACACCAAAAATATGAATTCAACTAACTATATTGTAATGCAAAGTGGTAATCAACTCAAAAGAATCTACATATCTAGAAACTATTACTACACCTTGTTGATGCCTTGTCGTTAGATTTTTATCGCGTTTGACTCTTATGCACCTTGTTGATGTTCTGCCTTATTATTGTTCTCCCTTGTGCAGCTGCCACTGATGGGTGGCTGAGGTTATAAGTCATTTAGAACCAGATATGATATGGATTCAAGAAATCTGAATATTTTGCTGGGCTGGATGTAATACATTTTGCAAGGCATTTTCTTCGTTTTGTTACTTGTAGTCCTGATATTGCCGCTCAGGGCAGTGCCAATGGGAGGTTTTAAAGGCAGTTTTAAGGAGGTTTTACAAAATGTCCAGCCAACGGGCAGTTTTAAGGAAGTTTTAACGTTGTCAGTTTTAAATGGGTGTGTATATAAACTGACAACACTGACAAGGTATAAGTTATCTGCTAAAATTTGTCGCGGATGAGGTTATCCGCCAAAAACTATGGCGGTTAGAAACTGTGACAGATAAGCTATCCGCCACAATTTATGGCAATTAGTGTTATCCGTCAGAAACTCTGGCAGTTAGTGTTATCCGCCAGAAATTATCTGACAGATTAAGTTCTGCAAGTTCTGATGTGTCACCTAAAACCCACCTGCAAGTTTTAATGTTAAACCCTACTACTAATGCTGATGTGTCACCTGATTTTTTCTACTAAAAATCTAAGGGGCACTTTTATCTTTGGCAGTGCTCTCAAGAAATATGTATATCAAAAGAATGATGTGTCAGACCTTTTATAATGAACACTATCACTTACCAAAAGAAATAGAAAAAAATTTGCCCTTGAGCTGAAGTATTCATTTTTTTCAGTTTGTTTAATGTAGGTCTCCCCGCAAATTTTAGTTTAGTTTATTCGCACTTGTGAGTTGCGATTTGTTTAGTCATATTCATTGTTGTTCCTGACATGTTCAAACGGGTTTATAAGCCCACAACATTGATGTAAATTTACTGAAGAAGATGCTTAAGTTGGATACAAAACACTATGTTGCTCTTGTGTTGCTGGAAGTTTTTCTTTCTGTTCAAGTAGAGCTGAAAACATGTACATAGGTTGCTAATAGTTATCCCAATTGCACATAAGCTATCTCCATAGGGCTTGTGGTTCGTTTTTGTACCGCCATATCCTTTTACCAAGTGCCTGTAAGTCTGAGTAGAATATAATATTAGGTCGTAATATCTTAGTTCTCAGTGTGAGACTAAGACTCATATTTATAATGAACAGAGTTACAGTCAGTAGACTCTAGTCCCAATGTGGGACTATTAATAAAAGACTTAACATATTACAATACTCCCCCTCAAGCTTGGGCGAAGATATTCATCAAACCCAGCTTGATAATCGAAGACTGAAGATCAGCGGGACCAACTGGCTTGGTTAAACTATCAGCAACTTGTGCCTTTGTCCGAACAAAAGTAGGAGTCACATACCCTAAACGAACCTTCTCCCGTAGAAAATGTACATCAATCTCTACGTGTTTTGTCCTCTCATGTAGGATAGAGTCAGAAGCTAGATAAATTGCAGATTGGTTGTCACAATATAGAATTGACGACCCTCTCTCAGCAAAGCCCAGCTCGCTCAAAAAGGAATGTAGCCACATAACCTCACATGTTCCAAGTGCCAGTGCACGATACTCAGCTTCAGCAGATGAGCGAGAGACGACATTTTGCTTCTTGCTTTTCCATGAGATGAGATGATTCCCACGAAAAGCACAAAAACCAGTAGTAGAACGACCATCAAGTGACATACTATAATCAGAATCTGTAAAACAAGCAAGAGAGTCTTGTGGTTCAGCAGCATAGAATAATCCTAGTCCAGGACATGACTTGAGATAATGGAGGATGTGGTTAGCTGCATCCAGGTGTGACTGACACGGTGCATGCATGAACTGACTAACTCGACTTACAGCATAGGAAATATCTGGTCGGGTGTTAGTCAAGTAGATTAGACGACCGACAAGGCGTTGGTAGACTGATGGATCTGATAACAGAGGCCCTGTGTCTGCAACCAACCTACTATTAGGAATCATAGGTGTAAAGACCGGTCGACATCCCAACTTCCCTGTATCACTCAACAGATCTAGGACATATTTTCTTTGAGACAAAGAAATTCCCTTGGAAGAACGGGCCACCTCAATCCCAAGAAAATATCGCAAAGGCCCTAAGTCCTTTACCTCAAAAGCTTTCCCAAGATCTTCTTTAATCTATGAGATACCCGCAATATCATCACCTGTGATGATCATATCATCAACATAGACGAGAAGATAGGTACGTCTTCCTGAAATGCATCTGACAAACACTGTATGATCCGAATGGCAACGAGTAAAGCCATACTGGAGAACTACCTCACTAAACCGAAGAAACCAAGCTCGTGGTGATTGTTTAAGCCCATATAATGACTTCCGAAGACGACACACCTTACCAACATACTCCCCCACACCACGAAAGCCTGGTGGAGGGTCCATATAAATAGTCTTATCAAGGTTACCATTAAGAAAAGCATTTTTCACATCCAACTGGTGAAGAGGCCAATGGAAGGAAGCAGCCAAGGAGATGAGAAGACGAACTGAAGACAGTTTAGCAACTGGTGCAAAAGTAGCACCAAAATCACGCCCAGGTACTTGTGTAAAACCCTTAGCAACAAGGCGAGCCTTATACCTTTCAACGGTTCCATCAGCCAAAAACTTCACATTAAACACCCATCGACACCCAACTGTCTTTCCAGTAGCAGGTAAAGGAACCATCTCCCAAGTTTGACTTCGTTCAAGTGCATCCATTTCAGTTTGCATGGCCGCTACCCAATGAGGATTTGCCATAGCTTCAGACAAAGAACGAGGAATTTGAATGGCAGATCTACAAGATACATAGGCATGGTAAGAGGTTGACAAGCCCTGGTAAGAAACAAACTTGGCAATAGGATGATTAGTAGAACAGGGAAATCCATATTTTTCAGGAGGACACCGCGCCCGTGAAGGGTAACGAGGTTCAACAATAGGAGAAGACGTATCAATAGGAACAATAACAGGAGGATCAGGAACATGGGTAACAGAAGGAGAGATGTTACCTGAGGCGGATGACAAGGTATTGTGGTGAGCATGTGGCCGACGAGTGTAAACTTGTAGAGGTTTTGGCATAGGTTCCTGTAGAGGTTTTGGCATAGGTTCCACCGGAGGAGAAGAATCAAGGACAAGCATAGGATATATTGTTGAAGATTCCTCCTCCGATGTTGTTATAGGTTCCTGCACAGATAAAGTGTTACCAAAGAAAGGAACATGCTCAACAAAGGTAACATCCATAGTGTGATAAATATGACGACGAGAGGGATCATAACATCGATAGCCTTTGGAGAGAGGAGAATACCCTAAGAAAACACATCGAATGGACTTATCATCAAGTTTAGTATGAGAAGGACTCTTGTTGTGGACATAACATACGCACCCAAAAACCCTGGGAATAATAGGAAACAAAGTGTGACCTGGATAAACAAGCTGGAAAGGAACCTTACCACCAAGGATCCTACTGGGAGTACGATTAAGAAGATAGGCAGCCGTAAGTACAGCAAAATGCCAATACGACTGAGGTACATGCATACCACGTAACAAGCATCGAACAATGCCCATTAGAGTCCTATTTTTTCTCTCGGCAACACCATTTTGTTCAGGTGTGTAAGGACAAGTTAATTGTTGAAGAATACCTTGCTGATTAAGGCGAGAGACAAACTCATTAGACACATACTCCTTAGCATTATCAGATCGAATTCCCTTAACAACGACGTTAAATTATGTTTTAACAAGTGCAGAAACTGGGAAAACAAGGGGAGGACCTCAGACTTTTTACGAAGCAAATACACCCATGTACATCTAGTATAATCATCAACAAATGTCACATAATATCTATGCCCAGACCATGCAGTTATAGGAGACGGTCCCCAAACATCAGAATGAATTAAATCAAAAGCACATGGAGATCTATGCATGCGAGGAATGTAAGTATTTCTAACATGTTTAGATAAAGAGCAAATATCACAATGAAACTTCGAATTCTTGCATGTTGTGATTAATTCGGGAAACAAAAGACAAAGGTATTGAAAATTAACATGTCCTAACCGGGCATGCCAAGTGTTCAAAGACTTTAAAGAAAAAACATAACGGCCTGACTCAGGCAAGACACTAGCATGTAGACTTGAAATAGGTGGAACTGGCGGAGGATCTCCAAAGTAGTACAGGCCATCACGCTCATACCCCCTGCCAAAAATCCGCCTCGTACGAAGGTCCTGAAGATAACAAGAATTAGCGAGAAAAAGTCTGAGGTCCTCCCCTTGTTTTCCCAGTTTCTGCAACTTGTTAAAACACAATTTAACGTCGTTGTTAAGGGAATTCGATCTGATAATGCTAAGGAGTATGTGTCTAATGAGTTTGTCTCTCGCCTTAATCAGCAAGGTATTCTTCAACAATTAACTTGTCCTTACACACCTGAACAAAATGGTGTTGCCGAGAGAAAAAATAGGACTCTAATGGGCATTGTTGGATGCTTGTTACGTGGTATGCATGTACCTCAGTCGTATTGGCATTTTGCTGTACTTACGGATGCCTATCTTCTTAATCGTACTCCCAGTAGGATCCTTGGTGGTAAGGCTCCTTTCCAGCTTGTTTATCCAGGTCACACTTTGTTTCCTATTATTCCCAGGGTTTTTGGGTTTTTGAGACACTGGAATTGGATGGTGATTTATCCATTGAAGATGTATCCGTAGGAGATTCTGGCATAACGACAAAAAAGAGGAGACAATAGAGCAGCACCTAATGAACAAGAGATTTCTGGACAAAGAGACGATACCTTTAATCAAGGAAGAAAGAGAGGAGCTACTCCAGGACAAAGGAAAAGACAATAACAAAGGCTGATTTAAGCCTTCATAGGAGCGGTGGAGCCGCTGAAGACAAAGACCCTAGAAAGGGATGGACGGAAGCTGTGCTCAGAACAGATGCAAGGAATGGCTACACAGAAGCGCAGGAAAGTGACAGCAGCAGTAGAAGCGCAGAGAATTAGGGTTAGGGTTTGTTGCAGCGCAGGGAATTAGGGATAGGATTTGTTGATGGTGGTGAGGGTTAGGGTTTGGTGGGTTTGGCGTCTGATACCAAGTAGAATATAATATTAGGTCGTAATAACTTAGTTCTCAGTGTGAGACTAAGACTCATATTTATAATGAACAGAGTTACAGTCAGTAGACTCTAGTCCCAATGTGGGACTATTAATAAAAGACTTAACATATTACAATAGTCTGTAACCCAAAACACCTTCTTTTGCGGCCCTGTACATAACATCCCATGCTACCCAATTGATTTTCCTTCCACTTTTCGATGAACCCCACACAAAGATTGCGTACTATCCTCTCAATTTGCTTAGCCACCATCTTAGGATGGTAAATAGCGACATTTGAGACACCGACAGGTTCATAAAGGTGCTCTTCTTCTAGAAATGCGCATTAACAAACCAAGATCACTGAGGCCAACACCTCTTGAGTCTAGATGCAAGAGCTTTAGAGATGATTTTATAGATTCCAACCCATTTCGGGTTAGACTATAGACTCCATATCCAACCCCAACCCTACTAAACGGTTTCTAAACCCGCACCATTTGGTTCAAGTTATTTCTATTATTGTTTTTATGAAGCCATGTGGAATGGTGTCACTTGATAAATTTTTAATGGCCTGGGTAATAATGTCCACATGACAACTTGTAATTTTGTATTATGGAAATAGAAATGGTACTCCTTAACCATTGACTCCAGAAAATCATTTTGATATGCCCATGCTTCTTCTCCTTCCTTAGGTAAGTGTCGATGCCTTGATTTGTTATTCATGGTGATTTGTGAAGTTTTAACAGATGAAATAATCATCTCTTCTGCAGATACAGATAAATGGGAGCAGACATCATTCAGAAATTGACTAAAACCTAGCTAATCCAGTCACTCCAGGTAAAATGCTTTTCCTAGATTGGACATGTTTTGTTTTCTTTGTCAAATTAAGAAAGACTTAGTTATCAAATGACAGATTGATAGCAAAGCTTTTTACCTGCATTTCTTCGTAAAAAGCTCTTAATGCATTTCTTCGTGTCAAGCACTTAGTAACCTCTAGCCTCCCTACGGAGATCTCGAACATTTCAAACTTGAAATTCCTCTCTTTAATTCATTGGTAGCGTATTTAGCCAAGACATCTGCAACAAAATCTCCTTCTAGCTGTAAAAACATAAACCAATATAGCATTTAAAGATGCCATCATTTGTAGTACAGTCTGCTATGAACTACTAAGAAACCAAGGAGGCCAATTTGAATTCTAAAGAAAACACGGATAATTTTAAGAATTTTTGACCGATTTTTTCAACTACAGTAGCCCAAACAATTTTCCATTTAGTTTCAAAATTTGACGCAGCTCATTTGTACATTTACTATTTTCTTGATCTCAGTTGTGATTGTTATCATCAATCGAGTAGGTCGGACTGCTGGTAGGAGCTATATATTGTATAACCTGAGATGGCAGAAACTTGTCGAAGACTAGAAGATGACATTGATGACTCTAACTCACTTAAAAAGTTCATAAGTGAACTAGACAAAGAGAAACCACAAGAATTTTCCCATAGGCAACTTAAGAGCTTTACAAAAAATTTCAAATTTAAAATAGGCGGAGGTAATTTTGGAGTTGTCTACAAGGGGGAGTTTCCTGACGGTGTGCAAATAGCCGTTAAGGTGCTAAAGAATAACGCAAGAGATGTCATGGAAATGCAGTTTAGATCTGAAGTGGGCACAATGGGTAAAACTTACCATAGAAATCTAATCAAATTATATGGCTATTGCAATGAACCTAAGATAATGGCACTTGTCTATGAATACATGGAGAAAGGATCTTTTGATATGATTTTGTTTGAGAACCACCTTGATGTACCGTGGGCGAGGTTGTATGATATTGCAAGAGAAATAGCACTGGGGATCTCTTATTTGCATGAGAGTTGTCATCCACAAATAATTCACCACGACATAAAGCCTGGTAATGTGCTCCTTGATTCAAATCTTTCTCCCAGAATTACAGATTTTGGAATAGCTAAGCTTAACAACGAATTGAAGAGTCAATTTGCACAGACCAGTTTTAGAGGAACCAATGGTTATGCTGCTCCAGAGGTGTGTTTGGGTTCGCCAATAATAAGTTATAAGTGTGATGTTTACAGCTTTGGCATGATGTTGTTTGATATATTAGGGAGCAAGAAAAATGGTGAGCGCCAAAAGTTTTTACCAGGACAAGTTTGGGAAAAATATCAAAAAGAACAACTAGACAAAATTATTACCGATTGTGGTATTGAGGACGAGGATGAAGAAGATGCAAAGAGATTATGTGAAATCGCATTAAAGTGTGTTGAACACTATCCTGGAGATAGGCCTTCGATGAGCAATGTGGTAAAGATGCTTGAGAATGAAATGCGACCTGGGAAGCCAGTCAAGGTGTTTCCTTACAATGACTTTTCAAGTGAAAGCAGCACGAGGAGTGGTTCCAGTACAAGATATAGCCGTCTTGGAACACGTAGAATGGCCACTTCCACCTATGACGAACGGTAAGAGTAGCTATGAAATTTTTCTTTAAATGTTAACGTTGGTTTATGGCTGATCATTAGAGCTTGTGTACTTAACGTTAAATTCAACAACAATGTAGTGTAGTTTCCAGGAAACTAATTAGTATGAACGTACTAATACTGAAGACTGACAATTTTATGGTTCTATTTTCAGGCCTTTGCAAAACCCTCCAGTTGATCAGAAAAATAATACTGTCAAAAGTGATTCGCATAAGAGCACTTCAAAGCTTGCCGGATCAATTCAAGAAGAGATGAAACGTGGTTTTAAAAAGAATTTTTGGAAAGAAGGATATAATAGTTCCTGTAGTGTTTGTGAAAGGAAGATTGATAGGAGGAGCTGCTGTAGTGGATAAGATGGAGGACGAAGATAAATTAGAAATTTTGTTTCATGGGATCCCCAAGTTGTACAAAGAAAAAAAGAAAGAAGAAGAAGATGATGATGATGATGTTTCAGATTCAGATTGAGTATGTTCTGCTTGAATGTTATGGCTGTGCTAGTTTTTTTTATTGTTATGTGTAAGGTGTTGGCTTAGAAGGGCAAGGAAATGGTGAACTGTGCGACGAGTATGGATACTTTGTTTGTGCCATCTCCACTGTTTTTTGTAATAAGTTGATTTCTTTGCTTACCCTATATGGGGAATGTAATAGATAACTTGCTTGTTAGTGATGCTAATGACACACTGTACACAAGAATGTAAACTGTTTTTTTTTATGCTAATAAAATCTTATTGTTTCCCATTTGCATTTGGCGTTGTCGTCTTGGAGACAGAGGTAGAAAGAATCTGGATTACTCACAGCCTAAAGAAAGTGAATGTCTACTCCATGTCATCAAACGAAAGGCAGAGGAAGACGCATTGTATGATGTACTGGACAAGCGGAGTGAGGACATGCAGCAACACTAAGAAGAGGCTATCAAGATGATATGGACTGCTATATGGTGTATACAGGGTTATTGCACCAATCGACAATCAATGTCCATGGTGTTTAAGGTTTTAGAAGGCGGGATGGATCTGGACAACATATCAGACTCTAGCTCCTTAACCCTGACACCGATGGTGTTTCTGCTTCAGCTCCACCAAGATGACACATGCTCATTAAGTGTAGATTATTTACATTTGTTTTGGCATTACTTCTTCAGTCATTAAGAACTAAACTAAACTCAGGTGTGTTTGATTGGTGGGAATAATTACTAGTGGAAATTTTATAGCTAAAAATATTTTCGGGTGATTTAGGTTTTGGTCACCACTTTTTAGTATAAATTAGGTTTTGGAGCCGGTTTTTATCTTTATTAGGGTTTAGAGCTCATTTTCGAACCAACAACTAGCAAATACCAAATGAACGGGCAAGGTAGAAAGCCTAAAAAAACCCGGTTGAACCGAAAATATTTTCAAAATACCTAAGTTTACCCCTGAAACTCACGTGATCTGCACGTGATCACTAACCCTAATATAGTTTTGATCAGGGGTATTTTGGCCATTATAAACAATTACTTGGGTCAATTGTCGGTTCAGCTCTAAACCCTAATAAAGATAAAAACCGGCTCCAAAACCTAATTTATACTAAAAAGTGGTGACCAAAACCTAAATCACCCAATATTTTCACATAACATAATTCCCACTAATAGGTTGTTTGATTAGACATAAAAATGGGGGAAAATTTTATGTGGGAAAGATTTTGGTTGTTTGATTAAACAAAAAAAATATTCCCCCACAAGTATGGGAATTTCTTTTAGGGGTGGGTCAAGGAAAGATTGGTGAGAAATATTTTCATCATGGAATTTTTACTTCACCTAATTTTACCAATCAAACAAGTATCTGAGAATTTCGGGGTAATGTTTGATGTGGGAATTTTCTCCCCGACCAATCAAACAGACCCATATATATTCTCTATACCAGATACTTTTCCACATAATCTTCTTATAATTTTCAAAACAGATAGAAACAAATATATTTTGTGGTTTCAAGACAGAAGAAATATGTAAGAACAAAGATGTTGTGGTTGTACATATCCTTGATACTAAATATTGGACTGCATGGGATCCACACGACAATTCCAACTTTCTCATGTAGTTTCTCACAAAGAAAATCTGACAATTACATTGAAGTGATTGAATTAAATTCCTGAACAAAGAAATTTTTTTTCTGTATATTAAGCAGACAAGCGCAGATCGAGTACTACCATCACCTTAGAGGCTTTAGACACTAAACACCATGATGATCAATGTTAAGACCGCCATGCATCGGATTCTTCACATTCTTCTCCTTTTAGGTTCTCATTTTATTGTCTTCCTTCTTCTTGGAGTTTTTTCGAATGGTTACTTCTTCATCCCGATGGGTGTTCTTTTTTTTGTGATGTTTTACTTAGCATTTGTGTACTTGTTTTTCCGCACCAAAAAAATGAACACCATGACAATTAACAGCAAGACATTTGTTCTTTGCTTTCTTCTTGTTTCAGCTCCCCTTTTTGTGATCTTCCTTGTTGCTGCACTAATAGTGGGTTTGGTGTTTTTTTTGTGATCTTCCTTGTTTTTTTGAGTCTTAGTATTGTCTTAGCACTTGTATACTGTTGCTTGCGCAAAAAAAGTGTGGCAGAAACTATTGTAGATGAAGGCGGGAACGATCTTTTAGATATAGTATCTGGAATGCCTCGTAAGTTCTCCTTTAATGATCTAAAACTTGCCACTGCTGATTTCGGCAAAATGCTTGGAAAGGGAGGATTTGGATCTGTTTTTGAAGGAAATTTGGGCAATATTACAAAAATTGCAGTGAAACGACTTGATCAAGGAAGCCAAGGAACAAAGGAATTTCTAGCCGAAGTTAAGACGATAGGAAGCCTTCACCATGTCAACTTGGTACGTTTGATTGGCTTTTGTGCTGAAAACTCGCATAGACTTTTAGTTTACGAGTATATGTGTAATGGCTCCTTGGATAAATGGATATTTAACCGAAATCAAGAGTTACCTCTCGATTGGCAGACTAGAAAGAAAATAATTCTTCATATAGCTCAAGGACTCAACTACCTTCATCGAGAGTGTCGAAGTACAATCATTCATTTAGATATAAAACCCCAAAATATTCTCCTTGATGGCGAGTTCAATGCCAAGGTAGCTGATTTTGGGTTAGCCAGGTTCATCGAGAGAGATCAGAGCCATGTGTTAACTGTGCAGAAAGGGACACGAGGCTATTTGGCCCCTGAATGGTGGGCAAACAAAAGAATAACAGAGAAAGTTGACGTCTATAGTTTTGGGATTGTCGTCTTAGAAATTATGTCTGGCAGGAGGAATGTCGATCACTCACGGCCCGAGGAAGAAGAAGATTCTCTACTCCATTTAGTGAAGACAAAAGCAGAAGAGAACCAACTTTTTGATGTGGTTGATAAACAAAGTGGCGATATTCTACACCACCAAGAAGCAGCAGTCAGGATAATAAGAACTGCTATTTTGTGTTTACAAACTGATAGCACAATTAGACCATCCATGTCAATGGTGGTCAACATTTTAGAGGGTTTAATGGATATAGAGACCATATCAGACTATAGTTTCTTAACTTGGGCACCTATGGAGAATCCAAGGCGTGTTGATGCAGTTGGTTCAACTCCACTGCTGCCCATAACCCTATCAGAACCAAGATGAAATTACTTCAATGTATACCTTAACTAGTTATGTTCTGAATAAATCTTTTGTCTTAGCTTGTGTATATTTTACATGTTATAAATTATTTGATACAATAATAATGATTATCGATTGTGTTTATAGTTTATAAATTTGCTTTCTCAAAACTGCGATAAGTGTGATTTGTGGTGACAGCTTGTTATTAATAACAATAGAAAAAAAAGAAACAGTAGAACATGCATAGGAAAGAAAAACAATCACTCTATCGAAATTATATGGCTTGCTTAAACAATCCGAGCTGCTATGCTAAAAGCACAAATTCATTATGTCAATGGTAATATGTTAATTTACATGATATAATAAAACTTTTGCATTAAACACAAATATATATAGTACTAGCGACTATGAACAAGGAACAACTAGAGCCATATGCTTCACTAAATAGGGTGTAATATATTGTCTCTATCTAATTAAAGAATCCTGTCTTGCAAGTTGCAGTAAGTGAATGGCTTAGAAGGAATGAAGTGATTGTTATCCTCAATGATTAGTTCATGAAGACCCGTCGTCAAATTAGAATCCAAATAAGTGTGTAGACTTTTCAGTCGCGAAGAGACTAAATGCCATAAATCAATCTTGTTTACCCATTTTATGGCCACACATGATTTCCCCAGTACATGGACTACCTATACCTAAATCAAGGATCATTTTATGTTCATCCGTTCATGACTTTTCTGCAATCAGTCCAAGTCGTTTAAATATAATTGCCACTAAAACCATGAATTTTAACAAAATGCCTATGCGCACTCTTGGTTAAAAGTGTCTTCATTTATTTTCTGCATATATATTATGCTCAATCCAGTTATTAAGGCAGTCAACTCAAGTTTGAGGTGAAAATTGCAAGTTTCTTTCGACAGTGGTCATAAAATAGCGACGACTACCCACACATTGTAATGAGACATTGTCGTCTTTGTAAATAACTAGCAAAATCATTAATGGAGAAGAACAGAGCTGGTTATGGGGGTCTCCTTAGGGATTCTAGTGGTGAAGTTCATCTGTTCTATACAGGAGGCAAGAAGATGATGTTATAATGATCTATTTTCTCAAATCCAACTTGATGTTTTCTATGATATGGACAAAATGAAATCTGACTTCTAAGGCAGATTTAAGCCACTTTCTTCTTAACTAGTCCTTTTTTATTACAGGTGATATGGTCTTAGCTATCGAGAAAGTGGTCCGGCTCGAGATGGTTTGGGAATACATACAAGAAAGCTCCTGTTGCTGTGAATCCGGCAATGTTTTCTTAGAAACAATCTAAGAAAAGAATATTGACAAAGGAAGAGGTCATGTTGAAGAGGCAGCTCTTGCCAGTCAGAAGAAGCTGCTACATGCTAAGATAGAAAGAGCGATATGATATTACAGTTTCTGGAGTTCTACCTTGTTTGAGACCTGCTTGCACTTCGCCAGAGACAACAAGGGAAACCATACATTTTCTGAGAATGCAGCTAGGAAATTCAATCATAAGGTGACTCATAGTTCATGAAGGGAAGTTTTATTGATTGGCTCTATAGAATTAGTAGTGACAGGGCATTTAGATGAAGCTCATGACCATAAAACTAGCCCCCATACTATTGAGATTCCAGGGAATGTCACCACATAATCTTTTCTTAGGTTAACCGCAAACGCAATTACGCAAAGGCACCACACCCCGCAAAAATCAAAACAATATGTCTCCAGAAATTCAGATCAACTACACACATTGACACATTGTCAGAAAATCTGAAGACGATGAATTCACCAAATTTATGAATTAATACCACTATTAAACACATTGATCAATACATACTTGGGTGCAAACTAAGGACTCATGGCTAAACCAGATGTTGCACCAGCCTCATGGGTGGCCGTGGTGACTGGTGATGTCTTTGAACTTGGTTTGCACAGATGCAAATTTTTCTTAAATGGGTTGCTTATTTAGCAACTATAGTCAAAGATACTCACTAGGCACTAGCTATGGTGAGTAGCTAAGTACAACAGAATCAATGGTGATGTAGCTAAGTTCAGATTTGCAGAGATACTCACATGAAAAGAACATAACAAAGACTCACATGAAAAGAAAGAATCAAAGAAATCAGGTTGGAGATTATATATGGTGTAGCTTGGATGAAGAATAGATATATAAGACTACTCCAAACTCCAAACTGAAGTGTTACTTCTGCTCTCTCTTTCTTTGCTTCTTTCATTTTTCTTCTTCTTCTTCTCTCCATCCTTTGGATTACATCATGTTCCAAGAGTGTAGCCTTGGAGTAGAAGGCTACAAACTTGGTGCTTTTTACATGGTTTTGACAGGAATTTGTGCTGTTATAATGATCTATTCTCTCAAAACCAACTTGCTGATTGGAATATTTTGATGGTAACTATGTCCAAAACTTTAGTACTTATGTTTTTTAATACATGCAAGTAAAATAGATTCATTCTGAGACAGAACTTGAACCATGAAGTTAACAGTTTCAAGTCAGTAATTTATGGATGTTTTTATACAGTTTGATTACGCACAGCCATCATTCAAAACTTTGATGAAGATCTCGTGGCTACCACCAACCGGTTGGTGGTTGGTAAGATTGCCTGCACCACCACTGCCCCTGCCACCTGCAATGCTCATTCCACCAGCACCATCAGCACTACCACACCTTCCACTGACACCCTCCACCACCTCATACTTTCCACTACACCACCACCATCACCATCAGCACCACCACCATCTTCAAAGCTGCCTTGTGACATCTTTGATATGTGTTGGTTTTTCAAACTTGATTGGTTAAGTAGTTAACTGCTGATTAACATCTGTTTGACATTATGTGCTAATAGAAGCATTATGATCTTCTTCATTGGATTGTTTTTGCACATTCCCACTGTCTTCATCCAAATAACATGACATACCAGTTTTGTGTTGATGAACATTACCATAATGAAACACTATATATGTTGTTGTAGAGGACTGTACTGGTTATAGTCAGCTATGATGGTATACCATGTTTTGCAGATACACTTGCATCGGAGTAGAGAGTAAACGAAACCAATTATTCAAATCAAAATCACTTGTTTTCGTCACTGAATTGATCGATACAATTAACAAGCTTACTAGGATTTCACAATATTTTGTAAACATAAGAAACTCTATGAAACCAACTGTGGGCAGTTGCAACATAGCCCTCCCACCCTACATGGAGGAGGGGAAGAAGAAGAAGAAAGGAAGCAATTTAGGAATTTGTGTTATATAATGATCTATTCTCTCGCATCCAATTTGCTAACCTAAGTGTCTTCTTAGGTAAGTAGTAATATTCATACATCTATGTTGTATTGTTGTGTAACAACCATTAATTTTTCATTTCATGCTCTGCCTTATGATTGTTTTTCCTTGTGCAGCTTCCAGAGATGGGTAGCAGAGGTTATGCAGCATATAGATATGATATAGACTCAAGAAATCTGAATATATTGCTGGGCTGGTTCTAATTCATTTTGCATTGCCTTTCCTTCTTTTGCTGTAGTCTTGTTATTGCCACTTCAACTAGTTATTATGTTTTATTGTGCTAAATGTGTATATCAACGGAATGTTGTATCGATCAGACTTTTTATGACGAACACTATATATCACTTTTGTAAGGAAAATAAATCGGGTGTGAATGTGTGATGATAATATTACCAAAAGAAACTGAAACAAATTTGCCCTTTTGGTGAAGTATTCATTTAGTCATTTTCATTTAGTTGATCGGCACTTCGTCGTTCCTGACATTTAGTAAGTAATCTTTCCAAGGTTTTTTATTTCTTCCTTGTTTATACGGGTGATTTAGGTTTTGGTCACCACTTTTTAGTATAAATTAGGTTTTGGAGCCGGTTTTTTTCTTTATTAGGGTTTAGAGCTGAACCGACAATTGACCCAAGTAATTGTTTATAATGGCCAAAATACCCCTGATCAAAACTATATTAGGGTTAGTGATCACGTGCAGATCACGTGAGTTTCAGGGGTAAACTTAGGTATTTTGAAAATATTTTCGGTTCAACCGGGTTTTTTTAGTTGTTGGTTCAAAAATGAGCTCTAAACCCTAATAAAGAAAAAAACCGGCTCCAAAACCTAATTTATACTAAAAAGTGGTGACCAAAACCTAAATCACCCTGTTTATACATACATCTTATTAGTGCTTTTTGTTTTTGTTTTTCCACTTTTATGACTAGGTAAGTATGATTTCCCTTCTGTTAATGGACAACAATTAAGCTAGGTAGATCACTAGGAAAGTATTTTGCAAAACACATTAATCCAGCTCACTTGGAACCAAAAAATTTGAATACTGCTATGGTGTCACTTGGTCTGCACAGATGCAATTTCTTCTTGAATGGGGGTTGCTTATTTAGCTAGCAAACTATAGTCAAATATACGTACTCACTACTGTATGTAGTATGTACAACAGAATCAAAGGTGATGTAGCAAAGTTCAGATTTGCAGAGATACTCTTTGAAAAAGCCTGAAACAGGTCTGAATTCTGAACATAAAAAGACTGCATGAAATTAAAGAAAGAATCAAAGAAAGCAGGTTGGAGATTTTGGTATACATGTTTGAGATTTGCTAAATGGTATAAACTTAGCAAGTATTGGAAAAGAAGTTTACTTCTGCTCTCTCTTTCTTCTTTCATTTTTGATCTTCTAATCTCCCCATCATTTTGATTTTGTATCAATGTATCATGTTCCAAGAGCGTAGACATAGAATAAGAAGGGTAAGTTTTCTTTGAAAACTGTCACGGTGTGTCAATGAAATTTATTGTGTGTTAATGCTATTCAGAAAGATAATGATTTTTTTTAGTTGCTCTTGTTTTATTGTTTTGACAGGAATTTGTATTATAATGATCTATTCTCTCAAATCAACCGCAGCTACCACCAACACGCCAGTCCGCCTTCCTCCTTCCACCAGCACCACTACCAAGTTCCACGTCCTCGTCAACCACCGGCTTCTCCACTTCCAATTGGTGGTGGTTAAGTGAAGTTCATAATTATCAAATGATAATATAATGAAAGGACTGTACTGCTGTGTGCCTGTGTGTTGAATGTATGATTCACGCGTGTTCACATATATGTTTCGTGATCAAAGATGTGAATCTAAACAGTGACCATTCCATGTCGATCATATATCATCACAATTGATCACAAGCTAATAATTTTTTATGTATGTTGTGACCACATTAAGCTTACCATCCACTCCAACCAGTTAAAAGATTTCATATTCACTAGCATATTGTTGGTTCATGCTACCTACATTCTTTGCAAGATGTTGCTCACTTGCCCAATTCTCATGCATGGTGTCACTTGGTCTCTGAACTTGGTTTGCACATATGCAATTCTTCTTAAATGGGTTTCTTATTAGCAACCTAAAGTCAAAGATACTCACTATTTACAAAGTACAAACAGATCGAATCAAAGCTGATGTAGCTATGGTCAGATATATGCAGAGATACAGGGTTCTGAATTCTGAACATAGCAAAGACTCATGCATGAAGCATGAAAAGAAAGAATCAAGGACAAGCAGGTTTGAAATTAAATATGGTGTTAGTCTTGTATACCTTATTTATCCAAAAATGCAGGCAGCTTATATATATATGTAGGCAGCTTGGATCAAGAATAGATAAGATTACTATACTTCAAACTCCCAAGTGAAGTTTACTTCACTTTCTATCCTTTTGATTTGTATCATGTTCCCAAGAATGTAGTAGCCTTGGAGTAAGAAGGGTAATTAGTTTTGTATGAAAACTTTAAATGATGTTAATGAAATTTATTTTGTGTTTCGAGTCTTCGACAGGAAATTGTGTTATAATGATCTATTCTCTCAAATCCATCTTGCCCGAAGAGATGGCAAGGGTTTAGGTGTTGTATCGTACCCACGAATCCCAAATCAATATTGTATCCCTGGAGTCCTTGTGCAATCCGTGCTGCATTTTCCTGTCTACAAGTATGGATGGTGTTTACCGTTGAAGCGAAGGTATGCTGCCTGGAAAAAAATAACTATTGCACAGTCGTTTGATTCTTATGCACCTTGTTGATGCTTTGTCTTATAATTGTTCTTCCTTGTGCAACTTCAAAAGATGGGTAGCAGAGGTTATGCAGCATTTAGAACAAGATATGATATGGACTCAAGAAATCTGAATATTTTGCTGGGCTGATTCTAATTCATTTTGCGCTGCCTTTCCATGTTTTGCTGTAGTCCAGTTATTGCTACTTCAAACCCTAGTCATTACATAGTTAGACAATTGCACTGAACTTTGAGTCAGACTGTGATATGTTGTAACATTTTACTACTTAGGCATGAGCTACACAGCAACACAAATGTACCACTGCTTGAAACTGCATTTTACAACTCAACATTACATGTACTAATCCAAACAAAACTTCTATTCATCAATAACTTTTCTAAGCCTCAAGAGTCCCACAGCTCAGGCAGATGTTTCTGCAGCACACGTCTCATTTCAACATCTAAGTAACTATCCAAGAAAACATATGGATTTGCTAATCTCTTTGATATTTTGTAAACTAGGGGTTGTGACTTTATATATAGACTGACCATGGACCCTTCGATTTTGGGCTATTGTCCAAATCATTTTAAGGCCTCTTACAACAGTTGTAAATTGCCAACCAGAAACACTGTCACATACTTGATCGTTAGAGCATTTTTTTTATTTTATTTTGGGTGAATAGTGAATACAATATATGCTACTCCAATCATCTGAGATCAAATTACAAACAAAATAAAAGTTTACGGACCAAATTGACTAGATAAACTTTGTGGACTCGACTGAAAATTTGGTGAAAGTTTGTAGAACAAAATAGCTAATTTATCTAAAATTAGAAGTACTAAGCTTTGATTTAAATTTAGTGCAAGAGATAGCTTCTGAAAACTCATTGAAGCGAAACTACTAGTTTTAAGCCGATTTACCAATTCTCGCTTCAATTATTTTTATTGACTTTTTAATCTTGTTTTTCACGTAGATTAGGGAGAATATAGTCCAAGCGAAATTGGTAATCCTATTATTTTTAATTATTTTATATTATGGGCCCACGTTTATAGTGTTTTGTTAAATAGAACATTGAAGCAAGTCCATCAAACATAAACTTAGTGTTTTGGGCTTAGCTTGCCGTAGGTTGGCACATCTGACTTTGTGTTTGCATTGGAGATGCTTTTAACAATTACTTCATTTAGTTCATACTTTCAGCAACAACACAGTGTGCTCAGAACCAAAACGCTTTACTACCTCAAATTTATCTTTCTTGCCTTCAAATCAGTGTAAACCTAGGCATTTGAAAACCCTTTCATTGAGCGAGTTGAAGAAAAAAAAAAAAAAAAAAAAGTGGAGAAACATGACGGAGCTTGTAGGGCTAACCAACATAGTTTCATCCCCTTTGTATTTGACACATTTGGATTGCTAGGCTCAGAAGCAGTTGAGCTCCTCAGGAGAGTGCAGAAGATAATGGATAGCAACGTGATGACTGCAGGTTCGAACGAATATGTATTTAGGAGAATCGGGTTTGCTATCCAGAAAGGACTTGTCGCGCAGTTTGTAGCGTGTTTGTCCTCTACTTTTGTGTAATTCGTTGAGCTTATCAATAAAATTTGAATTTTTATATTTGAAAAAAAATAAAAAATAAAAATTAGGTGTTGTTTGTTTTTTCAGTTATACTAGTTCTTATAGCTTATAAGCTATTACAAAACCCAAATGTATGTTTGTTTTTACTTCTAGTTAAAGTCTTATAAGCTTTTCTAGTAGAAATTGGCTAAAAAGATGGCGGTTACTAGCTATAAGCTCCGTCCCCAAGTTGGCTTAGACAAAAAAAACAAACAGCATTGTATCTATACTTTTTAAATTTTTTTATTTTTATTTTTAAACTAAAACAATTTTTTTTAACCTACTTGTATCTATACTCTCCTATGCACAAAAAACAATAAGATCAAAATGTGAATTTGTGTATTACAAAATCAAACCCATCATACCTCAATGTTCATAGTACCTAATAATACAGCCAGCCATTGAGAGAGTCAAAGATACTCACTATATAGAACAGAATCAAAGGTGATGTAGCTATGGTCAGATATACAGAGATACTCTGTGATAAAGCCAAGAACAGGTCTGAATTCTGAACATAACAAAGACTCATGCATGAAAAGAAAGAATCAAGGACAAGTAGGTTTGAAAAATGCAAGTACTGTAGATTTTATATAGATATACAAATTACAAATGACACTCCAAAGACCAAAATGAAGTCTACTTCTCTGTCATTCCTTCATTCATTATCTTCTTCTTCTTTCCATCTTTTTCATTTATTTCATGTTCCATGACTCCATGAGTGTAGCCTCAGAGGTAACAAAAGTAAGTTTTCTTTGAAAACTTTCACCATATATATATATCAATGAAATTTATTTTGTTTTACGAAATTTAGAAACATAATACATTTTTTTTTTCTTTTATTTGGTTTTGACAGGAATTTGTGTTATAATGATCTATTCTCTCAAATCCAACTTGGGATCCAGAACATCTTCTTCTGTAAGTAATATTCAAACATCTATATTGTCCCTTCATTTTTATTATGAAACTAGTAAGCTGTCAGTGATTGATGGGATGTTGGCCTGCACATTTTGATTCTAAACTTGATCTTCACATCTTGTTTTAAACTGTTTTTTTGCAGATCGATTAGCGGCATTGGGGAAAGCCATCCAAGGCTTGGGAAAGGATGTGATGCAAAATGGTAGTGGCATACAAAGAGGAAATGGCTACCACTGCCCCCGCACCGGTAAACAACACCACCAGTCCACCACACCTTCCACAGCCACCCCCATGATATTTTTCTTCGTTAATCAGCTGATTAATATTTTTGTTTGTCTCAGAATGTTAATATCTTAGAATGTTTGTTAATCAGGTGATTGTTTGTTTCAGAATATTTGCTAAATCTGAAATTTATTTTACGCCAGAATATTTGTTAATCATCGGTAGTAGATTGTGCATGGTTGATGAGAATGCTAAGATGCACAAGTACTAAGTAAGATGGAGAGCAAAGATTGTATTAAAGCATGCTTGCAGTTGCAGTTTTTCCTTATTTTACAATAGATTAAATGTCTTCGGCCTTTTACAACTGATTTATCCTTCTTGGAAAATTTCCTTATTTTACAAAAATAAAAATGGTGAAGACATATAAGGGGCTGATTTGCGAGGGATATGGCTACAAGAAAATATAAACTTCATCATACCTCTTCCTCTAAAAAAAAAAATTATTTTAATCAAACACCGAAAGCTTAACACGATTTATGAAGCAGATGTACTTACCCAGCCTTCCCACCATAAGTGGGACTGTAATTGTAAATAAGGTTGACAAGCACTTTCCGAGCGGGTGGCCTGTTTAAGGATTTTCTGGCTTCCCTGCACAACAAAAGGTGAACATAATTTTAACAATCTCATGCGGAAGCTGCTCTCAGGAAAATGAACAAGAAAGAGAAGCATGTGTCTTGTGTTCAATTATTTAGATTTATACGGTGAACTTAGGTTCAAAATGCTGCTTCAGAATCTTTACGCAAAAGCAAACTGATGTCAAATTATAGTTAACATTGACAGTCCATCAGATGAAGACTACCTGATAAAATAGTTGGCAACATTTTGAGTTACGAGAATGGCATCTTCAGAGTGAGGATTTGTCGATGGCCCCATTCAAAAGCATTTTTCTGCAGTAAAGTAGTTACTTCATCATGTTATCCGATAATAATAAGGTAAGTACCAATTATTCAATGCGAAATAACTAGGTACTACTGGTGCGAAGTAATACTCTCTCACAAGTATTGATATTGCAGAATGTAAATGCTTCTATATGATAAGAATTAAGAAAGACCAATAAAAAATGTTCAACACAAATGGTATTCGATGGTGTTATTGTTGCAGGAAAGCAACCCCCGGATGCAGGAATTGTCCCTCTCTCACAGCCAAAACAAATTGTCATAGAGAACTTGAAAGACATGCAAAATCTTACTTCAGACAATCTTATGCGCAGAGACTTCTGCTCAGCATTCAGTACTAAATTCTCAATAACCATCAATAGAAGGAAAAAAAAATTAGAAGACTTTCTCGAGAAAATCTAATATGTGCCAACAAGAAAATGCTTCAATCTAAAACCATGACAAGACAGTCAGTACTCAATTTTCTAAGCAATTCTGGAGGAAACCTACACAGTGAGAGCCAGATCTTGCTATCAAAAGGTCTACCAGCATACTATGCAATAATGTTATATGAATTCAGCAAACTAGTTCGCAGAATATGACACTAATTATTATGTTGCAGTGCGCGTACCTCTGGAAAACAGTATCATCAAATTTGACATTTTCCACAAATTGAAGAGTGGATGCGTGACTTTTAGCACTAAACTTTTCAAGAATGTCATTATTCTGGAGTAATCAAAAAACACCATTTGTGAAGACTTCTTCCACGAAGCACTTACACTCATTAGTTCCAAGACAAAATGACAACAAAATGTCATGAACATTCACAGAATAGAACCCGATAAAAAAATAAATAAAGTAATACCTTGCTGATAATCATGCTAAGAACTTCAAAGCCTAAGGAGATAGCAAGGAGAGGGAAATGATCTCCCCCGTCATTTTTCTTCAGAATTTGCTACAAAAGGAAAAAGAAAAAAAAAAGTTATTGCTTACCTATCACACATTCTCAGGAAATGGTATATGATAGTGCATATGTATTATCTGAGCAATTCATAGTAACATGAAGTTCCATTAACCTTTTACCTCAAAAATCCAGTTAGCAGTCTCAAAATACGTTCCATTTTTCGCCCATCCTCCAGTAAACAGAACGCCGTTAACCAGACTGAGCTTCTGCATACAAAAGTTAAACAATCATCAAATGCATGTTTGAACAAAAAATAGTTACTTAGTTATCAATATCAAAAAAACTTACTTCAGCTATGATAGCTTGAGACTCATCATAACCAATAGGAATAACTCTAGCACCAGCAGATTCAACAAACTTGACATAAGAAGCAGCAATATAAGACGCATTTGTCGCATTACTTAATCTTCCTGAAGCCCCATCACCTGGATGAGTTAAAATTCCAATAACTGGTCTATAATAAAGATTGGGATCTTGAGCTGGACAACTGTCAATGGATGTAACTAACTCAATTGATTGAGCTTTTGTACAGATTTGATCTTTTGATAAAAAGATCAAAAGGGGTAGCCATAAGTAAGTCCACATTTGCTTATATCTTGACGTTATCGATGAAGCTGGAAATGCTGATGAAGATAAAGTGAGAATGTTTTCTCTCTACTTCTTCTTCCTTCATGTTGTTCTGTTCACTATATATATATATAGTGAAATGAGTTCAGTTGGATATGAAATGGGATTATATGTACCCAGGGGTAGGAATTCATTTCTCTGGTCCCTCTCTTTACACCACTAAAAAAAGCACATTTTATTTGTGTGTGGCATATTGGCATCCAAATCCTATATATAAACAGAGTACTGCATCGCGGTGGGGGCTAATCGTAAGTCAAGAAGAAGAACCACATGAAAAGAGGTCGAAGATGAAAGCGCAATGAAGAGACTTTGGTCTAACTGTTACAGTGAGAATGAGGGAGGAGGTCAGGAGGAACTGGGGAAGATTTTGCGAAAGAAAAAAGTATTTAGAAAATAAACAAACTCGATTTTTACATCACCCAACTCCGTAAAGACTTCCTAAAATATTATCGAAAATTCAAATTATGTCCGATTCCCTTTCATCCACACTTGCAGTGCAAGGCATGCTCGAAGGCATGTGGATAAATGAAAGAGGGTACAAACTACAAAGGGTGTAGCCGAGTGCAGAGTTAGACACTAACCCGCCTTTCTTTGTCAGGCTGATGGTTCTGAATTCATTAGCGAACAACCACATACGATATCTGGTCCTCTATTTAATGAATACAACCACATATGATCCAATTCGACATGCTTTAATTTTGGATTGTTCACATTTTTCGCATTTTGGTTCACTCTATCCACATGAGAATTTCATAATGGACTACTATGTGTATCAGT
This sequence comes from Aquilegia eximia, assembly GCA_023053565.1. NCBI lineage: Eukaryota > Viridiplantae > Streptophyta > Magnoliopsida > Ranunculales > Ranunculaceae > Aquilegia > Aquilegia eximia. The sequence continues at coordinate 22,902,546 of JALIGU010000005.1, forward strand.
GAATGTAACCCTTATCTTCAAATGGATTACTTCTTAGCTGCATGGTTGGTGAAGTATGTTAGGACTTAGGAGTTTAGGGTAGTGATGTTAATGGACAAGATTCAAGGCAGATCACTACAAGTCCAAGTCTAACTAGATATGTATTTTGCAAAACCCAATCCAGCCGAGCTAGAAGCCAAAAACCGCAACCCTTATCCAACATCTATAGCCACCTTATGTCTTCTGTCACTGTACATACTTTATCAGCCCAACTTATGAGAAAGAAAAACTTCCAGCAACAGCAAAGTGTTTTGGTAACCAGAAGTCTAGATTCTAGAACAAGAAACCCTTCACTATCTCAGATAATCTTCCTTGCCTTCAAAGGATAAGAGCAATTGAAAACTCCTCCATCGAAAAATACGGAAATAGTTTACTCTGTAGCAGATAAAAAAGGCAAACCTTACTTGTCGCCTTCCTCAAATCTTTACTCAGTGCAGTATTTCCTCTTATTTTTCCGCCAAACAACTAAAGCACAAAGAGAAGAAGGTACACCTTGTCGTCCATGTTGAAACCAATAACTCGTCCATAATCTCAACCTGAACCTTAATAAAAGAAGCATCCTCGATCTCAACATGGACGAGTGACAATTACACAAGCAATCTGGAGAAACTATTTTATTTACACCTTCTGGCCACTCACTCCAATAATAACCTCTGTAACTAGAGCCTAGACACAATAACATGTCTGTGAAACCTACGGGCTATACAGATAACTCTGGAACACTTAAAATTTCGGTTGAAAACAATGAAAAAGTGAGGTGTGAAATTCAGATTTTCATTTGTGTGTGTGCGTATGTAAATCAGTTGGGTCACTCTGCGAATCATCTTCTTCCCAATGCCCCTATCACCACCTTCTGCCAATCTGCCTCCAATCTCATTGCACCACAATGGTTGCAAGAATTCAAATTCGTAATAATAAACTTACACTTCAATAATACCATAGGGAAAATAAGGAAAATATAGATAGGGAAATCGGAGCATCGAGAGCCTTAGGTACTTCTAAAATCAATTATAAATCAGGAATATAAAGGTCGAAAAGATAGTTTGAATGGGAACTAGCATCAATTAAAATTCCTAGAACATCACAACAAAACCCTAAGTCAATGAATAACAGAACTCCGTTACAGCATCTGCACATACCAGGGATCCATCTTCTATGCACAAAATCAATAAGATCAAAACGTGGATTTGTATATTACAAAATCGAACCCATCATACCTCAATGTTAGTATATTATAATACAGCCAGCCATTGAGATTTTAGATGTTGCAAAAGAAAAACGACCCGACACTAGGTCTTTTCAGCTGGTGAAAGTTGTCCCATCTGTTCCGTAAGGTTATCCACATTCTTCATGTTCCACCAAAATGAACCACGGTTTGCAGGCTTGCTTTCATTCTTTTTGTAAGCAGTGTCCCTTCTTTCTGACTGGACTTCCTGTGTTTCAGATGCACCAGGAGTCTCAGTCAGAAATTGTCCCCAAAAATCATCATTTGCCCCAGGAGGCACAGCAGATGGGGTAGTCCCCTCTTCCTGTTCTTTTGAAGACTCAGTTTCAGGAGCAGCAGCAGGTCTCGAATTGACATCAATTCCCAAATCTTTAGGACGAACCTCTGGACTAAGTTGAAGCGAAGATATAACTGGGCTTTCCACATTACACATCGATTCTCCCACCTCTGGGGAAGAATGCACATCTTTTGAGTGAGGCGAAGATGAAAGTAATTTAGGGGATTGTGGCCTTAAGCTCATATCCGTATCCCCAGATGATGTATGCATTTCACTAATAATGGGTCCAGAAGTTTGCAAAGCTTTTCCTCCAACACCATGCATCTCTTCGCCAGAAGCTTCACCAACCCCACGTAGAAAATTTTCCCAACAATTTAATGATAACTCAAACTTCTCAAATGGTTCCGCATTTATCATCACCAAGGGTAAATCATCTGGCCCCTCTACAGACGCTGGCTTATAAGGCACTACACGATTTTGCTCAATATCATCTTCTTCATAGAAGAAATCACCATTTGGTAGCCTTCTCTTCTTGTTATGATTCTCTGACTGCTGCATCAAATTCGGAAGAAAACCCGGTCTTTGCATAATTTGAGCTAAGAAAGCCATCATTTGTTTCTGATGACGTTCCATTTGGTGTAAACGTCGTTCCAAAGTCTGCACTTGCAACTCCATTCCATTTCTCTCTTGTGTATGTCTTTGTAAATCCAATAAAAGCAATGCTTTATCATTTTTCAACTTCTCAATTTCATCTTCAAGCTCTTGTCTTAACGATTCAGTTAATCCACCTTGTCCATGATTTTGTAATGAATGACTATGTATCGGTTTTCTTCTATGAATATTTTTTAAAAGATGTCTCTGACCTCTTACAAAATCCTCATTCGCAAATTCCCATTGATCAGGATCAATTTTTCTAAAACCCTGAATTATAAATATAAACCCGAGAATGCAACATTCATTAACATAAACAAAACATAACCAAACAAAATCCAATAAACACGGAAAAAAAAAATCCAAAAACTTACATATGTATTGAGTTGTCTAACAAAGCTTGAGAAGTTATTATGTTTGAAATACTTGGGCAACAAATCTCTCGCAAACTCCGGTGTCTTCCAAACAATAAAACTATTATTTGTAGGACTCCATGAAACCACAGAATTTGTAGCCTCGTCATCAACCATTTCATAAGTCTTTGTAAGAAATGGAGCTGGTGAATTCGAACCCCCTTGAGATCCCTCCATCTTCTTCTTCTTCTTCTTCTTTTTCTCTCTAAAATAACCCCCCCAAAACTTCAACTTTTCAATACCATTTTCAAAAACCCACCATTAAAACAAACTAAAAATCAAAATTTTCAAATACCCAAATCACCAAATCAATCAAAATCTATTTTTTTCCACCAAAATCTTCCAAAAATTTAGCTAAAAAAAGCTACTTTCTATACTTAGATAGCTGAAATGAAACAATTTTCAATTTTCTTACCTACCCAACATCAAAAAATGATCAAAAACACCTTCAATTGCATCTAATTTCAACCCCAAATTGAAAATTTTGATTGAAATGAAGTGGAATTATGAAACCCTAAAGCCCTAAACTTGTAGAAATAGTTTTGAAAATGTTTAGAAGTTTCTTTATCAAGTCAATTTGTTTTGTGTGGACTTTTCTATAACAGAAACAAGAAGAAGAAAAAGCCGCCAGCCAAGAAGAGTTGTGACTTGGAAATAAAGACAAACTAGATAATCTAATTTTAATCATTAATATGATGTCATTAATTAATATTTAAGACAATGCCACATAAGCACCATGTAGATGCCACATAAGCACCATGCGTAAAATTGACCTTCGAGGTCATGTTGTTTAGGGCAGTGCCAATGGGAGGTTTTAAGGAGGTTTTAAAAAATGTTCACCCAATAGGCAGTTTTGAGGTTTTAATGTTGTCAATTTTAAAACTGACAACACTAAGACTGACAAGGTATAAGACTATAAGTTATCTGCTAAAAACTGTGGCGGATGGGTTTATCCGCAAAAAACCGTGGCGGTTAAAAACTGTGGCAGATAAGTTATCTGTCACAATTTGTGGTAGTTAGTGTTATCTGCCAGAAACTGTGGCGGATAATTATCTGACAGATTAATTTTTTTTAGAACTACATTGGCTTCCCTAAAATCCACCTGCAAATTTTAATGCTGATGTGTCGCCCATAGGCTAAAATATCGTTTAGGGGCGGATATCCGATCCCCCAAAAACCGGAAAATATCGCGGATATCCGACCTCATGTGTCGGATTGTATTGGTTTGGCAAATTCGAAAAAATCGGTTTATGCCGCGGATATTCGCGAATATTCGCGAAAAATTCGGCAAATTGGGAGGTTTTCTGCACTTTACGTGTTTTTTCGCGGATTTCGATATATAAACTTATAATTAAAAGAAAAACATACATTACAAATTAAACACACGACAAATCATACAAGGAAGCTAAGACGGAACTATTACACAAGATAGTTTTACTCATAGGTGAAAAAATCGTAAATATCGGGCGGATATTCATAGAAATTTTATATGTTTACAATACAAGAACTAAACACAAACAACCTCATTACAACTCAACCCATAGTTTTATTTTAATGATCAAAATAAAAGACATGCTAACCCCAGAATGATAGACGCCCCTTGTCAAACCGATGAGCTTCAAGTCGCATACGTGTGGGGACGAACTCAGTACAGTAATATTCCCATGACATTGTTTGCTCGTACGACCTGAATTGGTCAATATGCATATCATATGCATCTTGATCCATACAATACGGAGCAAATGATTCAAAGATAGGAAATCTTGAGTATTGTTGAACCGGCATTAATGTATCGGCTGACTGCACGTCGGACCCACTTGTCATTGGGGCCAACCAACTCCCTATATTAGGAAACCAAGAACCACTGTCATCTGGTTGGGTTTGGTAGGATGGTACACTGGAATCATCACTTTGGGAGGTTCCCATGTTACCATAAGAAAAATGAGGGTAAACATAGGTAGGTTGGATGTTGCTTTGAGAATAAGGGAGGTTCCACGAACCTTGGGAAGAAAACTGGTCAGGAATGTTCCATGAACCTTGGGAAGATACCCTAGATGATTCTGTTTCCGTTTTAGGATGCGGTCTTTTCTGTCGAGGTCGTTTTCCTTCTCTTGGTTGTTGCCATCCAGCATGGTCTTCATCTTGGGTGGCAAAAAGAAATTGAGACTCCCCCGTAAAACGAATCGCTTCTGGGGTGCGTTCTCTTAGTGAATCACTGGCTTCTGATCTTCCCCTTTGACGACCAACATCTACGTTTTGGTCACCATCTCCATCATCATCATCGGAAGGTGAACGTGAACGTAGAACTGATTTACTTCTGAACAGGTCACTACCATCACCACGAATATTGGGATGGTCCCCAACGGGGTCATCAGGAGAATCACGGACGTCAAACATTGTGTGTCGTGGTTCTTCGGGCAAAATATTGTCTTCGACCCTTACATTAAGCCTCGCAGCAATTTCCGCGTTTGGGATCCGAGGTGCTTGATCCAGTTCAAGATCAAGTTCATCTTCGTTAACGATCCAATCCATCGGTGCATCATCATTATCGTCAGCGGGATACAATTCAGTCAGGTCAACTAAATCTTTGTCAATTTCTGCCACCCTTCTTGCATGTTTTGCTTTCAGCCTTAAGTTGTAGTGGACGTACACCAGGTCATGCAAATGTTGCATTGTAACGTCTAGTGCCTTTTGGACCTTTTTTTGATAATCTCATCGAAAATTCTAGTTCGGGGGGATTAAAAATAAATGTGTTAATTTTAAAATCGAAAATTTCCAAAATTTCGATAAATATCGGTTTTTGCCGATTTATGCCGCGAATATCCGATAAATGCCGACCGGCATGGGGTGTTTTAATATCCGAATATATGCCGTGATCCGTACCGTGCCGATCTCTGAAAAAACGGAAAATATCGCGAATATCCGCCCGGCACGCACGATATTTTCACCTATGGTGTCGCCTGACTTTTGCTGATAAAAGTCTAGGTGGCACTTTTAACCTATGCTGTCAAGGGCGGAGCGGAGCGCCGGGCGCTCAGATTTTTGGGAACCGCCTCCACCGCTCAGGCGGCGCTGAGACGCCGCTCCGATCAAGACCAACATTAAGAGATTTGGATAATTATGTTTGTAACTTTGTATTGAATTTATAAATTATAACTATAAGTGATCACTGAACCATTAATGCAACCCAGAACCTCCTAATTGGGGGGTTAACAATAACTAGTCAGCGAAAGAATTGGATTGCTAATTGGGGGATTAATATTTCAATAGAAGTTAAATTGAAAAAAGAAAGATTAGAATTTGATTTGAAAAATTAAAAAAAAAAATTAAATTTGATTAGATTTTGGTTTGATTAAGGAAGATTAGAAAAAGATTATAAGATTTGGTTAGCTTTGAATATGAATTAGCAGCAGAGCCGGAGAGAAGTAGCAGAAGAGAGAAACCAGAGAGGCGGAGGTGAGAGAGAGAACGTGAAAGAGGTGAGAGATAAAGAAGTGAGTTTTGTTTTTTTTTTTATATGGGCTTTCTTGGATTTGGGCCTCCCTGAGCGCATTTCTATGGGCCGCTCTGACCAAAGCGCTGGACCTGAGCGCCGCCCAGACGGCCCAAGGCGTTTTAGGCACTGTTTTGGCCCAGCGGAGCGTCCTCCTTTAGAAATAGCGCCTAGGCGGCGCTCAGGCGGCGCCCCTGACAGCATAGCTTTTAGCATTGACATTGCTCTTGTGGCCTCAACCAAATAGAGATGTTAACGAAGTGAGGTGGTAATAACATTTTTTCTTCGTTATCATCTCCACATAAATGTCATGTGTAAAATTGACGTTGGAGACCATGTTGTTCATAGCCTCGACCGGTAGAGATGTTAACAAAGTGGGGTGGTAACTGGTAAAAAACTAAAAACCCTTATCTTCGTTATCATCCCACTTCGTTGCCATGTGAATGCCACTTAGGTGCAATGTGCCATGTTCATGGACAAATAAGGCTGGGGTGGTAAAAAGTAAAAACCATTGTCCTCTTTGTCGTATTTTTTTTTTGTTACATTATATTGACAAATAAGGTTTTTTTTTTTTTTTTTTCCTGATGAAAGTAAGATTTTATTGATATAAATAAAAGAATACATACCTCATCGGCCTGCTAAAGTGCAGCGTACCATCATGGAGATCTATGACTTTGGCTCAACAATGAGGGAGATAACCAGATCAGGGCAGTTGATTGCAAAGTTGCAAACTTTGAGCATTTTGAAATGTGACTGTACATGTATTCAATATGAGTGGATTGCAAAGGTTGGCATAGAAATTTTTAGTACAACTAGCAAAATTCTCTGAGCAATTTTTTACCAAATCAAGCTCAACAAAAATCACCAGCACTTGATTTAATGTTTATACATAAATATGAATTATAAGCTATCTGGTATTTACGCTAGGTACAAATGTGCTTTTTAGATTCATACATTGATCTAAACAAATCCGAACCTTCTTTTATATAATGGACATTACGCTGCAGAGAGAAGAAATTGCGCCAAAAAGAAAAAAATGTTAAGACTCGGCCATATCGGTCAATAACCTTGCTGTGGCAGGTACTCAATACAGTAGAGACTTATACTCAAGACCACACACCAAATCTCTGCTTGCGGACTAAGGCAAGCACTTGAGTTCAATAAGGGATTGCTGAAAATGATCGACCACCTGCTTGAGCAGTATGTTGATGGATTCTTTTGTTTCATCTGGTATTGCTAGTTCTGAAGGCACCAGCTCTAAGGAATACAAAGTCAGGATTTTCATCACATCGGCTAAATCCATTGTGTCATATTTCTTGCCAACTGTGTGGAACTTGACTTTGCATGAACTATTCAATTTGCAAGCCCGGCATACCTAAACATGCATGAGCAATTGGGACATGATAATAAAATATCTCATGAGCTAAGTGTTAAAGAAAGCAATTAACTAAACCAGGAACAAAATAATCTTAGTGTCATAGCTTGCTTACGATATCTTCCTGAATGTCGAAATAAGAACGCAGTCTTTTAGCAGCAAAAGCTGTTTTCTTTTCAACAGATGGACAACCAAAAAGAGCAATCCTCTTTATCTCGATCTCTGACAAACATCTGCAAAGCAATCATTCGTTAGTTTCAGGCAACTGAAAAAAGTAAGAGATTAAAAGGACAGGAACTCAATGATTTGCTTAAACATGTTAAAAAGAGACACCGATGGAAACAAAAGGAACTAAGCTCTATTCATATTCCAAAACAAAAATGAACCAATATTAAGAATGATACTAATACAATAACTGTCATAGATCTTGCTTCATCATTAGTTGACTGCACCAATTGTGAGAACCTTCATGATTTAATTGAAACTAGTTTTAGAGAGTAAACCATGTGATACAACAGCTAGAATCACCACGAGACTCGGTGCAGGGACAGGGATATGGGACTATAGATCTGAGTAAGGTTGCTCTTACTCTTTCTCTACTTAGTGTGGACCAAATCACTACATACCAGTGTTAAGTTTATGTGCTGTCTTTTCTCAGGGAAACTCCTTAATCACGAGAGGCAAGGACGAGTCTCATGACTTACTGGCCTCTACTTCTCCATATTTCCTGGTAATGTAAATGCCTTAAAAGGCTGTTCGTGGGTTGGTCCAAATTTTCAGAAGCTATTAGAGAAGCAGAATCTCATAACCAAATATTGAGGAGATATGTCAGATGTAAACCTCACTACTGGAACACTTGTGGAAACCTCCCCTCCTCCGCTCTCCCTCTCTCACATCTTTGTTTGTTGCATCGTTATTCCTAATAAAGATTTCCAATGATCATCTGTTTTTGACAACATATGTACGTGAAACTGAAAACTAATTTTGAACCTACAACATAGTAATAAATCCAGAAGACCAGAATTATTTTTGTCCTCTATTACTTGTATAATTTTTTGAGTTTATCAACTGTGTTTTGGTCGATAAAAGTTATTGGATGAATTCTACAGTTGAGATTAAGATCTAATGGAGTCGTAACTGTCAACTATGTTCTTATTCAAAGACTTATAAATTCTTGTCAGACATTGGTGGATTCGCTGTTATAGTTTTCAGGAAAAATCTATATATAACACTGAATAAGCAAATCTATTGATAACCGAAAAACTTCAACCATTCAAATCATCAAATGTAAATAAAACAAGAAGGATTATCCTTACTTTGTTATTTCCGGATGATCTTTACCAAGCCTTTCAGCACGAGCTTTCACAAAACCCCGAGAATATAAAGTTGAAAAACAATCAAGATCAAACTCTTTTGTCCTAGGCAAGAAATTCGCATCATTTAAGTATCCTTCCTCAACCAAAAGCTTAACAAGTGAAATCAATTCTGGCGATAACTCCTTCATAGGCCTTAATTTTATACTAAATTCTTTTCCTTCTTGTTTCTTCTCGCAATCATCATTTTCTGCAAGTAATGAATGCGCCTTTTTTGGTATAGATTTAAACAATGTATACAACCCCGCAACTGATTTTTCCTTCTCTACTAAAACTGTTTCTTTCTTCTTCTTCTTCAAAGTGTTTTTCTTCTTCCCTTTCTCCTTCACATTCCCCTTCATCATTCTAACCTCTTTCTCTATTTTTTTCAATTTCTTCTTCAACTCATTATCTTCTTCTTCTTCTTCTGAATCCCCACTTTCTCCTTCAATCTTCTCATTTAATCCTACTGCTTCTTTAAACAAAACATCTAAACTCTTCATTTTCTTCATACCCCTTTTCATTAAATCATGTTCTTCAGAAGTAAAACCTCTTCTTTGAGTGAATGAAGTAGGTAAAACTGAATTTGATTCAACTTTAAGGACAAATTCATTGAGTTTGAAGAAGGTTTGTGTAATGAGTAAAGGGTTTTGGTGTTTAAGAAGTTTGTAGTAGTGTTGGGGTTTAAGGGTTTTAAGAGAAATCATATGTTTGGGTATTGCAGATAAAGTGTTTGTTAAAATGTCAGAATGAATTGAAAAAGAAAGATAGCTATTGTGACAGAGTTCTGTTTAAAGAGGTTTGATGAAGAAGACGAGGGTTTTGGGTTTAAGTGAACAAGACAAGATATTGGGCTTGTTGGGCTAAGATCCAATCCATAAGAACAGGACTGTTGTGACCAACACTTATGCACCAAACAAATTGTCAAAAAACCCAAATTTTAGAAATAGTTAAAAGTTGTCAAAAAAAAAACAAATACTAATTTACTATTGCACCCCTATTTAACTATTTTTGAATAAACTTAATAACAAAATTTTGTCAAAAAACCCAACTTGTTTGGAGAAAAAGCCCACTGCATGTTATGAGAAAAAACCCACTTACAGAATTTAATGAAAAGAAGTTTCTAAATATAGTTTTTAAGGTTTTGGTGGACAAGATGAACACAAACAGATTTTTCACTATGAAAAACACACAACATAATAGTTTTTTTCTTCTAAACGGCTAAATAAATACTCGTTCAAAGATCATATCATACTTTTCAATATGATAATAGATATAAACCTCAATAAAATTCTTTCTTTAGATGATTTTGATACACAATTGCAAGTGGAAGAATATGGGGAGAATGTTCCAATAATTATGATGAAGGAAGATTAACAAAATTAGCTTTGTGTAAATTAGCTTTGGGTTTTTTGATAAAATTTAATAAATAATTAATTATGTAAATAAGGACAATAGTGTAAATTAGTATTGGGTTTTCTGACAACTTTTAACTATTTTAAATTTTGGGTTTTTTGACAACTTGTTTGGGTGGGAAGAATAACACCCATGCAAAACTCTCTTAAACATTTATTGCTTTTGCAATGTGGCGGTTGGTACATCAAATGGGAAGAATTTGCGTTCATTGCATGGTATTGATTTCTGTTATGGGAGGTCTTATAATAGGGTTAAAGCAATCCCAACGAGAGGGCAGTTTGGTGCCCTCCACTTAGGTGCCGTATAGGTAAAACCACATTTAAAGTCATCTTATGTCTAAAATTGTCAAAACCCCATTCAAAATTTTGTCAATTGTAAAATACAGAAATGTCAGTTTGCAAAACTAAAAGTTTTATAAGATAGAACTCAGAGTTCCAGTATTATAAACATAGTTGTAATATTTAGTTAAAACGGAACTTGAAGTTCCAAATCAAAATAAAAATGAATAAGACGGAACATGGATTTTCGGAAAGTGTTAACACGAAACATAGAGGTCCAAAAAAATGTTGAAATGGAACACTATATTCCGTCTAATACCACTAACATATCATTTTGGATGGCACTTTCCTCCCCTCTCAAATGACATTAGAAGTTTTGATGACCGTTGAATGTTTGACGCACCATCCCATTGGAGAGGTTTTTTTATTGAAATGGCATTTCTACCACTGTTCTTCTCAAATACCCTTCTATTGGAATTGCTCTTATGATTCACGTAAACCTAATATATGTTGAAGAAGTAAACTTAACATGTTGGAGAAGAATCGGGTTTGCTATTGAGAAAGGACTTGCAATACTGTTTGTAGTAGTGTGTTTGTTCTCTATTGTTTGTGTAATTTTTAGAGTTTATCAATAAATAAAAAAATTGTTAAATAATAATAAAAAAAATTTGGACATATGTTACCTATCAAAATCATACTTGGCAAGTTGGCATCTACATTTGTTTTTGGGTTACTGAATATTCAAAACAAATTTCTTCCCAAGCCCAAAACTTTAGCCCATTTGTTGTGCTTATACATTTGTATTGGGCCTCAAATGACTGGACTAAATATCATTCCAAATTCCAAAAACACCTAACAATGGCAATTTCGTAATTTAAAATTTTCAATTTTTTATTAATTTTTATTGATTCTTTTGCTGATATGTCATGTGGTTGGCCGGCATATCGTGTTGCATGTGACCATGATACAGCTTAACTAACTATGACGTGTGGGGTACCCCTTATGTGTAGGTCCCACATTTTATGGGACCCACTAAACTGTTGGTCTCACATATATCTTTTTCTCTCTCTGTTGTTGCACGTGCGAAAGCTTTATATAATTGTAGGACCCACATAAGGGTAAGTAGCCATGGTCCATGGTGATGTGTTATGTGTGTTATGGTTCTTAAAAATAATATAAACAAACAACAAAGTTTTGTTAATAGAGAGACAAACACTTGCTTTGGAGGGGTATAGAGTTTTGTTTGTTCAATCATAAATAGGTTCATGGAACTTAGAAGATAGAACCCTATTTTTGTAGGACATATTGACTTGTAATTGCATGGGGTGTTCTTTGGTTTGGTTCCAAATTTTAAGTTTGTATTTGTTTAGAGTTGGGTCTACATATTAAAATTAGGATTTTATTGGTTGAGTTCAATGATTGATTCGAAAATGCAAATTGCACTTAGAAAATTTTAGAAACAAGCTCGTAACTTGCACAAAATTTCTACGATGATATCAAAAGTTTAGGGTTCAAATTTCGTTAATATTACTGAGTTATTGATCTTATTTGATCAAACTTACTAGAACTCTCTTATATTTTTCTCAAGAAAAGGAAAAAGGAGAAAAAACCTTCAATTTTTTGCTTTTAAAAACCGATACGAAGGTGAAGATTAGAGCAAAAGAAAAAGACCCGAAAGAAGGGTTTTAAATTCCCTTCTTAACTCTTATGAAATTATTTTATCTATGAAAAATAATTTCTCAAGAGTCGAGAAACAGATTAACATACAACTATATTACATTGACATATTTGCATGTTGTAGAGCAAGGATTAAGATTGGCAAAAAAGACATTAAATTGCAAGAGTTAAAACACGCATAAATTCAGCAACTGTGTTGACCTTCTTAGCACATAAAAAACAACCATGGGAAGCTAACCACATGATCGCAAGAATCCATGATATGAATGGAAACAAGGATGAAAGAGTTCTCAATTCAACATATCTATGGGGAAGTAAATCAGTTAGGCAACCACAGTACCAACTACAGTAGAATTGATTCGTTATTATCTCTCTAAGTTAATAAAATTCTCTGGTCTCGATGTACATGATAAGTAGCTAAATCAACTTCTCTAAATTAATAAATTTTAATAAAATTATATAAGTCCTGATGTTATTAATTTAAAAAGGTTTTACTGTATTTGTTTGGTAGAGATTATTCTAAGTTATTCTAAGATTATATATGATGACAGTATAGAATATAAGTACATGAGATTTTAATTAGTTTTATTAGTAATGAGCTTAGTACAACCTCGCTTACCAATAAAAAGAAAATACAAAAAAAAAAAAATAAAAAAAAAATGGATGAACAAATGGATGTGTGGTGATTGTTTCGGTATCCATGCATCGACCATAAAATGTAAACATTCGGATGGTGCAGTCATCAAACCACCTGCACAAAAGGAGACAGGTGAGGTAGAGTGTGCAATTGTAGGTATACCACCACCACAGCTTGTACATGTTGATAATCCACCCGCACTTACAGCAGGAGGGGACACTGGTATTGATACTCACTTTTCTATTGTTGCACCTTCTTTAAATGAGATATCACTTGATCGTATTTTCTGTAGACTTTTCCGCACAGTGAAAAGTATTCCACGTCCTTGTCGATTAACATTTTCCTGTGCATTGAAGTCAGTCTTGTATGAGGTTACTGCAGATCCCATGTCGACAGGGCCATGGGTTAGATTGCTCCTGCTTCCCTATTGTACATTGCAAGTGTTCCATCCACAGAATCGCCAAGAGCGTCGATCTAATACTCGAAAATATCTCCAGCAGAATCAGATTTTGCATGTTCTTTCTTACTGGAACGAGCCTGGAGGTATATTTCGTCTGATTGAGAGGGTCACACACACAGAGCCTCCGCTGGAACGACCATCTCGACAGTCCCCAAACAAGAATGTACGACGGTGTTTGCAAAAGGGTTGCAGACGGGCACTTTGCAGAAGCTGTGAAGGTGTTGGCATCATCAGGGGTTTCTCCGAACACCCCAGAGACGCAGCGAGCTTTAAAGGATAAACACCCGAAGCATCCACCACCATCTGTCCCTGACATTCCTTTACTGGAATCACATCTGTCAGTTGAGAGGGATGGGATATTATCATGCATCAGGTCCTTCCCCAAAGGGACGTCTTGTGGGCGAGATGGTCTCCGGGCCCAACACCTATTGGATGCTATGAGTGGGGCTGCATCCGCTGTAGCAACAGATCTTATGGAGGCCTTGACACCGGTTGTGAGCCTATGGCTACAAGGTCGATGCCCACGGGTCTTGGCAGAATCTATAGCTAGTGTGTCTCTTACCCCACTTCTTAAGCCAGGTAACGGCATACACCCAATAGTTGTGGGTATGGTTTGGCGTCGCCTGGTGTCTAAGATTGCCATGAGAGGAGTTTCTAAGGATATTGTCCCATACCTAGAGGATTTTCAGTTTGGGTTTGGTGCGCCTGGTGGAGCAGATACAATTTTGCATACTGTTAATCGGTTGGTTTATGCTAACAAGGATGACACATCGTTTGCTATGCTGCTTCTGGACTTTCAGAATGCCTTCAACCCTGTTGATCGGTCTGCTATGCTACGGGAGGTACGCAGTCATTATCCATCTATTACTCTATGGGTCGAATACCTCTATTGCCAACCTGCTCGATTGTATCTAGGATCTACTCATATTTGGTTAGCAGCTGGGATACAGCAGGGGGACCCTTTGGGGCCTCTTTTCTTTGCTTTGGTCTTGCATCCATTGATACACCGCATTCAGTCAGAATGCCACTTGGAGTTACAGGCATGGTACTTAGATGATGGTACTCTGATTGGTAGTACATAACATGTGGCTAGAGTTATTCGTATCATTCAGGAAAGAGGACCCTCTCTTGGGCTCGTGCTTAATGTGTTTAAGACAGAGTTGTTCTGGCCTTCTGTTGATCCTGACTGCTCTTATCCAGATATCTTTCCGGTTGGTATATCTTGTCCTCAGTAAGGGGTTAAGTTGCTAGGAGGGGCTGTAAGTATTGATGCATCCTTTATTGTGGGTAATGTTCGTCAACGAGTGGATAAGACACTTCAGCTTATGGATTTATTACCACAACTAAAGGATCCGCAATGTGAGTTGGCACTTTTACGTTCTTGTATGGGATTATTTAAACTCACCTTTGCTCTCCGTACTTGCCCCCCCTGATTATGTTCAGGAAACAACCGAATGGTTTGACCACAAGCTTCGTGCAGCCCTTCAGAATATTGTGGTTTCCGATGGACCTGGTTTTGGCGATCTACAGTGGCGTATGGCAACCCTTCCATTACGTATGGGTGGAATTGATATCTATTGTGCTACTGATGTTATAAAGTTTGCTTTTGTAAGTTCACGTACGCAAACCAATGATCTCCAAGACCACATTCTTCGAGGTTGTGAGACTGCACCTATGTGTAATGTTTTCGATACTGCCATTGCTAGTTTACATCTTTCTATACCTAATTTTGATCTCAGTAATCTTGCTCCAACTGCTACCGTCCCCTCCAGACCCCAACATGTCTTGGCGGAAGCATACTACAACAAGATTAGTTCGGGTCTTGAGAGAAAATTTGATTTGTCAACTAGACAGAAGGCCGTGATTAGATGTGTGTAGTTAGAACATGCCAAAAAATTTCTCCTTGTTATCCCGATGGAAGGGCTTGGACAACGCACGACGCCTGTAGAATATCGTGTCATTCTTCATTATTGATTGATGATCCCTTTATATTCAGATGGTGAGCTTTGTCCAGTGTGCAAGAAGAGCAGAATTGATGCTTTCGGGGACCAGACGGCCCATTGTAAGCACTACCCCGGCTTTAAGTACATGCATGACCACGTTAGAGATATCTTGTGTGATGTGTTTTGGCGGGTTGGAGTACAGGTTAAGAAGGAGGCTCCTGTTAACTTTTTTACTAATTCTAAGGAAAGAAGATCGACATTACGTCTTGCTAATATTCTGGTCTACAACTTGTCTGAAGGTAAACATGCGTGTGTTGATGTTATAGGGGCGTCTCCGATGGTTGGGCTGGGTGCTGGGATTTTTGAGATGGGGTTAGCAGCTAACAATGCAGCAGTAGCAAAAGTGGAGAAACATGACGGAGCTTGTAGGGCTAACCAACATAGTTTTCATCTCCTTTGTATTTGACACATTTGGATTGTTAGGCTCAGAAGCAATTGAGCTCCTCAGGAGAGTGCAGAAGGTAATGGATAGCAACGTGATGACTGCGGGTTTGAACGAATATGTATTTAGGAGAATCGGGTTTGCTATCCAGAAAGAACTTGCCGCGCAGTTTGTCTTCTATTTTTGCGTAATTTGTTGAGTTTATCAATAAAATTTGCCAATTGTTAATAAAAAAAAAAAAACTAAAATCTTTTAGAAAGGGTAACACACAAATTTACCATGATTTCACGATGGATTCAAATTAATCGATATTCAAATGTCTAATCTTGATTAAGGGGACCAAAATGAATACAAAAATAAGGTCAAGTCAAGTGAGAGATGTAGAAAGAAAAGACAATACGCATCAATGCATCATCAAACAATATGTTACACACACAACTCCACGTTGACACGTGGGCCTTAAGTAAGAAGAAGTAGACTGAAGAATGAAATGTCCTTTTCATCCTTGCACGTGCAATGTTGTTTCAACATTTTGGCGGTGGGCCTATATTATTAATTTTTTTATTTAATAAATAATACTAAATTAATAATAAGATTATTTATTAGTGGTATTATCTTGTAGTTAAGTGAACTGAGATTTCAAAGGGCTTAGATTGTTGCCACGTGGAAATGATTTCTGCCACTAAATAAAATGATTTTAGCTGAAATAATGTCTCAAAGAGAAAATTTTAGTGAATAATAAATTATTGCTTGGTTGATTACTAAGAAATCACCGCAAAATTTCTAAAAAAATAATATAGCATTTTTTTTTCAAAAATCTACTAATATACATTATTAAATTTCAAGGAAGCTAATGTTTTCTTTTTTCATACCTAATTCTAAGTTGTTAGGAATTATGTCAAATATCGCGTAGAATTTTCTTTCTTAATAGTGAAGTGGACTATAGAGCTTATGAAAGCATTGATATTTCAGATCAATGTACATCTATTTTTTTGAAAAAAAAAGAAAGAAATTATTTAGATGAGCCAAGAGTATTAATGGTGGGTGGATTATGGATAAGAAGAAAAAAAATATAATGTTGTAATCATGGGACCATGGTATCCAACCTTGTTATAATGTGTTGTAACGTTCATGGATGGTGTGTGCTATGACTTACTATGCTAGCCATCAAAAGTGATCACTTTGATTAGTTAAAATCACATTTTTGTGTTATCATACAATATCTTTCTATCAAATCAATTACGCGAAAATATCCTATCTAAAATTATAGCATTACTGCTACAAAACCTCGATCAAAGATGAAATATGCGTATCATATTTTTTGTTCCACCGAGGGTTATAACAAAACATGTTAGATTTTTTGTTTTGATTGGCAAGCCTATTTTTTAACAAGACATTACTCAAAGATGCACTGCCTGCGATCGAAACAAAGACCTTTGGTATCATCATCTCAGAGGTATTAC
Source organism: Aquilegia eximia (assembly GCA_023053565.1). Taxonomy (NCBI): domain Eukaryota; kingdom Viridiplantae; phylum Streptophyta; class Magnoliopsida; order Ranunculales; family Ranunculaceae; genus Aquilegia; species Aquilegia eximia. The sequence goes on from JALIGU010000005.1 coordinate 22,919,687, forward strand.
CGATTGAGCTCAATTGGCATTTGTAATTAATAAAATTTTTAACTGAATACCAAAAATCAGTAAATCTTTTGGTGTTGATTCGATAAATCATAAAATCAAATCTCGCCAATATTATCAAGTTACTGATCTCATTAAAAAAACCCAATTAACAACATTAGAGCAATGCCAATGCTAAAAGTGCCACCTAGACTTTTATCAGAAAAAATCATGTGACACATCAGCAGCATTGGCAGTAGGTTTTAACACTAAAAGTTACATACAGGTTTTAGGGGAGCTAACGTAGTTCTGCAAAAACTTAATTTGTCAAATAATTATCCGCCACAGTTTCTGGCGGATAATCCTAATTGCCAGAGTTTCAGGCGGATAACAGTAACTGCCATAAATTATGGTGGATAGCTTATCTGCCACAGTTACTAACTGCCATAGTTTCTGGCGGATAAGTACATTCGCTACAGTTTTTGGCAGATAACTTATATCTTGTCAGTGTTGTCAGTTTTAAGTAGGTGTTTATATATACACACACTTACTTAAAACTGACACCACTAAACTTGACTAAAAATTTGTATTGGCTTAAAATGTGTTCGTGTTCATACTTCTGTCTTTTTACTAAAAGGATTAATGGCATATATGTAATTAAAATAAATCTCAAGGGTTAATGAAACTAAAGATGTATAAGTATTTAACTTCTCAACACTACAATCCATTCATTTGTTTTAGCTGATCAGTGGTTTTTGCTAACTTTAGCAAAACCACTTTGATTGATTAAACTTGACTGTCTTTATATATAACTGGTTTTAAAAGAAAACCACTATCATCAAATCTGGTTTTCCGACCAAAACTCTTAAAAAAAAAGTTGGGTTTATTGATTTATTAGATCTATTAGTTGTGATCTAGTTTTCCGATCATGACATCGGGAACTAGACTTCCGACATGGAAAGAAAGAGAAAATAATAAAAGAAGAGAAAGAAGAAGAAGAGCAATTGCTGCTAAGATCTTTGCTGGTTTACGTATGTATGGTAATTATAAATTACCTAAACATTGTGATAATAATGAAGTTTTGAAAGCTCTTTGTAATGAAGCTGGTTGGACTGTTGAAGAAGATGGTACTACTTATAGAAAGGTAAAATACAATTTCTGTTTTTTTCTTCTTCTTCTTCTTCTTCTTTCTTGTTCAAGATCTCAATACTTCTAGTTCTTGTTCTTGGTGTACTTTAGCAATCAATTTTGATATGAAATGACAATTATGTCCTTGTTGAATGATGTAAAGTCATTTTGAATTTACTTTAGAACTTGTGAATTGTGAATGTTTGTTAGGGGTATTTTTGGTAATTTTTTTCATTTTAAGAATCTTTTTATCTATCTTTGTTCATCTTCTTTGATCATTTTTGTTATCTGGATGAAATTTAGGATTGATGATTTACTCAGAATACCATATTGGGGAAGATGAGTTTGTTTGAAGTGTATGTAAGGGTATTAGAGGTCTTTTTTTGGTTATATTAGCAAGTGATTTGATTAAAAGCGAAAATTTAGGATTGTGTTTGTTTTGCACTTTACACCATGAGAGTAAAGTTGAGTTTTGGGGGTTTGAGTTGTTCTTTTTCTTTGTTAAGTTTGATTATTGGTTAAAAAAATATGAAATTGGTGGAGAGAGAAAGAGGTATGGAATACTTTGGGGAAGGGGGGTGTTTTTTTTTTTTTTTTTTTAAATTTCTTTGTTTACTCATTGAGCGTGTAAAGATTAAGACTAGAACGTGGTTTAGGGAAGAACGTGTTGTGGGGAGAAACAATGGTTGACAATATGTCGTTTAAATTATTATTTTGGGAAATTTTACGATCTTGCCACTTGCCGCTACACTTTCTTTATTCAGTAATTGAATTCAAAGTGGTCTTAGTATTTGCTCCCAGCATTTGCATTTTGAATTCAAAGTGCAAGCCTTAGTGTTTACCTTTTGGTAATCGAGAAAATGATATTGAGTGTATGCATGCACAATGGCTTTGTTTTTTATAATCACTATGCTATAACCTGGAGACTGGAGTAAGTCAAGGCAGTTTGAGGATAGAACATTGATGACATCTGACGGTATAACGTTTACTTCTATATCATTTTACTCGGTTGAGATCCTATATCCTCAAATAAAATTTAACCTTTACATGTCATTTCTAAATAATTAAGCTAATGGGCTGCGATTTTCTGGTAGCTGGGAGAAGATATGAAAATGATGAATTTTGGAATAGTGTATAGCTCATTTTTGTTTTCTTTTATCCACAATCATTGTCCTTTAACCCGAAGAAAGTAATGTCCTTTGTTTGGAAATATTAGATTGCTTCTTTGATGTATTATCATCGACTAGTGTTTATTAGTACCAGTATGCTATGCACACCTTTACATCAATGAAATCTGACATTTGAGTTCTACCGATGAGAAAAAATGTTACAGTTCTCATAATGATGTGCGTCTCCTCACAGTTGTCCTATACATGGAATGGATACTTGACAATGCCATATATAATTATAATGAGAAAAAAGAACTACATGGATTTATGATAGAAAGTTAATTAGTCTTGTCAAGTTCTGCAATTCGATGGATGAGCATAGGATTCTAACCTAATATTAGGCCGTAGTATACTCGTGGCATTAATTGTTTGATTCTTTTGAAGTAACTTACACATTCCTGCACGAATTAATGGATGGTTTGTGCCTTAGAGGTGTTGACCGTTGAAAATGTTTAAGGTCTATGTTGTGTATCGAAACATTCATTCTTTCTCTGAAATAGCATGTGCTGCTCTACAATGTAGATAATGCTATATCTCTTCAGTAATTTACTGTAAAAGAAGAATAGGATGTAAACATGGTGCTGACTGCTTGGCATGCTGCTGATAAAGTAGTCGTAAAATTTTACTTCTACTATTATATATCACAAACTTTAACGTTTCAATATTTAATTTTTGACAATTTTGTCTAACTGCTTTTTACAGGGATGCAAGCCTGCGGAACCCATGGATATGGGGGGAGGATCAGGTACTGTGAGCCCCTGCTCATCATATCGCCCAAGTCCTTGTATATCCTACAATGTAAGCCCAGGCTCATCTTCCTTCGCAAGTCCAGTCTCATCACCTTATGCTCCCAATGGAAAATCTACGGCAGACGGCATTTCTCTGATCCCATGGCTAAAAAATCTCTCCTCTGCATCATCTTCGGTATCCTCCGCCAAGCTGCCTCACCTGTACATTCCCAGTGGCTCAATAAGTGCTCCTGTTACCCCTCCGCTGAGTTCTCCAACTGCTCGTACTCCTCGATTCAATCCTGACTGGGAAGACACAACTGCTGGCCCAGCCTGGGGTGGACACCGCTACTCTTTCTTACCCTCCTCCACACCTCCTAGCCCAGGGCGTCAGGTCCTACCTGACAATGGATGGCTTGCAGGGATCCGTTTACCTACTGGTGGTCCTTCCTCTCCCACATTCAGCCTAGTTTCTTCAAATCCATTTGGCTTTAAGGAAGGGGCATCAACAGGCGGAGGGGGCTCTCGCATGTGGACACCTGGCCAGAGTGGGACATGCTCTCCCGCTATGCCTGGTGCCATGGACCATACTGCTGATGTTCCAATGTCAGAAGGGGTCTCAGATGAGTTTGCATTTGAAAGCAACACAACAGGACTAGTAAAGGCTTGGGAGGGAGAAATTATCCACGAGGAGTGTGGATCAGATGAACTAGAGCTCACTCTTGGGACTGCACGTACCAGGTGAGCATAGCTGCGATATCATCGAACTGAGTTTTGTTCGTAGTATTAAGTTTCTACGTTTTTCTTCATCTCGTAAGTTATTCTCCTTGTGATGCAGATAATAAGAAAGAGACCATGCACAGACCCTATCTCAAGCCTCTGCTTTTTCTGTTTAAAATGACAAGGTTCACTGTGCAAATCAAATATGGCATTTACTACAAGTGTGACCTACCTATGGAGATCATGAAGTGGACACGAAAATGAATTCGAAGAAGGCAGAGTTAGGACAATATATAATCTTTTTTTCTTAGTTTATACTCTTTTAAATTATATATATGGGTTTATAGTGGTGGGCATCACCCATTTTCTTTGATTTTTTCGTTGTTGTTATAATTTTTGCCCTCTGAAACAACTGATATAGTCGTATAGCGATACTGATTGTGTCTGATCATATTGTGTTTGCCACTCAGAAAAAAACTTTTGTATGTCAGAGATTTGCCATTGAGTTTATATCATTGAAGATCCCTTGTTCTGATATCATCATTTACAATGTTCATTGCAAATGCAACCTGAAAATCTGACATCTTCTTTTTAACCTGTGATCATGATCGTTAGCTATTGATTAATAATTCCTCCTTTTTGTTTAATTTTAAATTTATTTGTTGAAGTAACATTATGAATAGATTAAATTAATTTTTCTTATATAATTAGTGAGATAAAATAAAGCAAAAGAAAAGAATGTTATTTCTCCTTTTCATATATCCATGTATTTCTATAATATATATATGTATCGAGATTATTCAATGGTTTATTTATGTATTAAAAAAAATAAAAATAAAAAATGTACTAGTGTACTTGTATTCAATTTTTGCTGTTGGTACAAATTTTCAATAAAAGATTGTGGTGTTTTTCCCAAAATAGCATATATGAATATATGTGGGGAAATTTTATTGCAATTTGTACTATTATGGTTCATAGACCACTACTACATGAACTCATTATTACAAACTAAGTGAATATGCACGCTTATGTGTGTTGCATAGGTGGGGATATTATTGGGTATGGGCTTGGACTTTTATATACAGCCTGCTCATAATTAAGGTAAGGGTAAAACCGAAATTATCAATATCTATGTGTATAAGTATTATTGGATATGGGTTTGGGCTTTTATATAACCTGCTTATAATTAACGTAAAAGTAAAATTGGAATTATTAGCATTGGGTATGGGTTTGGGCTTTTATATGGCCTATTTATAATTAAGGTAAGGGTATCAGTATTGGGTATGGGCCTGAGCTTTTATACAGTCTGTTTATAATAATTAAGATAAAAGTAAAATCGTAATTATAAGTATTGGATATGGGCCTGAGTTTTTATACGGTTTATTTATAATATAATTATGATAAGGGTAAAACCGTAATTAAATGTAGAGATATGTGTGGATAAAATTGTAATTATACGTAGAAATATGTGTGGGTAAAAACTGTAATTATATGTAGACATATGTGTGAGTAAAACTGTAATTATATACGTAGAGATATATGTGGGTAAAACTGTAATTATATATGTAGAAATATTTGTGTTGACACGTAGAGTTTCATTAACGCCTCGGGAAGGAGGCGCCTTATAAAGTAGTAGAGATTCATTGAAAACAAATTAAATATGACGTGGTCGAATTATAACACCTTTGATAATAAAACCTCTTTTGTTTGTAGTTTCTTGCTCAATCATAGAGAATTTCATTTCTCTCGTTTGATCAAGAGATGTATAGAATTCTCCTACTTGAAGTTCAATCCATTGTCGTTTAGGCTTTTTCAGTAGAGTCTCCTTGTGTCCTTTTGTTTCTCCATTCGGAAGTGTAAGACTAAAATTCACTGGGGTTTCCCATCCAAATGAGGGATAATTTAACATCTTCACTACAAATATTATCTCATACATAGTGTTTGGTGAAAGATTAGATGTATTGAATTTTCCCTGCACGTCCAGATACCCTACATCCAAAAGTTCGGCCACCTCAACAAAAATATCACCATCAGATGAACTACAAACACGCAATAAACTTAAGTTATATAGATTGCAACATGATAATGTCTAGTAGTGTCTACTATAATTTAAAATTTTGATTTCGAGAGCGAAATTTTAATTCTTAAAATAACGGCATATGCTGATGTTCCGACACTGGAAATTAATTTGCAAGCCGAATTTTACAAACTTCCGTGGATATTCATGATTCCGAATTCTAAATATCGGTATATATAGTCAAATTTCGGGAAATATAACAAAATTTTAAACTACGATGTCTACAAGAAAAATACTTTGAAGGAACCTACCTCCATCAACCATTTGATAGAACCCTTTTTATAACCACACACTTAGTTTTGTTCTTATTTTATATTGTCACAAATTTCAATGTTAATAAAAACTGTTATTAATCTTATTAATTAATTGGAGAGAGAAAGAGGATAGAGGAAGAGAAGATTAATTAAATTGGAGAGAGAAAGAGGAGAGAGAGGTAAATTGGTAAAAAAAAAGTGATGTAAATTTAGTTTGATGAGATGTGGGTCAAAATTAATGAAATCCCTCTAGGGTTAACTACACCAAATGTTTAGGATTTAGTTTGATGATATGTGGGTCAAAATTAACCAAATCCCCCTAGGGTTAACTACACCAAAGATTTAGGTTTTAGTTTGATGATATGTGGACCAATAACAAAGAGGGTGCAACAAATGCCCTCTCTAATGTGCAAAAAAAATTTGAATTTGAAAATCTTGAAATCAAATACAAAATGAAATTAAAAGGTCGTGAAAAATTAAAAAAAAAAAATGGACCTTATTGGAGAAGATGAATAATTAATTAAATAAACATATTACAATTAAAAATGATATTAAATGTGGAAAGAAAAAGTTAAAATAGTATTAAATATTTGCTGCTAGGTGTAAACTAAAGAAAGAGGTTTTATCAAATTGTTGATGGAGGTAGGTTCCTTCAAAGTATTGCTCTGTCTAGAACCTGTCCGAGTGATTTAAAATTTGGCCCCTTTTTTGTTTTGTTTGTTTATTAATTAGACTTTAGAGCCACTTTGTTGAACCACTTGAAAAAACCATCATTTTTTTACAATGGCCAAAATACCCTTGATCACATGTTTTTTGCAAAGGAGAATAAAAACAAGATGCAGATTGAATTTACGATATATCATAAACCAGAGAATAGAAGTTCAAAATTTTAATGTTTATACAAAAGAAACCATGAAAAATACCAAAAATTCACCATTTTTAATAGAAAAAAACATCAACAGACAACAGTGGTAATCAATTCAAAAAGTAAAGTCATAAGATATTTGGGTTTTTGAATGTTATTAGCAAATAAAAACCAAAAATAACAAAAATAATATGAATATTATTTCAACAACATGAATAACAAACAGAGAAATTATTGAAAGAGAAGATGAATTTTTGTTGCGAAAATATAAAGCTATTAATATATCCATCTAATTGTTCTCTCTTTCCTAAGCCATCTTTTGAATTGTAAGATCATACATCAAAACCCCCATTTGTTGAAAAAAAATTTAAAGTAATTCTGCCTTTTAAAAACATTATCCGACCGGTTATCATTTTCATCAAATAAGGTTTACCTTGCTTCAATTACATTAGACCATTTCCAGTCATCGGTGTCATCCGAACCATGTATTGTAAGATCTCTTGCATATAACATGAAACAGTTATAGCCAGATTCCTTCTCAATCCAATATTTCTGCATTATACAAAAAAGTTTACAAGAACTTAGTAGAAGGAATGTTATAACACAGATCACTGACCACTTTCAAAAATAACAAAACTAAGAAATAAAAATTGTCTGTTACGTTTGATATTTAGATGATTGAAAAGGAAACTTGCCTTATTCTTCTGGTTCAAAAATACTCCATGGTGAAGACGCTCACAGATTTTCTCTTTTAAGATGAAGTTGACATAGAATTTGTCTGTCAATCTGAATTCGCTAAGTATACGTGAATCAGCTTCTTTGATTATGTTCACATAGTTGTAAGGCAGCTTTGGTGCAATGGGCACAGGCTTAGTATGTTCTTCTTGGTAATTATTTATGTCGGTAGCATTAGCATTGTGTTGTGACTGAGAGGCCCCCATTTTGTTTGATTTTGCTTTCTTCCTCCATGAAATGTGGCTTATATATATAACGTAAAATTTGATGGTGCTTTCCTTTAGTCAAAAGTTATTCTAGCAAGATTAATATCTCCTAAAGCAAAGTTGAATCAAGGTAGTGTGACTTATTCTACTTCCAAACACATGTTATTACTATGTATAGACATCATTTCGAGTTAGTGTAATGAATTGTGATTGGCCTCACTCTTGCACTCGTAATATTCTGATCTGAAGGATGTTGCAAATCTTGAAACTTATTTTCAATCTTGTAATAAGATCATAAGAAGGTTACTGCAGGTGCCAAGGAGATTATAACAAGTCACGTTTGGTTGGAATTTAGGATTATTGTTGGAACTAGGGTTTGTTGTATACGTACAGTTATTGTATACATTTATGCTGGCTGCAACGCCATTAACAATGATCATATCTTTTCCATCATTGTTATTATCAAACTAGACTGGAATTTTCTATAATTCAGTTGTTTGCCTTTCGGTATTGCCCAGTGTATACTCTTTCGTACCGAAAACATCCATGTAACACCGCGGATCGGCAGGTGGATTGTCGAGGGGGTGGGTAGGCCTACGACACTTGAGCGTGGAGGTTGTCCTGACATTTGAATATAGGTATAGATCCGTCATATATTATCACAGAGGACTTTTGGGCCCACTTAGCTCCAAAGTTTGAAAGAACTCCGGAGTTAAATGTGCTCGGGTGGTAGTAGTCTCAGGATGGATAACCTCCTGAGAAGCATACTGCTGCCCAAAAAACCCCACAACTATAGGACAATCACAGTGGCTAATTGAGGACAATATCGGTAGTGGATATAGGTCGGATCTCTACCATGTATGACTATTCTTATGTGCTGGTGTTGTACATACCGTTGTGATATCTTGGAACAGTGAAAGCACCAACAAGAATATCTTGGATCTGTCGTATGAGCAAAGCCAATCTATGTCTTGTTGATGAAGGAAAAGCCAATCTATGTCTTATTGATGAAGGAAAAGTAAAGAATAAAGACAAGTTGATTATTCATGGTAAGGAGAAAAGAACAGAATCCTATTCTTACGTGTTGATTTTGTTTTACTTTTTTATTTTCCTTTTTCGAATGTGCATACATTCAATTATATTAATATTTTTTTTTGGTGAAGCAGATTATTTTAAACTTTTAACTATTTAGGAGAGCCAATGGTCTCTCAACTTTGTAAGTAAAAGAAAAAAACTCAAAAACCATCTACAATGGTATCTTAAATTTGATGAAATGGTAACATTCATTAAATTTTCTCTTAAAGTTGAGAGTTTCTTAAAGTGAAATTTTACTAAAAAAACGAAACTAGTAGTTTCGCGCGAAGTTACTACTTGTGCGTAATTTTTTTTTTATATTCATGGGTCCCACAAATTCTAGGAGAGAATAAAGAAGTTGTCTTTAAGCGAAACTACTAGTCTCGCACGAGGTTATTAACTTCGGGTGGACTCTTTTTTTTTTTTAATTTTTTTTAATAGCTTTTATTGTGGACCCATATTATTTATAGAAAAATTATAAGGAACCATTTGAAATGGCTATGAAAACACTATCTTAAACTTGTAAAAACTGCCTAGGTGACATCTTAAATTTAAGAGACCATTGGAGATGCTCTTACGAACCGAAGTTCATGATATGTAAAAACAACTGCTAGCTCATTTGGTTTGTTATCCCTTTCAAACACTCCCACGAGTGAGAGGTTGTGAGTTCGATTCCCATCAACAGTGTTTGTGGGAATTTCTTATGTAATTCTTAGGTGGGTTAGCCTTCAAGAATGGTTCGTCATTATGAGGCCCATGCTCTTATGATGATGATGATGTGGTTATTAAGTCCTCTTTAGCGAAAGTAAGTTCCTGAGAGTAGCAGAATTGCTCAAGTTGCAAGGTGGCGGTATGGACGTTTAGGTGGTAGCATCAGTAGCCTTCGGGCTTTGACTTTGTAAGCCTTTTGGGCCCTGTCCTTAGAAGCTTTCGGGCCACTATTAATATATAATTTTTTTTTTTTTAAAAAAAACTTAATGATAAGTCCTCAAAAGTGTATATTTTATCCCCCGAATAACACCTTGTTTGCATAACACTTAACTTATGTTATTGTGTAATATATATTGATTAGTGTTTTCTTGTCATTTGTGTACGTTTCATGAACCAAAAGTTGAATATTGTGTTAAAGCTCGCCAAAAGCCAAGAAAAGCCATTAAAAGAGTGTTATTTACATAAAAGAGAAAAATCACTATTTGCACCCACACAGTTGCTGAGGGCACCCCTTGAACTGGTCCTGTGGACTTGACTTTATGTCCAAGATGGGTGGTCTAAATTCCAGCTATATCCAAGTTGTAATGAATTGAAGCCCACAAGTCAAAAGAACCATTGAAGCCCGTTACTTGAAGCCCAATCAATCATACACCACATTTGTTTAGCTTACCACAAATATTCTTAAAATTCTTTAAACACACCACAAATACACCATATTTATTTTTTGGTAGTAAAATATATATAGAAATAAATCTAAAGAATCTAGAAGATGAAAATAAATATAAATAACAATATTATTTCTAGATAATAGAGTTTACTTTTATCTACAATTGGAATCATAAAAACACATTTAAACCAATTGGATTTTGATTCAAAAATGTGGTGCATGAGAGATTTGTGTGGTGTGACTAAGATCTCCCTAAAATAAAGAATAAAAAAAAGAAAAGAACGTTATTCTATTTCATTCTCCCAAGTCACAAGTATATCTTGTTTACAAAGTTAAAGTAAAGAATAAAGAAAAGAAAAGAACGTTATTCTCTTTCATTCTCCCGAGTCACAAGTATATCTTGTTTACAAAGATAAAGTAAAAAACAAAGTTTGATAATTATTGTAAAAAAAGAAATTTTTGATGATGAATTGGTTGCTCTAAATGGTAAGAAACCATCTTCTTCTTCATAATCTTCTTGTTTATCCTTTTTAGACTTTGGTCATAGGTTTATTAATGGCTTCAATTAGGCTTTGGTCATAAAAAGGTATTTATTAGGCTTTGGTCACTATTTCTGGTTGACTCACGATCTGAGTTAAAAAACGACCAAGTTGAGTCTAAAAATTTAGCAAAGTACTAGTATTACCCCTACTTGAAAAACACTTGCAGTAAAATAAAGTTTTAAACATTTCAATTCTTCCTAAAACAAGAATTTCATCCTATCAAAATTAAGTAAATTGCAACAAATTAACATCTTAAAAATAAATATTTAGAGTTAGGGTGTAAATTCTTTAATTGTAAAAGCAAAGTTGAAAGTATTGTGTAATTATGAGTTTGTATCATTGTATGGTGTTAAAATAAATTCTCCTTTACAAGTTTTAATTCAAAATTTGTATTCCAATCAACATCTAAACATCTGTAATTTGCAAAAGAAATTTCTCAATCTTGGTCTTATTCTCTTCAAGTGTTAAAACTTATCATATCTCAAGTTTCTAAGGCACTTTAATGGCTGCAAATCATGACCAAAACCTAATTTCCCTATTTATAGATATGACTACTACACAAAAGTAGATATATCACAGTTAAAAACTGTGATATAAAGATATATATCACGGTTTTAATTTTTTTAGAAACCGTGATAAATACTGGGGTGATATATGTCTTCCAAAACCGTGATAAATTATCAAAAAATATATCACGTTTTTAAAAGAAAACAGTGATATAAATATTATATTTCCGTCCTTTTCTCTGTTGAAAATGTGATATATTAATTCAAAACCGTGATATATTAACTACAACCGTGATATATATATCCAATATATATCACTGTTTTGACTCTATATAGCACTTAGCTTTTAAAACTGTGATATATAAGTTGCTTTTTAAAAAAAATATAGAATTGTAATTTATATCCACCTGCCCATGTTGCGAATACAAATATACCATTGCATAGAACAAATCTATTTAAATGAATTATAATTTCGAATTCAAAAATGATTACAACTCAATTTATAAATATATTACAACATCTACAAAAAGACCAATATTCAACCGAAACAACTTACAAAAATGTTTTGATCCATCAATTTACATGAAAATACCTAAACTTTATTCTTCTCCATCTATTTTTGTATACATCTACAAGAAAGCAATCAATAATCTCAAGTCGAAGTTTGTCCATGGCATTGTTTGAGTAGCACAAGAATAAAGTGGATCCAGAGATTAGTTGATTAAGAAACAAGCAAAGTCACAACGCCACTACATACCAAGTAAAGGAAGCATGACAAACATAGGAGATGGAGGTGCCATATGTATGATCTGTCAGAGCCTATCACCGGCATGAAAGATGGACCTGCCAATCAGCCATGCATATGTAGGAAGCATTAGACATTTAGACTTAATGAGGTTGATAAGAAATTCAAAACAAAAGAAGAACATTCATCATTGGTCTTGCCAAGTTAGAATTTTTTTCGCCCAGCAAACAATATAAACTACCACAAGTCCACAACCACCATCCATTCTCAAAACTAACAAGAAAAAGAAAGTACAGTAAAATGTAGACTAAGGGATGCATCCTAGTTGGGATGTTTTATTTATTCATGTAGATGTTTCATGTCTATTCACCCTCTCTTTCTTGAGTTGGAAAATGCTAAATTGTTTTAATTGTTAAAATAAGAAAAAATAAATAAATAAACACCATACGAAAGTACAGACATGTGAGATAGTTGCAGGATCCCTACTCCTTGGTTGATGCACAACATCTTCCAATTGATCCGTTTCTTCACTAGGAGCATCTGTTTCCATCTTGTCATCTTATGAAGGCAAATCCACAATCATGGTTGATCTAGAATCTAGACATCTGCAGGTATCTGACCTAACTTCAATGCCTGACCAAGATATTAGTAGACAAATTACATCCAGGAAGGAAAATATAAAGTAGAGAAGATGAAAATCATACAGACATACCCAGGATAGAAACAAAAACTTGAAGGTAGTAGATATATTTTCATAACTTACAAGTTCTTCTAGAGTTTGAGTTTACAATTGCAGCCTGCAGATAGATACTGGAAATCATGTGAACATTCAAGAAAGATAACAATAATAATTATCAATTCTAAGATCTATCATGGGAATTCAAAAAATAATCAATACATATAACTAGAACTTCTTCTTGCTCTGATAAACCTATGAGACTTTTAACATTTATAATTGATAATTGCTCTAGTGTGGAGTGAACAACTATTGGTGGCTGGTCTTCCTTAGGATCCTCTGGAACATTAAGAAGCTCTCTTGGTGTGAATGCCTTCACAAGTTCTTTTTTCGTATTCTCTTCTGCTTCTTTTAATGGGAATAAGTTTTCTTCTTCAACTCTCCCCTATCATCAGCAGAAACATGATACAGATTAGTTTATTCATAAAACAGGAAGCCATTAACAATTAAACATGATTAAATAACAATAACATTTTAGATACCCGTTAATAACACAAGAGATAATAACACAAGAGGTACCACAATCAGGACAACATACACAAAATGACAAAATCATTAGAAAAAAAGAAAAAAGAAGAGACAAGTTACATCAATGGAATTATCAAAAAAGTCTACATTTGAAATGGTGGTGGCTAGCTTTATTCAGAGAGTTATTGACATAACATTTCTTGTGCATGACTGCATGAGTTGTTTCGTTTTAGCAGGTACAATTTCATTAATGAGGCATGTTGAAAGCATACCACTCTTTACACAGTGAAACATGAAACCAACAAAAACATTTGGTTTAGACTAATCAATGTGTACCTGCTAGTCCACCTTTAGAGTCTAAAGTCACCTGCCAAAGAATTGTTTTACCAGGTGCAATAAAGGATATAACATTTGCCAAACCTGCCATATAGACCCTATTACCAATAAGACTGCATTGCAATCCAAAGTCATATTCCTATGTCAATCTTCAAGAGCTCACCTCCAAACTATCTTTATTCTGTAATATCTGACCATTGGTTCCGGATTTCATACTCGTCCTTGTAACAACCTTACCACAAATTAGCATCTTTAACAACCTTATAAAATAAGTTGTAATACTAATTTGGAAAAATAGGCAATTAGAATTTACATACAAAAATTATACACTGGCACATTAAGTGTTTGATCAACCACCAAGAATCAGTTATAAAAAAATAAAAAAAATAAAAACCAAGAAGCGTTCAAATTTTCAGTCCATTAATTTGAATAGCAGAAAAAAAGACAGTGAGATGATATTTTGTTAATTAGATTGTGACTACATCAATTTCAGCTTACCATACATTTCAGCACAAACTTCTAAACATGTCTTAACATATGTCTGCCATAGATTCTTACTCGCCTAACAGTGCACGTAGTACCAGGTACGACAACACTATAAAGTATAAACAACCAAACTTAATAACATATGCCTAAAAACTCTACTGGAAAATTTGGATCAAATTAAAGTCATGGATAGATCAATTTCAAAAAATAAATGCAACTTACCAAAATCTCTTTCTACTCTCTCCAAACAAAAGTTTCACTTGCTTTTAACCTCATTTGTATAAACAAAAATTCTTAAAGCAACCATTATTAAAGCTTTCAATCAAAGCCCTAATTTCCAAATCCCGAAATTCTAAAATTGAATTAAAACAACCTTCAGTAAACTAAAACCAAAACCACAAGTTATGTATTATTTGCTTGATGTGAAACTCCAGAGAGAGAGAGAGCACTTATTTATATTGAATCCCGTTAGATCTTTAAAGAAAACAAGAGATTAGGAAGATTGATGTTGTGTGTGTGAGAGAGAGCGAACCTGTAATTCGATCGACCTACCATGGTGGAAGTAATTAATCAATACCTAGAAGCATACTGAGAACTGGTTGAAGAAAGGACTGGGGTGTTGAACTCTTGTGATATTATTGAGAAGTGTGTCAGTTAAGGTGGGACTTAACTAAACATGTTAGTGGGGGTTTTCTTAAAAAAAATATATATATATTTATTCAGCAATACATTTATCACAAACCCAAAGAAAAACGAGATATTTTATTTGAAAACGTGATAATAGTAATATCCTTAACTTATCCTTTTAATAAAACTGTGATATATAATTTATAAGTTATCACGGGTGAAGAGAAACTGTGATATATGTTAAAAAACTGTGATATTTGTTTAGTCACATAACTTTTATCACAGATCTTATGAAAAATGTGATATATAAATTTCTGCAACCGTGATATATGACATATTTTGTAGTAGTGATATATAGCTTCTTCTCTAATTTTCTATTTACTATATGTCTAAAACTCTAAACAATGACGTAACTTAAAACTCACATGTTTTTCATGTGAGGGTATTTTGTCATTTTATAAAAATATCAAACCCAACTGAGTCTAACTCACAATTCGTGACCAAAGCCTAATAAACGTTTTTTTAATGACCAAAGCGTAATTAGGACCATTAACCTATGACCAAAGTCTAAAAAGCCCATCAAATAAAGATAATGGTGGTTCCAAAAAAGAAAAGTGTTGGTGGTTGTTGTGTGAGATGGATAGATTACACTGATGAAAATCCAACTGTCCAAATAATGCAACATGTTTAACAACTAGTACTAGTAACTTAGCAAGTCTTGTGAGAGATAATTCAAATGGGTACTTTGGGTTTTTTTAAAAATATATCGGTTCAACTACCGGTTCATGACTAAAGTCTAATTAATCGAACTTAAGTGACTATTCCTTAAATAGTATATACTTAAGATGACTAAAACCTAAAAACCCCTGTAATTAATTGTTCTATACATATTTCTAGAAAATACTTTCATTTATAATAGAATTGCAAAAAGTGCAAAACCCTAAATACAAGCACAACTGTGCGCACAAGTATATCTTGTTTACAAAGATAAAGTAAAGAATAAAAAAAAAGAAAAAAAAAGAAAAGAAAAGAACATTATTCTCTGAATTCTCCCAAGTCTTGTTTACAAAGATAAGTAAAGAATAAAGAAAACAAAAGAAAACAAAAGAAAAGAATAGAACGTTATTCTCTTTCATTCTCTCGAGTCACAAGTATACTAAAAAAACTGGCGTCCATATATATATATATATGCATCTTCATTCTACAAAGTTATATTCATCTCAATACATACTCAAGAAACTCATTGTTTCCATTATTCGAAAATTTAATTTCACTCTTGTCATGAATAGATTTACTAACATTGCAAAGTCTCTTCCGCAACCAAAATTGTCCGGCCAGAGTTTTATTGATGTTTTCATACAAGATGAAGGACCAAGTGCTTTGAGTGGTCTATTTGACAATTGCAGTCGAGATGAGATTAAAATGCTTGCAAAAACAGTGATCGAAAAGTTGTTAGATCCTAATTATGGTATCATAAACTTCTACAAGCCTGAGCGACGTAAGTTTGAAGAAAGGATGATTTTCAAGTATGCAGCAAAGGAGCTAATGGAGCAGAATCACATTGATGTCCTCATACTGGCAAGGGTGGCAGATGGAAATATTGATTTGCAAAACTTCCAGATGCAATTAGCCCATAAACTTGGAATACCCAAAAATATAGACAATGATGATGATGACGACAATGATCCTGACTGCTTGGATGATGTCTTAGCTAGACAAATCCATTCATCTCTTGGAAAACGAAATTTCTTGTTTGTCTCTGAACGTTACTTGGATAGAATGGCGTTACGAAGAGTGGGCATCCCAAGTGTAAGGAATGGATATTTCTCAAAATTTGTGTTTGTAACAGAATCTCCGGTCGAGTCTGAGTTCAATATATTATTGAAAGATACAAATGCAACCTGGGATTTAGCTTGTGCACAAGTACAAGAATACACTCTATCACAATGGTCAACTTCCGGAGATGCTATTCATGACATTCTTTCTCAGTTCTTTGACACCAAGAATATCATGGAATGCATAGTTAACTTTCCGTGGCTATATTATATCATATTACCTACTGATTGGAGGCGACGTTGGTTAGCAGAGGGTTCAATTATTAAGGGTCCTTTGGACGTGAACACACGTTTCAAGTTGGTGGATGCACTACTGAATGACCTTTATGAGCTTGGACTTGCTTTCGATGAGTCCTTGATTCCTGATTTTTATCAAAGACGATGTTTTGCGATAGACCAAGATTATGCTTCTTGTGAGGTACGCATTGTGTTTATGTTGATTCTAGTTTCTTTTAAATTTAAAAGACTAGTTTTACTTTTTAGTCCTAACTCCTAATTAACCATAGTTTAAAATGCCGAATCTGGTTGAATATCAGGATCTTAAAAGAAACTACATAATTCGGCAAATTCCGATTTCTTATGTCGGATTTTTGAGGTTTATAACATAGTAAGTTTTTGTTTTATAATATTTTTTTGGGGTATTTAGAGATACCCCCAAAATAATAGGAACTCTTTGAGATACCCCCCAGATTTAGAAACTCTTAGAGATACCCCCCATTTTTCCATTTGAAGCCGGTCAACCAAGCCGTTGACCATGGTTTGACCAGTCTTCATAATTTTTAGACAATTTTACCCTCCCACCATTTAAACCTACATCCTAGTCATTTTGCCCAGTCATTAATAATGCCATGTCAGCAAACAAAACTTTCATTAGAGATACCCCCAAAATACAAGTTTCATTTGAGATACCCCCCAAATTGCAGAGAAAGGTAATTTGGGGAAGATGATGAAAGAGGATGAACCAAATCTCAAAAAATACTAAAATACACAGTACAAAACCACTTAATACTATAATTTACCTTCATATCAACGTTTCAACTAGGTAGATCTAGTAAAACTACTAAAAATTGAAGTATTTATTGGTTCTTCTAGATCGAGTAATGGAGTGTCATTCTTTCACTAGATCTAGTAATGGAGTAATAAATGAGAGATGATAATGGCTAGATCTGTTAATGAAGAAGGAAAAAAAATGAAGGTGAACGAAGAATGGTTTGATGAAGAAGAAGCAAGATAGATAGGTAGATAGGATGGAGAAGAAGGAAGAAAGAAAAGAAATGATGGTGAAGAAGAAAAAGTGAGATGGAGTTTGACGATGGTGAAAAAGAAAAGAGGAGGAAGAAGAAGGAGGAGGAAGAAGAAGGTGGAGTTTGATGATGTAACGGTAGATAGGATTAGATATAGATCTAGATCTATTTTGAACGGTTAGGATAAGAAGTGGTAGTTGTAAGTGGGTTTGCTGATATGGCATTATTGATGACTGGGCAAAATGACTAGGATGTGGGTTTAAATGGTGGGAGGGTAAAATTGTTTAAGAATTATGAAGACTGGTCAGACCATGGTCAACGGCTTGGTTGACCGACTTCAAATGGAAAAATGGGGGGTATCTCTAAGAGTTTCTAAATCTGGGGGATATCTCAAAGAGTTCCTATTATTTTGGGGGGTATCTCTAAATCCCCCTATTTTTTTTAAATATCATCACATGGGTTTTAACTAGTAAAAAACAATCAAAGAAGACCAAAGTGGAAAAACACACACCAACTTCTTATTAAATTGTAAATTGTTTTTTTGTTCCTGGAATTGCAAATATAACTTGAAACCGGCCAATTCGAAATTCAATAGTTGTTATCCAAGTTTTCTTTCAATTTCATTGTCTCAACAAAGATTTTAAAAAGAAAATTTAGATTTAACCTCCAAGTAATGGACCTCCTTTGATTAAACCCCCGTATATTTGAAAAGTTTGACTTTACACCCCACTGTTTGTTTCTGTCCAGTTTTCCATCCAACCATTATTTTTACTTCCTCAAAAACTCTTCATTCTCTTATTAGCTAATAATAGGACGAGGGGTATTTGGAAAAGTAAAAATATAGTTTGGATGGAAAACTGGACGAAAACAAACGGTGGGGGTGCAAAGTCAAACTTTTCAAATATGTGGGAGTTTAATAAAAAAAAAGGTCCATTATCTGGGAGTTTAAATAAAAAAAACATATTTCTTTCAACTCCCTCATCTCTCTCAATTCCATCGTCTGAGATGTCAACACAAAAACACAAGAAATTATAATTAAATGAAAGATAACGATTATATAAGCTTAGTTTGAAAAGAAAGAAATAATAGATTAGCGGAGAATTTTTTTTTAGCCATAGAATCCGTCGAATTAGGATAAAATCCGTTAATTTCATGAATATCCCATAAATTTCGGACGGTACGAGGAGTTTTAAAGTCCGATGAATATCGGGAGTATTCTTGGATCCGAATCCTAGAAAATCGGCATATTTCGTGAAATTATCCACGGATTTCATCTATTTTTTTTACCATGGTTCTAGCTATAGTTTAAAATTTCGAACGAAATTTTGTTTCCCAAAATAAGGGTATATGCCGAAATTCCGACACTAAAAATCACTTTGGAGGCCGACGCTCGCGAAATCTCGTGATTCCGAAATCTCAAAAAATTGCACTCCCTCTGTCCCAAATTATAAGTACTTTTTGGAATATTCTACTTATTATGGAAACATCATTTATTGTTTGTCTAGTAACTCTATTTTCTAATTTACCCCTATTTAATACTAATTATAATGTTTAACTTTTCATTAAAATAATTACTCTAATCTCAAAGCAAGAGTAGTATACACAAATAAACCATTTAACTTAATTAATATGTGTTGAAAAGTCAAAAGCAACATATATTTTGGGACAATCTAAAATGGAATAAGGTACTTATAATTTGGGACAGAGGGAGTATAGGAGTATATACGGTTAAAATTTCACGAAATGTAACGAAATTTTAAATTATGGTTCTAACTTCTAAGTGTTATTTTGCGATTGATAAACGAAATTCTAAGTGTTTATCATGGGATTGATCGACTTTGCTTTTTGTTTCTAACGACAGGAATTAACACATTTCGAACTTTTTGAGAAGATTTTTATAATCTCCCCCCTCTATGAAAAAGAATCTTGGCGACATCTGATTTCTACTCCAAAATTCCCTAAGCTCTCCACACTTCACATTTCACAAATTGGATCCTTTTCCTCGTCAACTTTCCCAGATGACTTCTTTAAGAAAACAGAGAATCTTCGTGTTCTTACTATTTCTAATTCAGAATTGTTATCTCTACCTTGCTCAATCAAATGCTTGGGAGAAACATTAAAGTTTTTAAGCTTGAGTGGTTGCCAAAAGTTAGACCCAAAATCACTTTCTTACATTCAAGCTCTTAAAAAACTCGAGATTCTTGATCTGTCATTCACTTTCTTAGAAAACTTGCCAGACGATACTTTCCAGGGCCTTGAAAAACTTCAAATTCTTGATCTTAGTAAGAGTCGTATAAAGTCCCTTCCATCGTCAGTATCCTGTTTACATGATCTTCAACATTTCTTGCTTGGGGGTTGTTATGAACTAAGTCTTTTGCCAGACAATTTTTTCTATCATATGAAAAAACTTCAACTTCTTAATCTCAATTCTTGCACTAGTTTGAGGAATGTGACTCCTAGTTTCCGTCAAGTTCCAAAGTCGTTGATTGAGCTCAACATTTCAAACTGTACATCTCTAGAAAACTTCAAAGAAGTTTCATCGTCAAGTCTCGAGGTTCTCCATTGTTCTAAAGTTAAACTGGAAAAACTTTTTTCACTCAAAGGTTGTCCAAACCTTAAGACCCTAACATTGGGTGGAAACACAAATGTGGAAGTCCTTGATATATCTGGTACCAAAATCAATAGGTTCCCCTTGGAAGATTGTATGGCAGTACCTCAATTGAGGCGCATGGATATCTTAGGCACAAAGTGCCTTCGTGCAGTTGATTGGAAACGTATTGAATGGCTACCTGAAGAGGTGAACTGGAATGAATATGGAGAGGAAAATTTGTCAGTGCGCTCCCGTCAAGAATTTGGCGTACCGAAGGATGAAAACAGGGGTAGAGTTTATATTGTTGTAGGCAGTGACATAATTTTCAAAACTCTCCAATCAACATCTCAACTTTGGGGAAAACATTTCTCTCAGTTCCACATTTGTCTGTTTCCTTCCAATGAACGAGGCATTGAAAAAAGAAAGTTCGTGCCCAAGGGAAGATTTCGTTACAACGATATCTATATGAAACTCAAAAGTCCTTTCCCTTATTATGAAAGATTTTTGGAGTGCGCTGGGGGGAGTAAGAGATTTCCAAAATATATCTCAAATGTTCTCATACACACAGAGTTTCTGTCACTGTATGATGATAGATCCATCAAACGATTATCAGATTTACAAATTGAAACAATGGCAGAGCTGAAGGAGTGCTGGCTTGAGAAGTGTTATGCAATGGAAATAATCTTTTGTCTACAACCATCCTCTTTGGTTAAACAACAGCTAGTATTGGGATGCCTTGAGAACCTAAGGATCTCCGAAGTCATGAATGCAACAAATATGTGTAGCTTCACTGGATCGCTCAATAGGGGGAGCTTCGGTCGCCTCAAGCACATGCATTTGGAATACTGTCCGAGGCTTTTGAATGTTTTCACTTCAGGGTTATGTTTAGAAAGCCTCGAGGTGGTTGAGATCAAGTTCTGCGCCAGATTACAGGAAGTCTTTTCGGGCAAAGGATACAATGTAGAAGGATCATTCAATAAGCTACATACCTTGCGCCTTATAGAGCTTCCAGCATTAACCAGCATCATTCAGGATGTTGTGTACATGCCAGCTCTGACTACAATAAAAGTCAAAGGATGTCCAAAACTGGGAATGCTTCCACTTCGCTACACAACTAACAACCGGGCAAGCAGTAGTAAGCATCCAATTCCACTTAGTGTTACTTCAATTGTGGTTTCTGGCGAGCCAGAATGGTGGAAACGATTGCAATGGGCAGATAAGAATGTGAAGGAACATATCTGTTTTGAAAGTTGGCCATTGCTGAAATTTCCAAAACGGTCTTAAAAGTATATATAAGGTAAATTTAAATAGCTTCATTTAATTTCTCCAACAAAATAACTAGCTAGAGAGGTGGTTTCTTGTTGTAATTGCATTTTCAGACGATCCATTGTTTATTTCTATAAACTTACACAGGCTATTTGTTATGAACAGATCATTTGATCGTCTGCTACTACTAATATCAACGGATAAATCCAGTCGTTGTGCCAGGGCTGAGACAGATTATGGATAGGCCGTGTCTATTCAGTTGAAAGTGTATGTGTGATTTAATAAGGAACTCATAAAGAGTGATTCAGTACGTATGTGAATAATGTGTGCAAATTTGGAAGTGTGATATTTATTTGTTGGATGTTATTGATTCATTTGAATGGTGTACATATTGCATGGATTTGAATAAACAGATGTTGCCAACATAGAATGAAATCCCAGTTCGCAGTTTATTATTTTCTTCTGTAATAAATTAAACTTTAGTTGTTGCTCATCAAAAACTTATTGTATTTGATATCCAACT
Organism: Aquilegia eximia; assembly: GCA_023053565.1. NCBI lineage: Eukaryota > Viridiplantae > Streptophyta > Magnoliopsida > Ranunculales > Ranunculaceae > Aquilegia > Aquilegia eximia. Next base: position 22,941,901 of record JALIGU010000005.1, read on the forward strand.
GTTTCAAAGATAATTGCTTGTTCTTCAACTGTAAGTATATATATATAATTGATGCTTTGAAAAGAGAAGGATTTTTCCAAACTTCTGTTCTCGGTATGTGAATGACAATTTTTCTTGTACACGATTATGTATCTACTATTAGAAGAAAATCATTTTAAAAATTTACTTCAGCATGATGTGTCTAATCACGTATCCGACACTTGTCACCGTTACTTGGGAACAGAAGTCTACATCAGCATAACTTGCATTATGCCAAATGGCTAATGGCCAGTTTATTCCTTTATAGCTATTGCTTTCGCGATAAAATAGAAAGGTCTATATTGAAAAGAAAGTTCAACTATATTATTACAGAAGAAGATTAGATGAACTACTAATCATATTTTTTGTGTTTTCATGTAACTATGGTTGATTACCTACCATTAAGACAATGTTTCACTCTAATGATATGAGCAACATCATCGCAGATTGGACGGTGATTACATGCATGTAGGATCCACTATAGGGCATATCGATGTTAAATAAATTACAGATTTTGTGTAATTATTGAGGAAAATCACTATTCACTAATGACTTGATCAACTTCAATTTAGCAAAATGATTCTGATATAGATGTTCAGATTATTCTAAGGACCAATGCATCATCAGCAATTTTATTTGTTTGGAAGATTTTGTTGTAAAGAATTTATATTTTTCGGAAAGAAACAAGAGTGTACAATATAATTGATGTCTATAAAAACCAAAACCGTTCGTGAAGATACCTTATCAAGAACTTTACAAAAATGTAAAGTGAATGAAACAAATGCAAAATCTAAAATTTTCCGCAATGTGCTTCCAAAACTATCAACTTTTGATTTCGTTCGTGTAGAGTCTACACGAAGGAATGCCAACTGATGTACACTACCTATAATGGTATAAACCATGATATACATCTTACTAATGGTGCAATCGGCTTTTGCAGATTGTACATCGAAAATACAGTGACTGTCTCACAGGCTCATGATTTCTAAACATCGAAAATACAATAATCTATATTCGTGAATTTTATTAATATGTACTACGCTTAATTTCCCAAACGTTGCGATGGGAGTATTAATTTGTTATCAGGGTCCATTTCAATGGACATAGGAGTGTGCATGCATGCACCCTCTAAATACATAATATAAACTCATCATATTCTTCTATATTTCCGGTTGGTAGTTGAAACAAGCTTTCAATGCACTTTTATTTTCATCTTTATTAAATTATAATCTTTTAAACTTCCAAAAAAATTATATTATTTTTCTCTTTTTCTCTCTGACTGATTCTTCACCTTCATATCTAGCTTCTATTTAAATTTCAGTAGCATGGGTTCATATATATAGCTTATTGAAGCTCTTCTCTTCTACACTCACAAAACTTGGTTTACATTTTCAGTAGTTTTTTTGGCTAAGTATTATCATGGCTGAAATTTCTGGAAATTATTCCAAGTCCATTGAGGATGGAATCATATATGAAGAAAATCAAAATGTTCATGGATCAACTTCATTGAAAACTAATGATGAAGCTTTAGCTCCTACTTATTGTGGCTCTGTGCCTTTCTTGCAAAAGGTGATGATCATGATCACTACGTATTTTCGCCTTGTTAGCTTCTATCTCCAGTACTTCTGGATATTGCGACAGTTTCCTGTTATAGTATTAAGAACTTCTGAGCTTTTACTTAGATTTCTGCAAATAAATTTTCTCAATATTGAACATGTAGTACTTTTTGTGTTTTGGAGATAGTAGTACTAATTAAGTAGACGTGCGATAATGTAATGATCAGGTGAAGTACATGCTACTATCATACATTCATACTAATTAACTTTCTCGATTTTCTGATAATATGTATGTATAGTTGATTGCTGAAGTACTGGGGACATATTTTGTGATTTTCGCGGGTTGTGGTGCGGTTGTGGTGAACCTAAGCAAAGATCAGGTGGTGACATTTCCTGGAATCTCAATAGTGTGGGGGCTAGTTGTTATGGTCATGGTGTACTCTGTTGGTCACATTTCAGGTGCTCATTTCAATCCTGCTGTAACTGTTGCTTTTGCTACTTGTGGCAGATTTCCTTGGAAACAGGTAATACATGCATCCTCTACACTCCTATTATGCAAATTGAGTAGTGTTTTAAAAGGCCATGGATTAGAGTTTAGTTAAATTGTATGTTTTCTTGTGCTCGATCAACACAACACGCGAAAAAGCAGCAAAATTAGATTTAGAGGGCTCATCTGAATGCTTGTTGCTACTAATGCTAAAGAGTCGATATGATGTCATGAACTACGTCTTTGGTTCATGCCAGATTAATGTCACATCCATATAAGTGACCTTATATGGTTCTAGTCCAGCGAGGTTTATCGGCTATTTAAGCTAGTAGGTAACCTTAAAAAGGGTGCCAATAATACATGACTGATATCTTATCTATATTTTCAGTCTATTAAATAGTGGATGATATAAATTATGGACCTTAGGCACAATTTCGCCTGCAAAAGAGATGGTTTTGGTTTGGTGAGATAAATGAATTGGTAGTTGCAACCATACAATGTTACTTCCTATACAATCTACAGGCATGGCCATCAACCAAAAGTTGACTATGAACTTTAGAGTATGGAACGACATCGGTGGTACAGAACATTACTATATGTTTTTCGTTTTAAAATTGAGGTTCATTTAAGTGTAAAAAAATGTACTATCGCTATGTTTAATCCGGAAATTTTGTTATATACTTATATTCATACAAAGGTACCAGCATACGTCGCAGCTCAACTAGTGGGATCTACACTTGCAAGTGGAGCTCTTAGAATACTTTTTGGGGACAAGCATGAACTCTTTGCAGGAACAATGCCAGCAGGTTCAGTCCTTCAATCTCTAGCCATTGAGTTCATAATTTCCTTCTACCTCATGTTTGTCATCTCAGGTGTCGCTACTGATAACCGAGCGGTTAGTTTTCAAAGCTTGTTAGCATTCCCATAAATATGACAATATTAAACTTATTTATTGCTGATTACTTATTTATCTCTTGATCTCTTAAAAAACTATGGCAGATTGGAGAACTTGCTGGTCTTGCTGTTGGAGCTACTGTCCTGTTAAACGTGCTATTTGCCGGGTAATATTCGATTAAGAAATAGAAAACAATATACTAATGTATGTTCAATGATATCGATGTTTTAAGTGAACAATGTATTGAAAATGATTTTTCCTATATATAAACTTGTCAGGCCAATATCAGGGGCATCAATGAATCCAGCTCGAAGTTTAGGACCTGCAGTCGTATCAAACCGTTATGAGAGAATATGGATATACATAGCAGGACCAGTATGTGGGACAATTTCTGGTGCGTGGGCGTACAATACTATCCGTTTCACAGATAAGCCATTGCGAGAGATCACTGGCAGTGGATCTTTCCTCAAAAACTTGAAACGAAGCCCTTCCACTTGAACATTCCTATTCTGTTTCATTTATTATTGACCATTTAGTCAGATGTTTTCCTATGTAACTTTATTCAGAATGCGCCTATCGGATTGTAATACATATTAGTTTATTTAGAATGCGCCTATCGTACAATACATATTGTTATTCGTTTCGTTGTTCTTCGATTTCTTAATTTATTGAAGCTCGATCTTAGTTAACGTATATTTGAATCAGTCAACTAACGAAGCTAAGACTGAATGGTGACCGAACGCAAATAAAAAATAAAGTGGTGATGTTGTGCAAATATACCCCCCAAAAGTGGTGATGTATGTCAAAAAAATCTCAAAAAAACCTTTTGAGATGGATGTTGTATTCTACAAACCCTTAATTTGTCACTGCAGAGGCCAAATCGTTGTCGCAGAAATCGATAGAACCAATCAGAACTGTAAAATCCATGAAGTCTAGAACCTCAGTAAGTACCGTAGTAGCATTTCAAGCAGCAGCCAGTGGGAATGAAATGGGCCAAGTACTTGCTAACATTACAAGAGTCCCCATGATTCCACCATCGTTTGCTCTTGTCCATAATTTCACAGACGACAACATGATGTGTTTTTATAAACAGAATTATGGTGGTCATGATATGGGCATCTTCAATGTTGAAATGGGAGGTTTGAAAAAATTTCTATATTCAAGTTCTACCCACTGCTGTTTGTTTTTTCAGAGTTATATTGCTTCTGATAGCTTATAAGAATTACGTATGCTTGCTTGATTTTGGGACTTGGTCATTCTCAGATACATAGGCAACTATCTTCTATGATAGCTCAGCCACTTCTCATCCTCAAATCTCTTCCCACTTCTATCTCTGATCATCTTCTTCACCATTCCGTTCATGGTATTTAACTTATTTCTGCATTTACAGAGATCATCCAGTTAAGTTTAGAAGTTGCACGACTCAACCAAGATCATCCACTGCCAATACTAAAAAGCTATAACACCTAGAGTATCTGTGGTTATGGGCTTCATCGATCATTCATATGAAGCGCTAGCTAAAGGAATGGTAAGCTCTAGTGATCAATGGTTTTCCACAACTTCAATATGGATAGATCAGTTCAGTTCTTCATCAATGCAGTTGGAAGAGTGGTAAGTGGAGAAAGGAGCCATGCCAATGACTTCGAACTTCAAATACTGGCTATAGTATAGTCCATGTTGAACAAATTCAGTCTTCTCTATCACAATGCAAGTAAGTAGTTTAAAGTGTTCAACAATGCAATCAGAACATACTTGTAACCAACATCATTGTGATGTTCAACATGTCATTGATTTGGTTCAACATGTGATGTTCCATGTCATTGTATTGAATGGCATCACCAAGTTTCAATCATGATAGGAAGAAAACTGTTGGAGTCATTGATTTTGTTCACAAGAAAATTGGATTTAAACTTTGAACATGCATGTATGGAATGGTTTGGACTTCGAGCGCAAAAGGGAGAGTCAAATCCCCTCCATGCGGCTAATAAATTTCAACACCATTATGGGAAGCTTGTATGAGAAAAATTCCTCATTATTAACTTTGAACTAAATTTAGATTATGAAATGATACAGATCATTTCTGAAACTTGGCAAAGAACTAAAGAACTTCCCCTGCATCATCACCAAGTCCTCTAAAATCCCGGTTTCGATCAGCTATCCTTGATGAGGGCAATATCTTTTTTATGAGTGATTTTCTTCCTAGAACTACGTCTTGACTGCGCTCTTGGAACAATAATCGGCCTACAACAAATTAGCATAAACATTAACTCCACGGCAAAGGATGCCATACTGATCCAAACGAATATCGTTTTCCTCCAGTGCCATATTATCTGTTTAATTAGAGGAAGCTCAGACTCAAGTACTAGAGACGCCGCATATATTTCAGGTATACCAGAACTAGGCTGAAATTCTGCTCGTTGTTCAAGGATCACCTTTAAGCATGATGTCGGCTCATTCCCTTCGGTAAAACCTCTCATGTTTATATTCAATGTCTGCGATTCTGACGTATAACCTGCAAGGAGAGGAAGACTTCTAAGGAAGGTCTCGGCGTAGCGGATAAGCTGGCTTTTGAATTGAAGCATACATGGATAGCTTGGACTGGCAGTCACTTCACCATTTGTTGATAAGAGATCCACTTTAACCTATAGGCATGAAATTCATCGGTAAGCATAACAGAGTAATAATGCACGAAAAATAGCATAGAGCATGCAATTTATACCTGAAAGATCCCAAGTTTTCGATTGTAGTCTGACTCTGGCAATGTTAATGAGATAGCAAGCTTCAAGTTTTGATTAGGAGGAATAACGCGTGATCCTACATAGTTCTCAAGTTCAATATTTTCTTTACAGTTTAAACCGCATGAGACACTGGGACAAGACATAATAGGGACTAGTGCAACAGGACTACTCTTTGTATAATCGAAGTTTAGGGTCTCTGTAATTTGAATCGGTTCTTCAACAATGTAGCGCATTGTAACACCACCTACAACGAACCCTAACACCAGTAGTCCGAACAACAAGAAACACACATATGCTGACCAAAAGAATCCCCAACAAAACTTCATCGTCATCTTCAGAAGCGATTTTTGTCCTTTCACAGGTAGAGCTATTGCCCTCTCGCAAAAAGAACACCACATTCCCAAAAATACAACAATAATGCAGTTGTGCGCCCATTTTAATATACGAAATGGATCAACCACAAACATGAATGAACAATACATTAACAAAATAGGAAATGTAAAGAAGTTAATGAATGCATTGATTTGAAAACCAATTGTTCTAATAACTAGTCCACCAAGAAACATAAGAAAACTCGATACTATTTCATCGAGCTCTTTAGACATCGATCGCGCATTTGCCCTAGCAATAAGAGCCTTCTCCCAACTCTCTTTAGTCTCACCATAATATGTATCAAAGTTCATTTCAGAGTTAAACTTACCATGATCATTCAAGTTGTAATAGTCCCCCTTAGACTTTATCCCCTCATAAACTTTACTTTTTACCGAAATGCCATTCCGATTATAACTTGAGTCCTTTGTATCACTATTAGTAATCATGTAATCAAAAATTTGGAATTCATCAGAATTTTCCAAGCCTTGATTTGCTCTGCAGTTCTTAGACTTTGCCATTGTAAACAGAAGAAAAAACAGTAAAAATTTACCAAAGAGCGCAAAGTTTTCCCAAAACAGAACTCATGTTGGAAAGAATGTGCTGGTTTTGATGAAAGAAATATATGTATTTATAGTGTGAAGGGCATGTGAAGTTAATATTTAAAATCCCAATGAGATTTGTTTTGCAGATGATAAATGGTTCGAGAATGACAATTAATTACCATAAAATTACTGTAAAATTCTCCAAAAGAATCTCAACCAATCACAAAAGTTTTTTTTTTTTTTTTTTTTTTTTATAGCAGTTCTGTCTCTAGCTATATATTCCAGTGCAAATGTTTCCACAAATCAATGCTCATGTTTCAGGATAAGTTAAGGTAAGGTAATGTCATAAGTTGCACACATTTCTATAGTAATGTTCTTTGTAAGGACAAGTTGCTATTACTCATACAGTCACACAAGTGCATTATTCATACACATTGAACAATCGGAATAGATTATATACAATACTGTACCATAAAAAGGTCATAAAATGTTGATGTTGGCTGCCTAGTCTATATGTCGTCTAATCTTCACTGCGACAGGAAGATGATGTTAGTCTATATGTACATGCATGGCTTGTATAGTTTCTGTCATCTTGCATTGCAGTGTAAATTGGACGACGTATTATGAGGAATTGTTTTCTCGCTATGGATGGTGTGAAGGGTCATGCAAAAAAAAAATGCGGCAATCTCAACCGGAGAGAACAGACATAAGTTTGGTTCGGCAGATGCATTAATTTGTTGTAGTGCTGCATTATGTGTGGACAAACGCGCTACAAACTGCGCGGCAAGTCCTTTCTGGATAGCAAATCCGATTCTCATAAATACATATTCGTTCGAACCCGCAGTCATCACGTTGCTATCCATTACCTTCTGCACTCTCCTGAGGAGCTCAACTGCTTCTGAGCCTAACAATCCAAATGTGTCAAATGCAAAGGGGATGAAACTATGTTGGTTAGCCCTACAAGCTCCGTCATGTTTCTCCACTTTTGCTGCTACTGCATTGCTAGCTGCTAGCCCCACCTCAAAGATCCCAGCACCCAACCCAACCATCGGAGACGCCCCTGTAACATCAACACACGCATGTTTACCTTCAGACCAGTTGTAGACCAGAATATCAGCAGAACGTAATGTCGATCTTCCTTCCTTAGGATCAGTAAGAAAGTTAACAGGAGCCTCCTTTTTTTTTAATTTATATATTAATCATGGGTCGAAGGCTTATAAGGACAAAGCCCAAAGGGCTACTGATGCTACCATCTAAGCGTCCACACAACTCTAGCAAATCTGCTTCTCACCTAGCCACATCATCATCAAGAGAAAACACCTAACCACATCATCGTTATAAGAGCATGGGCCTCCTAATTAATCTCGAACCAAGCACGAAGGCTGACCCACCTAAGAATTACATGAGAAATTCCCCCAAACACTATCGATGAAAATTAAACTCATAACCTCTCACTCGTGGGAGTGTTTGAGAGGGATAACAAACCAACTGAACTAGCAGTTGTTTTGCTGCCTAATCTTAGTGATGATAAGATTGCTCTCATTGAATCTTTGGCGGACTTTGCGCGCTAAGGACATCTCAGGCTTGAGCTTTATTTTATACTTATTTTTTCACTAGCACTAGCATTAGGTTTATCGTGTTTAAGTAGTAATTATCGTCTCCTGTAGGCCTTTGGCCCAAACAATAAACCTGCCTTGTTCAACTTATTACAATCTATGAAAAACGTATTTTGTGATTAAAAAAAAAAATTACTAATGTTTGTAGCGCGTTTGTCCTCTACTTTTGTATAATTGCAAATGTTTATCAATTAAAAAAAAAAAAAAAAAAACAATTCTTAATCATCAGAATTTTTTTAGCGTATCTTCATTGCAAGTAAGATTTTTACAGTCATCACCATATAAGGGTCTGTTTGATTCGAGTCCGGGAAATAGATTTTCCGGGAAATTTCAATTTCCCATGTTTGATTAAATGGAAAATAAGCGGTAAATATTTAAAACGACATGATAAGTTAAAATGTTGGGACAAATTGGAGCTCAATTTTGTCGAACTTTCACTACAAACATATTTAAATGATTATCCAGAAAAATTCATGATCAATGTAGCATTATAACTATTTTATCAAAATTTTATTTCCCGAATATTTGCACATGGTAAATCTATTTCCCGGTAAACTCTTTTCCCGCCCGAATCAAACAGACCCTAAATGATTAGTTACAAACATATTAATACAATTCCATATCATTAATCAGCTAAATGAACATCATAGACATCACCCGAACCTTGCTTGCGGAGGAATGGTATGTCCTTAGGGTCTTCTTCGTTAGTGAGCGATGAGATTGAAGAATCAACGGAAGGTCCATCCTTTAAATCATGTGTGTGACTGTCATGAGAATGGTTTGAGCTTTGTCTTTGGCCATCTTGGGAGAGCTTTTCAGATGCAGCAATTCTCATGTCGTCAGTCATGGTGCCTTGTCGTTGGACAAGTGGTGCTTGGACAGAAAGATTACCTTCGAGCATGCTAACTACTGCAGACATTGCTGGCCTAAGAATAGAAGAAGAGTTGGTGCACAATAGACCTACGTTTAACATCCTCAATGCCTCTGTTTGGGAGTAATTTGTTCCAAGGCTTGGGTCAACGAGTTCGAGCAGATTACCCTGTTCTTGTAAGACACAAGCCTGCAGTTTCCATAAGACGGAGATAAATGTCATAATACAAGGATCATTGTCTTTTTCTTACATATTTATGTTTAAGAGGCGTACTTAGCGCCACACAACTCTTGAAAGTAGCGAAGAATAAGTGAACTAGTAGGTTTAAATTTTAATGAACAGGTAGGGGTTCTGTTATATATAATGAAATGATGCATGGATTACCCAATCAAGAAGAAAGACCTCCTCCTCCCTTCGGCTGTAATTTGTATTGCATTTCCCACTCACAATCTCTAATGCAACAACTCCAAAACTGTAGACGTCGGCCTTGTCAGTCAAGTAACCCCTCATGGCATACTCTGGAGCTATATATCCTCTGCAATCACAACAATAATTAATTTGTATGGTTTGCATATATATCAAGTAAATCAAAGAGGGCAATGAACTCACATAGTTCCAGCTATTCGCGTACTGATATGAGTTTTCTTTTTTTCATTAAGTTTAGCCAAGCCGAAATCAGAGATCTTAGCATTAAGATCTTTATCAAGCAACACGTTAGTTGCTTTCATATCTCTGTGAATGACTTTTAATACTGATTCTTCATGCAGAAAAGCTAAACCCCTTGCTATTCCCAGGCAGATCTTAAGTCTTGTTGGCCAATCTAAGATCAGGATTTGCTCCTCACGATCTGGAATATATAACTAAATTTAGTCCGAAAGATGCCATACAAATGTACATTGTGTTGCTTCTCAGAAAATAAACTGATATAAAGCAAAAACATAGAAGCTAAGGGTTACCAAATAGTGCCCGAGCAAGGCTGTTATTTTCCAAGTACTCATAAATCAGTAAAAGCTGGTTCCCTTCGATACAGCATCCAAAAAGCCTCACGAGATGCGGATGTTGTAAACCAGAAAGCATGCCTATTTCATTTACAAATTCACGGTTCCCTTGCTCCGACTTGGAGGACAATTGCTTGACAGCAATCATTGAGCCATCTGGTAGTACACCCTAAGATCATAAACGTAGAAGTTTAAGATAATGCCTCTCATATGGTCTTGTTAGGCGTTTTAAGTTTAAAGTGAGCCTCTCACCAAGAGGGGAATGCATCTCGCTAAGTTCTCTATCTAATCCTAGATTACATGCAGCGCAGCTCAATGGTAACAAAGGATAAATAACAGGGAAAAATACATAAAAATTCTTAAATACCTTGTAAACTGGGCCAAATCCACCTTCACCAATTTTATTTGAAGGATCAAAGTTCCCCGTTGCAGCTTTAATCTGCCGTAAGGTAAAGTACCCAGTTTGTAGTTCTAGGCCTCTAAGTTCTGCCACAGCGTAATCAAATAAAATTTTAGAACCCCCCTTCCTCTAATTAGTAAACCATTAGAAGTGCTTAACAGGTGTATTCTCACCTTTATCCTCAAGGTCTTTTCCACCCAAGTAACCCTTTTTCCGAAGGACAGCTAACATTAATAGCACTGCCACAAATGAAGCGACTACAATGCCGGCAATAGCTCCAGCAGATAGCCCAGTGCGAGGGTCAAAGTCTACAACAAGAAAAGCATTTTGAATGTTGCCACAGAGATATATGTACAGGGAAGAAAGAAGGGTCTATTCGTCAGGAACTTACTTGGTGTCACTGATATAGCGGATATAAGAGGTCCATATACACCTCTAAATGGAAGAGCAGTTGATCCTTTTCCTGACCAGTACAAGTGGATTTCAATAGTGCTTCCAGTAACATTAACTTTGTATTCCTTAATGATCCCCTTGTTAATGCCACCAGCTTCCTCAGCAATATTAAAATCTTTCAAAACTCTATCACCCTGCGGGAATAAAAACAAATGGCAGAAACCTCCTCCCTGTTAGTAATAGAGTATTTGATAATAACAAAGGGAGCAAATTTCTGTTCTGCGTAGGATATGATGAATCACAAAAATAAGCATAGTTGTCAAAACACTTACTTGGATATATACGTCAAATATGCGCTTCCCCCTGGTATTGTTTTTCCGATCAGCTGTGAGCATAATTTCAGCAAAATGAAGCTTCACAGTATAGCTTCCTTTTAGTAAGCAGCGGCCATAGTACTTGAGCGAGAATGGTGCAAGACGAGCTGTCGAGTAGATATCTTCATCTGGCGTCTTTGCACTTGCCATGTAAGGAAGTTTATCATTGCCCAAGAAATCACCTGTGGTGCTACAACCCCACTTATCACTAGAGTAAAATGATGATGGTCCCATGTCAGCTGTGTCCTGTTCGTATCGCTTTCTTTCAAAGGGCAAACTCCGGCCTCCACAATTTATGAACAAGTCATACTCTGTCAATTATATTGGATCAATATATTGTCAGACGTGTTTGCTTTAAGTTCCCTGGCTAAAAACCTAAACTATATCGTTTTGGCATGTTTATAAACTTACTAGTTGATTTCCTGGGACAGGGAAGGTCTTTCTTCAAGCACCAATCAATTCTACAGAATAAATTTTTTGTTTAATGAGTAACTTGGGCTAGCTCGTAAAGAAAAAGAATACTATCATTAGATGGCTAATCCTGTTCCTATAATGTGAACATTAGGAAACTTACGACTTGTTTTCCTGTGATGAGTAGATGGCTATCCTGTTCCTATAAGGTGAACATAAAAAAGTGACATTTACGTCAGAAAAACCAAAGGGATGATTTAACCAAATGAAAGAATCTAGTGAAAGAAACTTACAAATTATTTGTCTGACAACTTGTTGACTGTAATTCTTCAGTAAAATTGTTATAGGATACGTCACTACAAAACACATGAACGTCGTTATCTTAAAGCTTCAACGAGTTGAAATTATTGTAGGTTAAGAACATACATACAAGTTGACTGTGGTATCTGATAACCATTGTGATAGTTGTCCAATCAATGAGTTGTTCGTGAGATACCTATGCCATAAATTCACAAAGCTCTATATGAACAGTACGTACAAACATGATCTGCTCTCATACACAAAACATAAGTTCACGTATCGAAAGAACATTATATTATAATTTATAAGTGGTTATATATATAGTTACATGAATAGTAGATTCCTCAACGGATCCAATGTATCTGGAATCGGACCATTCAATCTGTTGAAGCTTAGGTCACTACAAAGAAAGGATGTTCATAAGACAAAAACTAATAAGAATCAAAGGAAAGCGAACAATGTTTTCTGTAATCAAAGACAACACCTAAAGACAGAATCACTTAACGGAAAAAAAATGAATACAGAGAAACTTACAGCTTTTCCATATTTAACATTCGTTGTCCAATGTATGAAGGGATTGGACCAGTAATTGAACTATTTCTTAGAACTCTGTACATGCAAGTTAAGCTTAGTCCACTATGAAAAACTAGAATAACAGATCAAACTAAAATAACAGGAAAAAAATATTTTGATTTCAACTCACAGGTCAGTTAACTTGGTCAGGTCTTCTAGATTCGGAAAGGGCATATTTGACACGTTCAGGTCCGTTATCCTCCTGAAACAAATTGAACTGATTAAATAGTGCAGATTATCTGCCTGCATTGCAGTTTATCTGACATCGAAAGGATTATTTGGAGAAGGTAGACTTACAGTTGTGTTAAGTTTGTCAAGAGGGATATGGTAGCAGGAATAGGCCCCTCCATTGATGTTCCTTGCATATCCCTGCGTAAGGAAGATCGCACTCTTAAAGTTGTCTTGAACAAATTATAATGATTATGTCTACACCAAATCCGCAAATACGCATTTATTAAAAGATCAGTTCATTACTCACAGCCTATCAAGATTTGTCCAGTTTCCAATGAACTCGGGTATCTTCCCAGACAAGCTAGCTCCATCTATCCTACTGCAAACAGTAACTATTTAGACGGGCAGATTCAGATTTCGGAAACTCAATGGAGTAGAATCAACTTACTTACAAGTCTGTTAAGTTCTTCAAATTACCAAAGGTATCTGGCAACACTCCTGTATAGTCGTTCCCACCAAGCAGGCTGTAATGTTACAAAATATGCAAGTTATCAATAACTCTTGTATCTCTGCATCGTAACCTTACTGTACGCAGTAAAAACTATAGAAAAGAAGGTCCTACGCTCTTCTCAAATTGACCAAATTTCCGAGATCTCCAGGAATGGGCCCTCCAATCTTATTATCTTGAAAATTCCTGCAAAAAAAACTTGAGTTAGTACAACTGAGTAGTTCTATTCATTTTTTTCCATCCGACGTAAGCAAGTCTCCGTTGACTGAATGTGGTAACTGGTAACGACAACATTTTACATAAGGCGGGACTCCAACGTACATAAAGAATGAGTAGTTCTATTTTTATTGAAAGCTCAAGGAGCTAGTTTAACTTTGAATCTTACAGGTACTCCAACGTACGAATATTGCCAATTTCCCTTGGAATGGTTCCAGTGACGAGGTTACCCAATAGAGATCTGTGATGCACAAATGAGTTCAATTATGTTATCAACTTATATATTAACTGCGGTAATGCAGGCGCATTTAATGGAACTGCAACATAGACACTGTGTATAATGTGGTGATGTGTGCACATAGACTAAATATGGCAAAACCATTAGCACAAAGGGGAAGATAAGCGATAAAGTTACATAAATCACAGTATTGGATAAAGCACAAGAAGAATGGAAACTTACAGAAAAACAAGTGGAAGTGATGCCCATGCTCGAGGAATAGTCCCAGTGAGATAGTTGCGAGTGAGGTCTCTGTGCAAAGAAACAAAATGTTGATGAGGTGTTGGAAGTTCTGATTTCTTCATGCATGAATAGATTGATTTCACTTCCGTAAATTGACTAGATTAAAACTTCTTCATATTTATGTATCGGCATGGTGCCAGGCTATCAGGAACTACATTGGCATCAAGAATAGTACTACCTAAAATTGTAAATTTGTTTGGGTCACCAAAACACGAAATTATAAAGATCTGGTCATCACTTACAGTTGACGCAAATACGTAAGGTTGGCAAATTCAAATGGTAGTTCTCCATGTAAGTCCAAAGACCTGAGCTCACTGAAATAATAGTTGGCTTTATCAACAAACAAACACTACAACAGATGTCAGACACAAAAGAACATTGAAATCGAAATGGCCTACATGGTTGTGACATGGCAAATGGTGGAACTGTTGAAAGTGCAGTCACAGGTAACATTGTTTAATGACCCGTTGTTGTAGTTTATATTTAAACCTTGCCCTGTACGACAGGAATTCGGGTTCACATTCCATTGTTTAATATCCAACTTTGAGGATATCTGTCGAAGCGTTTGTACTGTTACAGCACAAAGTAGGGAAAATTAAGATTAATTACAGCAACAACAACAACGACAAAATGAACACTCGATAGTTGAAATAATTTACGTCTGGGTAGATTACTTTCCTTATTTCACCACAAGAGTTTATTCACGTAGACGACAGAATACGCTCTTGTGGTGGACTGGCGAGGGGATGATAATAGTCCACCTCGGCGTATACCAAATCGAAATGCAGTATGTACTAAACATTCTAAATGAATTGTATCAGGAAACCTACATCTTCCTCCCACATACCTACACCTACTACCAAAATAAAGTCAAATTTTTATCAAGTCAAGTCAATGAATTTGTTTCTTACATTAAACAAAGAAACAAAAAGGCTTATCTCACATCAACTATGGCTAACTAGTCCATATAACTAAGAAATATCAAAATCTTGTTTGACTCCTTTTTTTTGAAATGGTCTTCATGATATTGACATAAAAACTATTATATAAGAAATTTGGATAAAAAGATGGACAACAATGACACAAAATAATTTAATTTCCATTGATTTCAAAATATTTTGGTCAAAAATACATTGTTTAGATTCCATAAAGATGAACTTGTAATATAATCAGTTCTGCTAGCTCACGTAAACCAGAGAATTTTATATGTGTAGCTTACTTGTATGTGGGTGTGTACACCCAATCACAAAATGCCATGTGGCAATAATAATATAACCTAGTATGGGTTTAGTTAACCCTAGTGGGCTTGATCAGTTTTTCAACCATTTTATAGACACGTGGCATCATATGATTGGGTGTACACACCCACATACAAGTTGGCTACACATATAAATTTTTTTGCACGTAAACTATTCTTCCTTTAATATAAAGCGCAGCTCCCAAGGGCAAAAAATTCTTATACCACACAAGCAAAGCGTCAGTGCCATGTCAGCAAACTTTTATTATATTTCCAATTTTAACCCTACTTAAAAAAATATTTCTCCATTTATCCCTACTTCACCAATTTCTCTAAAAATTAACAGTTATCATGTTAAACCGTTTCGGAAAAGACGTCAAACCATTTGGAAGAAGATGTCGAAAAATCGTGTAACTACAAATAGAAGACGTTAAACAGACGCAACTTTTTGGTAGAAGTTTGGATTTGGAAGATATATAAAGAAACGAAAACGTCCCTACAAATCCCTCTTTCTTTTTCTTCTCTCTCCGTTCTCTGTTAAAAGGTACACCCACTTTCTTCTCTTCATTTTTTTTACGAAAGAAATAGATTTACATTCTATAGTATATAACCTCTCAATTTTAATGGATTCAGTGTTATTTAAGGTAGATTGCATAGTTAATTCTAGAAAGTCAGAACTAAGAAGTATGTACGTAACTAATCAAATAAAAATTGGGCAAATTTTTTATTTTATTCATGTTTATAATCATTGATTACTATTACTTTCTATTTGTGCATTTCTTTTTATTCCTGTTTTGAAATCTTTTCGATCCTTGAAAATCAATTAAAATAATTTCTTTCTAATTATGTGATAAATTTGATTAGTTTTGAATTTTTTTATTGCCAAAAAGTTTCTTTAAGGACCCTTAATTAAAGCTACTTAAACTTTTGATTGTCAATTATTGCCAAAAACTCTCTTTTACATTTTTGGAATTCAAAATTTTCTGTTATGAGTGTGATAAAGTTTTGGAATTTAAAATTATATAAGAATACCAAGATCAATGTTATTTTCATCTGCTTTTGCAGATAATTCAAGAATGTCAGGGCAAACCAGCAAATATTAACATGGTGACATGAAAAAAAATTATTGTGGAAGACTACAGACTATGGATAGTTGAGCCAGACCAAAATGTTTTTCTAGACATAAGGTATTGTTCAGAGCAAATTAAACATTTAGGTTATGCAATTTTGTTGAATGGTTAAATCTTATTGAATTAAAGCACTGACAAACCTTTACACATGACAGTGATAGTGATTAATATTTATTTTGCTATGGTCATTTGTGATTAATTGTTTCTTAGATTATAATGATTGATAAACTGCTTACAATGTTTACATACGTCTTGGAAGTACCTAAAGAAAATATCCTACTTAAAAATGAAACAAATGATCGATTGTAATCAAATTGGATAACAATATTGATAATAATGTTAATGCCTGATTTTGGTCTACAACAACTTTTGAAATTTTTATGGAGGAAATAGATGATGGAACTGGCTCATCTAATATTGCTAAGGAAAAAAGAGTTGAACGTTAGTGCATTGCCGAGTTTCTCTCATTGGAAGGATATAACTACTTAGGTAATTTTGAATATGATAGTGTTAGACAGAATAGAGGTGGTGGAGGAAGTGGGGTTCTGTTACTACCCTGGGACAAAATTTATCATGTTTACTAACTTAGAAGTGGGCAGAAGCATGTTGGATAACTTTGTTTGGATGTTATAAAAGGTTGTGATTTGTACTTTTGTAGTTCATTTACAAGTAGGGAGCAAGTATATATACTGACTTCTTTACATTATGTTGCATTTGGTTAGAACACACATCCTTAACTCCTAGCTCTCGGGAACCCCCTAAACTTAGATCTTACTCTGTATGGTTTAAACTTAATCTTACCAGTAAATGGATGTGCAACCACAGTTCTTATCTCTTCAACCTGCAACATATATTGTTACTGTATCATATGAGGTGAAGTAATTACTATATGTCTATTTGTTGGTTGTCCGATTATTTTTTCATTGCCTTTTTGACATATTATTTTTGGAACCAGATAGACCTCATCCATTTGTTTTATAATTGTTGCATCAGAGCTTTGTTAATAATCAACCAGATTCCATTACTAGCAGGCTGACTGGACTTACAACAATAAGGTTGAAGGTTCCCATTTGATAATGACTTGACGGTGTTGTGTTTCAGACACATTACAAAACAAAGGAAAAGCTTCTTTCAGTTGGTCAAGTCATTATCCTTACACTGGGAACTAAAGACGATTTCATTTGGAACTGCTGACAAGCAAGTGATATAGACTTGGGCAACTGGAATTTGAGTTTTTCAGGTACTCTAATAACAGAATTTTATAATTCAGCATTGTCATCGATTGGTTGACAGCGGTTGGGAGGTTTATATGTCTATATTATAATGAAAAACCAACCTGTGACTCTTTGTGAGGGTTATGGTGGAGGTTAAATCATCTATGCTAATGATGGAAGTATCTACGAGGGAGAAAATGAAATATTTACCTTTTATTGGCTTAAATCTCTTTTTAGGTGCAAGTCCTTTAGTACATGTATTCAATAATTCTTTGCTGTGTATCATTTTTATATTAAGTGTGAGATGTGTATACATTGCCAAAAAATTTAATAGCCAGATGTCCCAAATTTGCTTCAATATTATTTTTTAATTTACTATATAAATACTTTAGATTGTACTCTTTAAGAAAAATATTTTCAAGTCATTACTATCATTCAAAAATTATTTCAAGCTTCCCGTCCAACACGGACGGGCTCAAAAGCTAGTTGTTTATTGTTACAATAGTTCACGTGGGCTCTATAGCGCTTCGGGCACCTCAACGGTTACAAAATCTATTCGAAGTAACTTTAACCGTTGACCATAAGCGCTTTTGGTCAAAGTTTGCATGACATTATCACCTTCAACAACCACATAATTGACAACAATGATTTGTTTATTCCATACACCATCTAACAAACTCGAGATACACATTAATGTTAATCTCAATAAAAAAATTGACTGATGAATATAACTCGTCACTGTAAAAAATAAAATAAAAAAATGAATATATGTAGAGGGGTTTGCCGAAATAAAAATAAATCGATAATTTTATCTAAAATCAAGCTTAATATTTGGCGTAAAAAACAAGCAAATTATGCATCTTCATGCAACAAAATTAAGCTATTTCAAATGAAATTTGAAGTTGAAATTTAAGGATAAACAAAAACATATATGATGAGATAAGAATCTAGCTAACCTTCATAATCAGGTAGAACTTGAGCTTGAGATGATCCAAAGTTCAGAACAAGAAACAGAAGTAGTATATGAAGAAGAAGAACAGAACAACTTCTCTGCTTAAACATCATTGGTTGAAAACAGGGAAGAGAGAGAAGCAAAGTGACCAACTGCAAAACAAGTAATACTTGATGAGTTGATGTGTATATAGGTACTAGGAAGATCATTTGTTCACATTTATAGGAAATCCATTTGTTCACTTTTTTGGAAAACAAGAAGCAAGAGTCAAGAGTCTATGTGTGAACTGTAGGAAATTGTTATCAATGTGGCCCATCTGCATCTACACCTGATCACACAGATTATGACTTTTTCATGGAAGTGATGGTTAGTCCATTTCCAATGGTATGGGTGTGTGTTTAACTGTGTGCGTGTGTGGCGCGAGACATTCTTGTGGGTGAGTGGCAAGTAGATAGGTCTGATAACTACTGTGATGTTGTAACTAACAAAGATGCAAAGAGACAGACAGAGAACTGATATTCCACTCATAAAGCTTTTAACCTTAACATCTACTTACATCTTACTTATATGCTCATTAATATGCATACACAAAACCTACGACACATACCGATATACCCTTATATATCTAATAAGGTCACACAAAACCTACGACACATACACATACCGATATACCCTTATATATCTAATAAGGTCAATCACACATACCGATATACCCTTATATATCTAATAAGGTCAATCCGCGTGTTTGGTTTAAAGACATGTGCCTAGCTACCAGTTTCACCGGTTGATATACGTTGAGATAGTTTTGTTCTACGAAAATATTATGCGATTCTCACCCGAGATGTGAGAATGAGGATGAACAGGTAACTTTTGTTGGTAATCTAGATGTCGACAAATATTCACTGAGATGTGAGATGATATTGGTTTATATGTAGTTGTGTTGTTCAGTATTGTTCATCATGTAGTCAAGAGTCAAGACCAAGTTGTGAGCAGGCAGATGTTAAAACAGTAAATGCCTGTTTGATTCATGGAAATCGCTAAAACATTCCTTATGATGCTAACAGGAAAAGATATGAACTCATTACAGGCATGATTTATACTTTATGTGTATCATGAGTAGTTTATAAGGGTACATATATATCAGACATTAATCAGCAAAATGAACACTATAGAGATCACCCAGAAGCTTGCTTGAGGAGGAATGCTCCTTTGTGTATTCTTCGTTGGTAAGAGAGATTGAAGAATCAACCCAGGGTCCATCCTTAGATACGCTTGTCTGACTGTCGTGAGGGTAGAGTGAGCTTTGTGTTTGGCTATCTTGTGAGAGTGTTTCAAAGGCCTTACGTCTCATGTGGTCAGTCATTGAGCCACGCACAACTAGTGGTGCTTGGACAGAAAGATGATCTTCAAGCATACTAACTACTGCAGACATTGCTGGCCTTAGAGTAGGAGAAGGGTTGGTACACAAGAGACCTATGTTTAACATGTTCAAAGCCTCTTCTTTTGAGTAGTTTGTTCCAAGGCTTGGGTCAACAAGATCGAGGAGATTACCTTTTTCTTGTAACACATAAGCCTGCAGTTTTCATAAGACAGAAAAATAAAAGCCATTATCTTAGTGTCATTAATTAATCAGCATATGTAGCGCATTTTGTGCAGAAAATAATTCATGCTGCCATATATTGATATATATATTGTGAAATGAAGCATAGATTACCCAGTCAAGAAGATAAACAAACTCCTCCTTTGGTCTGTAATTTGTATTGCTTTTGCCGCTGACAATCTCTAGTGCAACAATTCCGAAACTGTAAACGTCGGCCTTTTCAGTCAAGTAACCCCTCATTGCATACTCTGGAGCCATATATCCTCTACGAACACAAAAAACATACAGAATTAGGATTTAGAATAACCAAAACATGTTTAGTTTGAATTGTATGGTTCACACATACAGGAAAAGGCAAAAGGAATGAGAAATGCAGTTAGACTCACATAGTTCCAGCTATCCGAGTACTGATATGAGTGTTCTCTTCTTCATCAAGTCTAGCTAAACCAAAGTCAGAGATTTTAGCATTAAGATCTTTATCAAGCAACACGTTAGTCGCTTTCATATCTCTGTGAACAATTTTCAATACTGATTCTTCATGAAGATAAGTTAACCCCCTTGCTATCCCCAGGCAGATCTTAAGTCTAGTTGGCCAATCCAAGTTTAGATTTCGGTGTACACCATCTAGATTGTAAAACAAACTCTTGTCAACGGAAGGCCAACAAAAGTGTTGCTTTTCAGAACATAAACTGATATAAAGTAATGACATAGAAGCCAAGGGTTACCAAATAGTGCTCGGGCAAGGCTATTATTTTCCATGTACTCGTAAATGAGTAAAAGCTGGTTCCCTTCAATACAGCATCCAAAAAGCCTCACAAGGTGCGGATGTTGTAAAGCAGAAAGCATGCCAATTTCATTTACAAATTCGCGGTTCCCTTGCTTTGACTTGGAGGAAAGTTGCTTGACAGCAATAATTGAGCCATCTGGTAGTACACCCTAATAACACAGAAGGCGAAGTATAAAAATAAATCATATTAATACAGGCATAGGTAAGACAAAGGGAAATGACCTGGGATAACATATACCAATTTTTAGGTACCTTGTAAACCGAGCCAAATCCACCTTCACCTATTTTATTTGAAATATCAAAGTTTCCAGTTGCAGCTTTAATCTGCCTTAAAGTAAAGTAACCAGTTTGAAGCTCCAGGCCTCTAAGTTCTGCCAAAAGAGTGGGATCAAATAAAATTTAAAATTTTGTAAAGCGAAAGTTACGTATTAATATCAAAAGATAATACTGAAAATTGTTCCACCAAACTTGAAATATATATACAGGCATTACTATCAAAACAATAACTGAAAATTCTCCTTATCACCTTTATCCTCAAGGTCTTTTCCTTCCAGGCAACCTTTCTTCCATAGGACCGCTAAAATGATTAATACCACTGCCACAAATGAAGCGACTACAATGCCGGCAATAGTCCCAGCAGATATCTTGGTGGGAGGCTTGAAATCTTGAACAGTAAAAGTGTAAATGTTGCCACAAGGATGTCAATATAATATAGTGGGAGAAAATAAAGAAGTTGATATCTAAACAAATCCCTGGGAACTTAGTACTTACTTGGTGTCACTGATATAGCTGATATAAGAGGTCCATAAACACCTCTATTTGGAAGCGCAGTTGTCCCTTTTCCTGCCCAGTACAAGTGGATTTCAAGAGTGCTCCCAGTAACCGTAACATTTTTGTATTCCTTAACGATGCCCGTACTAGTTCCTCTAGCTTCCTCGGCAATATTAAAATCTGACAAAACCCTATCACCCTGCAGAAACAAAATCAAATGGCAGTATTGATTTGTATGTTAAATAAAAGAGGATCAGTTCAGATACCCCTCCCTCATAGCTATAGGGAATTTGATAATAACAAAGGGAGCAAACTGCTACTTTGCGGATATGATGAATCACAAACAACAGCATAGCGCACTTACTTGGATATATATGTCAAATATGCGCCTCCCCCACCCCGTGGTATTGTTTGTCTGATCAGCTGTGAGCATAATTTCAGCAAAATGAAGCTTCACCGTATAACTTCCTTTTAGTAAGCAGAGGCCGTAGTACCTGAGTGAGAATGGTGCAAGACGAGCACTTGAGTAGATATTTTCATCTGACCTCTCTGATATTGCCGTGTAACTACCTTTCTCATTTCCCAAAAAATCGCCTGTAGTACTACAAGCCCACTTTTCATTAGAGATAAATGACGACGCACCCATCTCTCCTCCGTCCGATTCGTATCGTTTCCCTTTAATGGATAAGCTCGGGCCTCCGCAATTAATGAACAACTCATACTCTGTCAAAGAGAACGAGCCCATATATTGTCAAATATTCTGGCTAGATACCGACAGTATATGGTTTTTACATTTTAAATTTATAAACTTACGACTTGATTTCTTGGGGCAGGGAAGGTCCTTCTTCAAGCACCAACCAATTCTGCGGAATAAAATTTTCAGTGTACTTACATGCTTGGCCTAGTTCGTAAAGGAAAGGAATAGGATTGTAAGATGCAGGACTTACGAATTGTCTTCCAGTGATGAGTAGATGGCTATCTTTTTCCTATCATGTGAACATAAGGAAGGGGCATTTACTTAAATACAAAAACAAAGGGATGCTATAAAGGATAAAATAATCTAGTAAAAGAAACTTACAAGTTAGTTGCCTGACAACTATCTGATTCCAAACTTCTAGTAAAATTGTTATAGGATATGTCACTACAAGACACATTAAAACCTCATTATGAAAGTTTCAGCGAGTTGAGCTCATTGCAGGTTAACAAAATACGTACTAGTTTTCCTTGGCATCGGATAACCATTTTGATACTTGTCCAGTCAACGAGTTGCTCGTCAGGTACCTAGGTCATAAATTGCATATATGATATATCGTTTAAAGTTAGAGATTCCAAAGTTTCATATGAAGACTAGAAACAGAGATCATCTGCTGTCACATATAAAACTGTAGTTCCTACATCGAAAGAACGACAAAAATATAATAACTGTAGTTTATAAATGGCTATATAGTTACATGAATTCTAGCTTTCTCTGCGCCAAATTATTTGGAACCATACCATTCAATCTGTTGAAACTCAGGTCCCTACAAAGTACAAAGAAAGGAAATTCATAAGACAAAAACTGAGAAGAATGATGTTTATGCTCAATACTGAGCCTCCAACTATGTTCGAATAAGTAATTTACATACTTAACTATAAAACATGATTTTGGTAGTTTCTTAGAACCCTATTAAAAAAAGAGAAGAAGATAGAAAGTGCAAATACAAAATAAAGAAACTTACAGGTTTGTAATCTTTGTTAAACTTTGTCCAATGTATGGAGGGATAGGACCAGTAATCGAACAATTTCTTAGAACCCTGTTCAAAAAAGGAAGCTTAGTCCAATTTAAACAACTTGAACAAGAACAATTTAAGGCTAACAGAAGAACTTGTGAGTTTTAACTCACAGTTCTTTTAACTGGATGAGATTTCGCAAATCCGGAAAGGGTATATTTGACGCGTTCAGGTCAGTTATCCTCCTGAAACAAAATGGATTCATTAACAGAACTGCAGTACTCAGTTGTCATCGAAAAGCATTAAGTGTACAAAAGTACATGGTAGACTTACAGTTCCGTTAAGTCTGTCAAGAGTGAAATGGTAGAAGGAATAGGCCCCTCCAATGATGTTCCTTGCATATCTCTGCATAAGATGGAAATAACGCTTTTAAATTGTCTAGAAAATTCTCATGTTTCTGTCTACTAAAAAATTATGACGTGAATTACTCACAGCCTATCAAGTTTTGTCCAGTTTCCAATGAACTCAGGTATCTTCCCAGACAAGCTAGCTGCATCTATCCTACTGCAAACAGTAACCAAGTTAAACATGTAAGCAATAAAGATTACAAGAACCCAGTAAGTAGAATCAACTTACAAGTCTGTTAAGTTCTTCAGGTTACCAAGGGTATCTGGCAACGGTCCTGTGTAGTCGTTCCCACCAAGCAAGCTGTAATGTAAGAAAATAATTTACGACAATTATGGTAAGCTTTTGTACCATAATCAAACTGAACAAAGTTTAACATATACAAAAGAATAAATTAAAATCTTACGCTCTTCTCAGATTGACCAAATTTCCAAACTCTTTAGGAATGGGTCCTTCCATCTTATTATCTTGAAAATTCCTGCAGACATTACTTAAGTTAAAGAGAATAGTACTTTACATATTGAAAGCTCGGTTAGTTTAACTTTGCATCTTACAGGTCCTCCAGCGTACTGATATTGCCAATTTCCTTTGGAATGGTTCCAGTGACGAGGTTTCCCAATAGAGATCTATAATTTACAAGAAAAAAAAAAAAAAAGATTCAATAATGTTATTCAGTTAATGCTCCTTTTAGTATATAAACTGCACTAATGCAGATATTTCCAGAGGAACTGCAACATAGACTATTCTTGGTAGAATGTGCAGTTAACCAGTTATAGACTAAAATAATCAATAAAGTTATGCCAAATTCTCATCTTTTTAGCTACTATAATTGTTGCAACATGTTGAAATATACCAAGCACCAAGCAGGTAGTAAAGATGAAGCAGAGGACGAAGTGAAGAACTTACAGAACAACAAGTGGAAGTGATGCCCATGCTCGAGGAATAGTCCCATTGAGATAGTTGCGAGAGAGGTCCCTGTGTAAGCAAAAATAAAATGGTTTTAAAAGCTTGATGAGGTATATGGATTTTAAAAGCAAAGATATGGTCATCAGTTAGACACTTACAGTTGACGCAAACGCTTAAGGTTGGCAAATTCATCAGGTAGCTCTCCATGTAGGTTGAAATCCTTGAGCTCACTGAAATAGAAGTTGGATTAAAACAAAAACAAAAAAGAAAGACCTCATCAAAAAGAAAGAAACTCGAAATTGAAACGACCTACATGATTGTGACATGGCAAATGGTGGAGTAGTTGAAATTGCAATCGCAGATAACATTGCTTTCGGAAGTTCCAGAGGTTACATTTAAACCTTGGCCAGATGGACAGCTTGAATTCACCTTCCATTCTCTAATGTTCAATTTTGTAGCTAGTTGCTGAAGCACTTTTACTGTTTAGCACAATGTAGGCAGTTTAAAACATGCACACACACACAAACACAGAAAAACTGAAACATTTCATCAAACAGTTAATCCTCAAAACAAATTCAAATTCATTTTGCCACATTCAAAACACATATCACTATATAAAATGAACACATCATTGATCATTGGATTGTTCTGAGTTCTAACCAATAATGCTGTCAGGGTTCAAACCCTAAGACCACTAGTACAGTAACACTGTTACATTATCATCATTGATCAGTGATCACCCAAAGGATTTTCCGTATGAGCTTTAACTATAGCACTAATATTAAAACATTATGCTATTTTTTTTTTTTTCGACAAAGTTTTACTAGACCATACCAAATACCAACTTACCAAGTTGCAAGAATGGCTCAGTCTATGATTGAGAAAGGTGTGGAAAAATAGCCCAATCTGTATTAGCTGCCAATTAGCTGCATGGTAATATGACCCACAGAGGTACAGATTGAGACATACAACAATTTGATAAGAATCAATTAAGAGGAAGGTACAGGGTTGTTATCAATTATTTCCACATTTGACCATATCATATTCTCATGTCACTATTATTATTATAAAAAAATTATATGTATAGATATTTTGGATAATATGATAATGGTGAAAATGTACTCGTGTCACTATTATTAATAATAATAATAAAAAAAAAAGTCGGGTTTGCTATTCAGAAAGGACTTGCAGCGTAGTTTGTTTGTAGCGCGTTTGTCCTCTACTGTTGTGTAATTCCTTGAGTTTATCAATAAAATGGTTTTTCGTTTTAAAAAAAAAATGGATATTATGAAACTAGTGAAGATCCACTCTAAGTTTATCAACAAAATGAATTGGTTTATTAAGTTTTTTATATATTGCTTGACTCATAAAAGACCTCTTAATTAAAGTTGGTTGATTATAGTGATAATATAAAAATTATAATGCTAACACGCAATTCTTAATACGATTTATATATTAGGAATCGGGTGTTAGTGTAGAATAAAAATATACAAAAAAAAAAACTATTGGATAAGAAGCATATATAGAAGTTCAAAAGTTTTTTTCAACTAATTATTAACAAAATATAAAAAAACATTGAGATAAAATTCAAAAAACCATGAAAAAAAGTTTGAGTTGAAGAACTCAAGGTTTCTTGATCATTACAAGAGAAAAGAGTTACAGTATGTACCTTCATCATCAGGTAGAACTTGAGCTTGGGATCTGAAATCTTGAAATAAACTCAGAAACACAAACACAAGAAGAAGATGAACATGAACATGAACATGAACATGAACAGAAACAGAACAACTTCTCTGTTTCAACATCAATGCTTCTTTGAAGTTTCTGAGATTAATACATTGGAATAAGAAAGAGATGTAGTAGACCATCTTATACAAGCTCATTAAAACAGTACCAATAGAGTAGTGCCATGTGGACAAACTGTAAACCATAAATCATAAATCATAAATGCAAAGTTTTATTCTATACTACAAGCAAAATGTAGTCGGCCATAGTGTAGGCTGGACTGCTGGAGTCGCACCATGGGAGTTACAAGGCCAAACCACGAGGCATTTTAATCATGAACCTAGTCCATGGTGCTACCTCTTTTTAAATTACGTGAGAAAACTTTTTATCAAACAATCAACTACTGACGTAGTGGCTTATTGGATTAGATGATGAAATAAGTAGATATTGTCAAATTATTGTATGCTACCGGGCACCATGATCCACAACATAATGTACAACAAAAATTCTAAACATGACAACAAATTCCAACATAGTGATCACTTGTAGCGTATAGTCGTATACCATCTAACAATCTCGAGATACACACAAATGCCAATTTCACTAAAAATCAATGGTAGAAAGAACTCGATTGTTCATAAGAAAATAGAGAGTTTGATATATACATGATGGAATTTATTAGATGAAAAATAAGTTTAAAAGTAGCTAAACGTACACTAGGTAATAATGCTAAATATACGACATTTTTTTCCACAATCAAATTTAATATTTGCTTTCAAAGCTATTCTACTCCTTTGTGAGATAAGAAAGTTTAATGATCACAATCAAAAGTTATTCTAGTATTGATACATTGAATATTACATAAAAAATTATCACTGTAGATATCAGTGATATGATGTCTTTTATGTACCTGGGTATATCGAAGTAAATATAAGGGGCTGTTTGGCAATAAAAAGTAAATTTATTTTTATTTATAGTAAAAATAAAAAAGTAAAAAGTTAGTTTGGTAATGCACTGACTAAAAAGTTGAAAAAGTTAAAAAGTTAGTTTGGCAACACATCCTAAAAAAAGTAAAAAATGATAATGACGAAAATACATAAAAAATAATAAGAAATGAAGAAAAAAAATTTAAATTTGATTGTAAATCAAAATTAAACAAGAAAATAAGAAAAAATAAACCATTTTTTTACAGAATCTCAATCAGAATTATCGAAAATAATAATTAATAACATGATTATAATTGGTGTGGTGGTATTTTTATCATGGTGAAATAAAAAGAAGAAGAAAAGAAAGTAAATTAAGAGAAGGACAAACAATAAAGATAAAACATTAGCATGTTTGAACTAAATTTTCATCCATCACAAAATTCATTCCTATGTGTAGATTTCTACAACAATTAGAATGTTTCAAACATGATCTAATTAGGGGAAAAAATAACGATACATTTAACTTTTTATGTTATTGTGAATTTTACTTTTTGAAAGTAAAAAGCTAAAATTTTGAGCTTTTTCTGACAGCAAAAATTTTGCTACGAAAAAATAAAAAAGTAATTGCATCCATACCAACTTTTTGATTTTTTTACTTTTCACAACAAAAAAGTAACTTTTTTACGTGTAGCCAAACACCCCATAAATCTCATATAAATAGTATAAACGATAAGATTTCGCGAGATCTTACACCATAGCTTCAACTATCACCTTTTACCAAAAAGGGGTATTTTATATTTAATCCCTCTAGAAGATGGGTAATTAGCATTTGGTCTAATTTTTATCGTTTATTAGTAAATGGTCTATTTTTCATCACTTAACTATCAGTCAACCCAGTTGACTAGAGTCAAGGCATCCAAATTTTCTTAATGACTATACTACCTTTTTGCGTGACTAGCACGTGACAACTTAAAACTCAAAAAACATAAATTATCCTCCAAAATTAGTGTATGGTCCTCATTTCTCATATTTCGTTTCAAATATAGTCCCTAGAAACAGTAATATGAATAATCATGGAAGTTATCTTACCTGAATTGGAGTGAACTTGAACATGTAACCACCACCAATGGATTTAAATAATTGGTTTCCAATGGATCTATAATTTTCACTATTGGATAAAGTTCATCAGATCTTGTCACATGGATGGATATGATAGAATTTAAGTTGTGTCACATGGTAGGCATGTAGTTCTCAATGGATCTTTAATGTACATCGTTGGATGAAGTTCACAAAATCTTGCCACGTGGAAGATATAACATAGGGGTTCTGGTTATCGAGTTTTAAGTTGTCACGTGCTAATCACGTGAAAGGGTAGTTTGGTCATGAAGAAAATAGGGATGTCTTAACTCTGGTCATCTGGGTTGACTAATAGTCAAGTGACAGAAAAAGACTATTTACTAATAAATAATAAAGATTGGACCAAATACTAATCTCATCTTTTAGAGGGACCAAATACAAAATAACCCCAAAAAAACCTATCACCTACACTAAAACATTAAAACATTGTTTTTCCACAAATTCTTCGCAAATCAAACTGACCCAAAGTATTAATAGGCCCTATCATTAAGTTGGAAAATAGATTAGTCCATTGTCCACAAAGGTTTACGTGGAAAAATAGCCTATGTTAGCTCTTCGCAATCGCACTGCGATAAGACCCAAAGATTGGGACATACAACAATTGACAAACAATAATAAAGACTAGGGTGGAGGGTAGTTAACTATCAACAACTCTAAGTTTGGCTTTATCAAAAGAACTAGTGTATTTTAGTCAAATTTGTGTTACAAAATTTTAAACCTCAATTTTTATGGAGTGGGAAATACCCCTAAATTTTATTCAGCTTTATATCTATATATCTATATAATAGCTAAACACAAACGGTCCCACATTCTCTCTCCTAGGTGGTATACTAAATAATCTCCAAGCTCTCACAAATTTTCTCATTTTTAAAAAAATAAATAAAATATAATTGGTTACTTTAATAATTATATAACTAATTGTTTTTCTCTATATTTCTTCTTCATTTTCCACTAAACCAAAAATCTTAACACTTTTTATTCACTCTCCCACTAAGCACAAACCTCTCAAATTAAAATCAAAATACAAAAAATAGCCAAAACATAAATTAATCAAACATAAGTAATACAGACTGTCTAATAAAGCTCTTTCTCATACCCCAGTGCGTAGCACAGGTTACCCAACTATATCTATATAACAGTTAGACCCATGCGGTCCCACATTCTCTCTCCTAGGTGGCATCCTAAATGATCACTAAACTCACAAATTTTCTCCTTTGCATTTGACACATTTGGATTGCTAGGCTCAGAAGCAGTTGAGCTTCTCAGGAGAGTGCAGAAGGTAATGGATAACAACATGATGACTGCGTGTTCGAACGAATATGTATTTAGGAGAATTGGGTTTGCTATCCAGAAAGGACTTGCCACGGAGTTTGTAGCGCGTTTGTCCTCTATTTTGTGTAATTTTTTGAGCTTATCAATAAAATAGTCTTTATCTTAAAAAAATACAAATATAATTGATCTATAAGTAATTTTTGCTTTCCTCTACATTTCTTCTCCATTTTTCACTAAACAAAAAATCACACTTTTTATCCACTCTCCCATTAAGCACAAACCTCTCAAATAAATCAAAACAAAAAGAATATCCAAAACATAAATTAATCAAACATAAGTAATACAGGCTGTCTAATGAAGCTCTTTCTCATACCGGCCCGATGCGTAACACGGCTTCCCCATCTTGTAAATAGTAGAATAGATATGAAAATAAAATCTACATTTCACCATATGATGTCACCATTACTATTGAATTTTTTTTACGGTATTATGATCAAAAGTTGCAGTTCTATTATTTTAGAATACAGAGTACAATTACTCTCTAGTGTAAACCGTAGAGAGGTTATCTAGAATTCCAAATACACAAAACATAGCCATGACCTGCAAAAAGGGAATTAGAGTCCACTATTAATAAGTTCCTTACATCCAACTCATGTATAAGCTTAATTATAAGAGATTTTCGGACACACGTCACCACTTTTGGGGAAATATTTGCACAACGTCACCACTTTATTTTTTTATTTGCGTTTAGTTACCATTCCGTCCTAGCCTCATTAGTTGACCAAGTCAACTATTAGTTCACTTAGTCAAATATACGCTGATTGCGATCGAGCTTCAATAAATTAAGAAATTGAAGAACAACGAACTAAAGAACAACAACAAAGAGAAAAGAGAAAAAAAAAAAACCTACATCTTTGTTATGTGATAACAGTTTGACCAGGTCAGGGTTGAGTTGATCATTAGAATTGACGAAGCCGAGACAGAATGGTGACAAAATACATATAAAAAATAAAGTGGTGACACTGAGCAAATTCACCCACAAAAAGTTGTGACGAAACACAAATTTTCTTTTATTATAAGCTCCACTATTATTAAAAACATGAAAATGGTGAAGGTCTGAGAAAGATGATAGATAAATCAAGTTGAGAAGAACAACAAAATGAATAATGAATACGTTTTTACAATATATCTTTTAAAGTCGGTTGATTAATAAAATGATTTTGGCTTCATGTTGCATTTGATTCGATAATTCCTCGTACAAATCTTCCTCCTTTCCTAAGAACTTTACTGTTTTTGACATAAAAGATATATAGAACACTACATGTTTGTTTTGTTGATTACTTTAATTAGAAAGTAAGATTAATTAATCACTATAGTGGGTATGAGTATGCTGGAAAGGTCATGAGTTTGAAACACGTCAACAAGCAACTGATTGTTTGATAGAAGTTTCCTCGCGTAATTTAAAGGGGTAAGGGGTCCCTCAACCTCGCTTGCCAAAGAAAATATATTAAAAAACATCACTATATTATAGTGAAGAAATGCTAATTAAACTGTTACTTATAGATTAAATAATCTGCATAGACTAGTATACTACACAAAAGATATTCATTAATTATTCTCCATTATTCATACATTACTATTCCATTAATTTTCAGCTGCATTTTTTCATATAATATAAGCAAGTGGTTTGGAGAACGAGTGTTGTTCAATGTTCAGAGTTCAGACAATTAACTCACATTGTGTAAATTTCTATCTTTTGCACTTTCATGAAAGTATTCGTTATAACTTTCTGTCAAATGGAAAAAAGAGTGAAGAATATATATATACATGCACTTAAGATATATGATTTGCATGGAATTCCATGCATGAAAATGAGGCAGAATCAAACTTTATGTTTAGATTATTGTAGCTTTTTTTTTCCACCACTCAACAACATCAGATGTAAAGATCGACTTGCTTTCAGGTTTGGTTCATTTCAACAGACACATCAACTTTTGCTTCCAGTATGTGGCATTGATGCCTACGAAACGAAATCCCCCATGACCAATCGCTGTCATGAGAGATTGAACCCACAACATCACATTAATACAGAATGCTCGTGTTCATATGAATCATCCAGATATGACTGAATGCAAAGTAATCAAACAACAACAACAATAATATGCCTATGGTTCTGGTGATCTTTGAGGAGAAGCTTTGGGATGGAGAGATGGTTTGCCAAGAAAGCAAGGGATGCCTATGGTTCTGGTGTGGTGCCTAGCAAATTTGCGCTGGGATGACCTCTTGACAGGCGCTAGCTTTAGAATTTAATTAGACCTGAAGCTGTGTAATGTAATCTGTTTTTGTTTTTTTCCGTCTCTCATAGGGAATCATACCTGACGCTGTGTTTTAAGTACAGGCTAATCAGGGTACTATTCAGAAAGGGCATGCAGCGCAGCTTGTAGCGCGCATGTCCTCTACCATCCCACATTACATGGCCACATTCTGCACAACTGCTTCCACCCCAACACGAAAACTCGCCTACCCATGTATATTCTTCGGGTGATTTAGGTTTTGGTCACCACATTTTAGTATAAATTAGGTTTTGGAGCTGGTTTTTATCTTTATTAGGGTTTGGCCATCATTTTTGAACCAACAGCTAAAAAAACCCGGTTGAACCAAGAATTTTTTCAAAATACCTGAATTTACCCTTGCAATACTCACATGACCTGCACATGAGAACTTCAACCAGAATACTACCACTCACCACCACCACCACTTAGAGCATTCCCAATGCAAGGTGGATTTTGGGGGTGGGGTGGATAAATCCACCTTGAAACCTAAAACAATGTCCTAAGGGGAGGTGGATTTTGAGAAGTGGCTGCCCACAGGTGGATTTGAAGGTGGGAGAATCCACCTTCAAATCCACCTGTAGGTGGTAGAACCGGACGGCATGTTACATGCCGTCTGTTTTTTTTTTAAGTATTACATAGTGTTTTAAAAGTTTTGGACTCTCGGACGGCATGTCACATGCCGTCTCCCTATTTTTTTGCACAAAAAAATGGGACGGTATGTCACATGCCGTCCGGTTTTTCTAAAAATCCACTTTCTCTTACCAAAGAGTCCACTTTGCGTTGGGAAACTACCACCCAAGTGCAAATACACCTCTCTCTTTGAGGTGGATTTTGCCTAGGTGGACCTACGTGGCGCCTACGTGGAGGTGGATTTATCCACCCTGCATTGGGAATGCTCTTACAATGATGATGTTGAGCAAATCCAAAACCCCAATTCAACTTCTGAAGCCCTTCAAATCGAACTCTAACTTGATGGAGAAATTTATGTATATTAAATCTCAAGATTAAAATACTGATTTGATTTCAGAAATTGTAGAAGTTGGGTCTCAAGAATTAACCCCAATTTCAATTTAAGAAAGAAGAGACAACCTTAATTCTATTGAAAAATAAGAAATGATATTCTAATGATCAAAACTCAATTTCAATTGAAATAGAGAAAGAGAAAGATGATGATTTGATGGAAGAGATAAATCCCAACAACCCCATTTTTTTCAGAATGAAGATAAAGGTTGTGATTTGGAATAGTATGATGATGAACAAGCTAGAGAAGCAACAAGTTGAAGAAGAATGTAATGGATATGAGATGTATGGATTTTTCTGCTTGAATAGTCACTTATCTATTATGGTGAAGCTTCTTTATCTTCTTCTTCTCCTCTTCAATTTCTAAAGCTCCTGTTACTCCATCATTTCGCAATTAAAACCCACACTGCTCAACAACTTTTCTTCTGCATTCCTCTAACAATTTCTGGTTGCCAAACATTATATTATTCAAAGTAATTGAAACTCATTCTAAATTCTCTAATTCATTTATACTTAACTTCAATTTCTCATTTTCTTCAATCAATTGAAGCTCAAACTCTTTCATCTTTGAATATATATTTGTCTTTCAATTGGAAGAATTGCTTGTCGACAAGAAACTTGTTTTTGTTGTTTTCTCTTTTGAATTTGGATTTGTAATGGTTTTTTAGGAAAGGGGAGTTGTTGTTGATTGAGTTTGAGGGGTTTGCTGAAGATTAAAGAAGTCATGAGTGTTTTGAATAATTTATTGCGACGTTTTGAAAAGATTTAGATAAACCAAAGTCTTGGTAGTTTAATATGGATTTCTCTATACTAATTGTAAGATTTCTGCTTGTGTGTGACCAAGATTGAAGAATGGCAAAAACATTGCAGGTAATCATCTTTGTTCTTCAACTTTTGATCTCAAATTTCATGTACACTCCTGCATTTCACGTGCTGGAATAGGGGTATTTTGGCCTTTTTTTAATTGGGTTAGTTCCGGTTGATGGCCAAACCCTAATAAAAATAAAAACCGGCTTCAAAACCTAATTTATATTAAAACTAGTTGTACCCGTGGCTACGCCACGTTAGTTTCGACCAGATAAATAGCTTTTGATTCTTAGAAAGTGGTAAATAATAGATAGCAAGACTAAACTTAAATCTTAAGAACTTGGACTATGGGAGTAAGATAAATAAATCTAAAAATCAAGTATTAGAAATATATATTTTTGTCATTGTTCCATCACATCTATTGTTGCTTCAAGTATGTTTGTTTCCAGTTTTTGTTTGAACTTCCATATATTCCATACCAATATTGTTTATTTTGGTTGTCGAAGTATTTTCTAAGCTTTTATTTTTTCGATATATGTATTTGTGGATGTACTTTATTGCTTTGTATCCGAACGTTGGATTGAAGCTTTTATTGTTGTTTATGTTTGTGTTGATTGTTAACAGACCTTTTGGATTCATGGTTTTCTTGGGAATTTTTTAGTAGTTTTGTCCCCCTAAATGACAGAAATTTTATCCAAATCTTGTCATATCCGAATGGTTTTAAGTCACTTTTAATAACATTATATTTAGAACTATAATCATCGACTGTCTTTGGTTCATGGAATTTAAATTCCAAAGAAATGAAGGGTACTAATGTAACAGTGAATGATAGGAGAGGGAGAGAGAGTGGGCAGAAAAGGGAGAGAAATAGAGACAGAGATTGACGAAATTCTTAGTAAAGTGAAACACTTGTCTGCTTTGTCCTAATAATTATATAAAATGGTTTTTTTTTTTTTTTAAAAAAAAAAAATGAAAACCGTATTCAAATAAAATAGCTATGCCCGGAATCTGAATTTCGATCTCCTACTCAAAATCTTTTAAAACTTAGCCATTTCTATTCATTTTCCCAGGAACCAAATGCATGCGAATCAAACACATCCTATCAACTCATATATTTTATAGAACCAAAAATATATTCTTGTTCATTATGATAACTTTTAATAATTTCAGATGGAGTATTGTGACATCAAGTGTGACTGTAAAGGCAGTGGAAGGATACCAAGCAAGTGGATTGTTAGTTTTCAGCATCAGTAGGCTGATAGGGTGGTCATTTCTATCTTCGTAACTATAGCAATGGTCTCTAACATAGATGGACAAATTGAAGATTTAAGGCATCATTTGATGGTCTACATAGTAGTTTGTATTTTATTAAACACTAAAAAAACCAAACCATATATAAAGTCTGATGAGCACACATAGTTTAAATGCATCATCAAATACCTCCCAGAGGACATGCTCATCTTCGTACAAAATTATACATAACCCACCCATAAAACAGAAACAACATAGAGTACACATACAAAACATATCTACCAGCATAGACAAAGCCTACAACTAACCAGGCATGATTAACTACATCTTTATTCATACTCTAGTTGTCAAGAAACTATGATGCACTCTGTCCCTGCAATTTACAAACTAACTGCAGCCTGCAAAAATTAGTTGAAAGGCACCCTACAATAGACCACTCAACAGCACAGTCTTCCCAGTTCCTGTTACCACACCATTACACAAAACAGAATTACAACTGATCAACATGCAGTTCATCAATGGTCTGATAGGGTAGTTATATCCATCGTTGTATCTCTGCAAGTCTGCAACCATTGCTTTGAACAATGTTGTACGATGTTTAAATTGAGAATTAAACATTGAGTAGGATCCCTTACCACTTGAGATACAACTGATAACAAACAATTGAGTATGATCACCTTACCAAAAAAAAATAAAAAATGCAACAAACTCCTAACAAAATACAAACTTGTTGAGAATATAAAACACGTTAGAAAACATTAACATCAATATAATCAAATATGTTTCTCACATTTATTGGAGCGACTTTGCTCATAGCAGAACTAAAGAAAAATTGGATCACATTTTTCTTACATCTCTCGCATATAGTGCATCCAAACACAAAATTGATATGATATTTGCACTATTGTATTGGATCTCACATGTAGTCCAACATGACTACATGTGTTGAGGACCCTTATGAATGTAACACTGTCAGAGATTTCTCCTGCACACAACATTAAAGCAAGTGCAACTTTGTGTTCCCATATATAAATTGCAAATCCCTCAATCATTTTGTTCCAGGAAACAACATCATTATTTTGTTAATCCATAATATTTTAGACTCACATCCACCAACCCATAATGTGCATAACCTGAAACCATCAAAGTCCATGTAATTATGTCGCTTGCTACCCTGCTTTTCTCAGTTCACAAAATGTTCTTGAAGCTTCGTTATAAAATTTGTTCTTTGCAAGAACTGAAAATAATTGTGTTCCATAACACCGTATCAATTCAAAGAGATTGACCACATAAGTTACATCTCTTATGAAGGCATTGCAGACAAATTTGCTCATCTCACCTTCATTTCTTAAAAACGTGCAGTGCAGGTGATCCATATAATGATATAAGAACTCCTTAGATTGTTTTCCTTGTCATCTCCGGAAGCTGTAGCTTTAACATTTAAATCACACATTTTGCTTGGAGCTGTCTGTAGTAAGTTGGAGAAAGTTACTCAGAAAAAAAAAAAAAAAAAAAAAAAAAGTGAACCATTATTTCCGTCAACTTCCAGCTATCAGATAATAGTATAATACAATAATATCTTCTTTGGAAAGACAAAATAGGGATTTTTCTAGCTGACAGATAATAAATTAGTCTACTGTTTGTTTCTATGGTCGTATATTAATCACTTGTACTTTCTATAAAAGGAAAAAATAACAGAGAGAGAAAGAGAGAGGGAGATAAAAACCCACTTTTAACAATTATATTTTAGAAAATACCACATTGCAAATAGAAGGTATAGTTATTTACAAACACAATAAAATAAGAGTAAATAAATGAAACTCCCCAATATAATGTAATTGGGAAAGGGAACCTTCTCATATAATTAGCTGGGTTGTTGAAACATAATCAAGCTTAAATATAACTGCACTTGGTTGAATTATTTTCATTGTTAAAGACATAAAGCCAAAAGCAGTGCATAATATTTTAAAACAAATACGGAGGCAAATACATACTGTAGGGAGCTCATACATACCAACGCACTATCAACAATGAAAAAATCACGATACCAACTTTATTAATGCTTTGATATTCTCATTAGAAACACAATGTAAAATGCATCAACTAAAATAAAACATTCATCCTGATCTCCTTAGGAATCCAAATTCAAAATCAAAATAATGGAACAAAATAATAGGAAACCTTAAATAGGAGCTCATCTCCAAGCTTAAAATAATAATGACAACATCAAATTTATTCTGCTCTTGCATCAGTTTGGGTTGTGTTCAAACTGCCAAAGGCACACCCATATGTATTATCTATCAGTGTTCATAATATAATGTTTTCCATTTTGTTACCCTCTGATCAGTAGGCAAACATATAGTGAGCACTATTAACTTTCATTTTTATTTTTGAAGGCTTCCAATGGTTGGCTCTGATGAACATCTACTTTAAACAAATTCCTCAATATTCCTACCCATATTCTAGTTAATACATATTTATTAAACGACAACACAAAAATTACAACTTAATCTTCAAAATCCATTGAGAATATGAGAGGTTTTTAAATATATAATAATAACTAAATATATATTAGGAACTACACTTTCAGCCACATAATTTATCTTACTTCACAAAGAGATAAGCGTAGTTTAGCTGATAATGCAAGAAAAGTGTACCTGAAGTTAGAGCATCTTCTTATTCGGCATCATCATTGTACCTGACCTTGACAATTAGACTGGTTTGAAAAATTACTTGTATCTTCTAGTTCTTGTTGTTTCAAGAGCAAAGCGGCATATGGATCATAATAAACTTTCAGATACTCATCCTGCAAATATACCAAGTAAAAGAAGATGGGAGACTGAATAATTGTTACTAAAAGTTATTACCATTGGTAGATTTCAATCTATCGCAGAATCAAAGCAATAAACTTCAAAAACAACTCCACACTCAATGGATCAATACTGGAATAAACTTGTCCTTCGGTTTTATAGGCAGTATGTATATTTGGTTTTCTAAACAGTCTACATTCCAGAAAATTGCTGGATTTTTTTTTTTTTTTTTTTTTTTGCTAAGGTGAGCTTCATTAATAAAAAGAAAAGGAAATACAAAAGAAATTTGAGGAACTGAGTATATATTCCAAGCTCTTCATGCTTACATCAAATCATCACTTAAGTCTATAATATGCTCTGTAGGTTTCCTCCAAGCAAGTAATGAATGTGGGTCTAATTAAGCTCCACTCTTTCATACCTAAGTTCACAGCTGACCCTCTCTTTGCTGCCATGTCAGCTGAAAAATTACCCTCTATAAATATGGGTTATACACAAAGATTGGATTTTTTTAGTTGCCCTCATAAATTGAGCTCGAACCTGCTATGGAGGACTCCGGTTACTACACACCTAAGCAGTTGGTATGAACTCAGTTTCCACTCATAAGTTCAGCCATCCTTGATCAATGGCTTCTTCAATAGCTTTAGTTATTGCCCAACACTCAGCTGTGAAGTTATCTGTGATGTCTAGTCCTTGTGCCAAACACCCCATAAATTCTCCTGAATGATTTCTATAGATCACTCCTATGTCGCATTGTCCTGGGTTACCTATAAAGGCGTCATCAGTATTAGCTTTGACAATCGTGACATTAGGTGCTCGCAAACCTCTCTAATACTTCGAGAAGTCCCAGTCCTACATTCAACTCCCAATTTCAACAGCAACTGAAGATCACTAACAGATTTGTTCGTGTGACCTTTAATAACCCATTTAGCATCTTTAATACTTCTGCATACCTCCATTCTCAAATGCAGTCCTTTGACCGTCTTATTTATCCCAACTGATAAATTTACCTAATTGGGTAAATTGTGATACTGACAATTGGATCATAATCTTGAAACTCTGGGTATCAATTTTCATAATATTCAAAGTTTTTTTAACACATTGAATACCACAACCATTATAAAATAACAACATGACATGACGTTCATTGATCGTCAAATGAACTTCCCTACAATTATTTTTCAAATGCTTTGGATTTGAGTAGATGTCAAAGTTGTAATGGTACTAATGATCACTGCATTTGAACTCTGAAGTTTTTATACATAAATGTATTAACACACTACTCAGAAAAGTTCCATGATTGTCAAAAAAACCTATTTTAACTCACAATAAATAAACAATTAGCAAAATAAATTTCATTGGGAGAACAAAAAAAAAAGACAAATTGGATTATCAAGTAGTAGAAGATGAAGGTGGAAGAAGAGAGTTACCTCTGTGTTCGAAACGATTCACAGACAAAGAGAATCTTTCGCTTAATTAAGGTTTTAGGCAGTCGAAGAGATAAGCCCAACATAACAACTTAAGCCCAACATAACAACTTAAGCAATAGAAATTGATAAGTAATAGAAATTGAAATCGATAAGTTAATGTTATAGAAATAGAAATTGAAATTGAAATTGAAAAATATTTTGGTAATAGAAGTTGAATGTTGATTGATAAAGTACTGCTCCGTTGTAAAGGTTGATAAGTATTTTGGTAATAGAAGTTAAGTATTTTGGTAATAGAAGTTGAGTGTTGATAGAAGTTGAAATTGGCAGTGACATAACTTGATTTACTGGTGCTTTTGGGATCCATAGCAGATGAAAAGGTCAGAGCAAAAAGCACATCGGGAGAGGATGGAGTAGTGAAGTGATTCAACTCCGGCGGAGTGAAAGGAGCAGTTGATAGCTCTGTTGTAAAGGTTGATAAGTATTTTCAACCAAAGCTAATCTCAAGTCCAATTCGAAATATAAGAACAACTTAAGCCCATATAACATAACAACTTAAACCCATATTCTGTCTCCAATAAGGTTTCAACTAAAGCCCATCTCAAGCCCAATTCGAAACATAACAGCAACTTAAGCCCATATAACATAACAACTTAAGCCCATTTTTTGTCTTTGTCTAGTTATGTTTATCTCCCCAAGTTTGTGTGTCCACGCACAGTATAATATAGATATGGTGACCAAAACCTAAATCACCCATATTCTTCTCATACCAAAAACATTAATACTGTACTTTTGTCCATATAATGAGTATAAGCAAATATTGGACCTTTTGTCCATATAAAAAGATTGACATGCATGTTCACGTGTTTGGATGGCAGGCTGCTGGCAGCTAAACTTCACTGACATGCAAGAGATCACGGTAGTCCAAATGTACGCGGATTGTACAGTTTTGGATCATCACGTTTTTTCATTATCACTTGGACGACATGCAGATTAACATATTGACCAATTGATAATGTCATGCGAGATGACACTAGCCCAAATGTACTAGGTCATCTCACATTGAATGATTGAAGTATCTATTCTAGGAGAAGAGTCCTTCAGATACTGTGCAGGATCAGTTGATGTGTGATGTTTGTGTACATACGAGCCGTTCCATGGGTGTTGCAGAGCTAAACCATATGTGACATGCTTTATGTCTAACCCTAATAACCATATGGCACTTGATGCTCATGTTCATATAAGTTTACCAGAAATCGTTGTACAACAACAACAACAACAATAATTTAGAAAATTGGCCTAAGAAAAGAAAAAAATGAATTTCTTTATTCAGTCGTGAACGCAATCAAATCCGAATTATATGTACTCATTACAAGCAAAATATGAAGAGCACCTATGTGCATATGTAATTCTGTTACTGCATGTACATGTATAAATTTAAGAATATATGAAGATACATTACCGATTCCCACATTTTTTTTTCCAGACATCCTTCAATTAAATTAATTTGACAGAAGCTTGCTTGACGAAGAATCACGGTTTTTGTCGCCAGGTAGGGAAACTGATGAATC
Source organism: Aquilegia eximia (assembly GCA_023053565.1). Classification (NCBI taxonomy): domain Eukaryota; kingdom Viridiplantae; phylum Streptophyta; class Magnoliopsida; order Ranunculales; family Ranunculaceae; genus Aquilegia; species Aquilegia eximia. The sequence continues at coordinate 22,982,847 of JALIGU010000005.1, forward strand.
AATCCAAGGACCATCCATTGATAAATCCGGTGTCTGACTGTCGTGGGAGTAGTTTGAGCTTTGTGTTTGGCTATCCTGTGAAAGCTTTTCAAAGGCTTTAAGTCTCATGTGGTCAGTCATTGAGCCGCGCACAACAAGTGGTGCTTGGACAGGAATATGACCTTCAAGCATGCTCACCACTGCAGACATTGCTGGTCTAAGAGTAGGAGATGGATTTGAGCACAAGAGACCTATGTTCAACATCTTCAATGCTTCTTTTTTCGAGTATTTTGTTCCAAGACTTGGGTCAACTAGGTCGAGGAGATTCCCCTGTTCTTGTAAGACGTAGGCCTGTAATTTTTTGTAAGAAAGAAAGATGTCATAATTTCGTCGTGAAGAAAAAAAATTATATTATACATATCTTTGAATGAAAGCATATATAGATTACCCAATCAAGAAGATAAACAAACTCGTCCTTTGGTCTGTAATTCGTATTGCTTTTTCCACTGACAATCTCTAACGCAACCACTCCGAAACTGTAAACGTCGGCCTTTTCTGTCAAGTAACCTCTCATTGCATACTCTGGAGCCATATATCCTCTACAACCACAACAAACAGTGACTTAGCTAAAAAAAAGTCCATCAAAAGATCACCACTGACTATGTCAATATAAGTAAAATGTGTAAACCAAATATGACGATGAACTCACATTGTTCCAGCTATTCGGGTACTAATATGAGTGTTCTCTTCTTCATCAAGTTTAGCCAACCCAAAGTCCGAAATCTTAGCAGTAAGATCTTTGTCAAGCAACACGTTGGTCGCTTTCATGTCTCTATGAACAATTTTCAGTACTGATTCTTCATGAAGATAAGCTAAACCCTTTGCAATCCCCAGGCAGATCTTAAGTCTTGTTGGCCAATCCAAGTTCAGGCTTTGATCTTCATGACCTAATGGGCAAAACATAATTTTGTTGGTCAGAATCGATATGTAGAAATATTAACAAATTTATAGAGTACGTAGTGGTTCTCAAAAACAGTTATACGTTTACCAAATAGTGCACGTGCAAGGCTATTATTTTCCATGTACTCGTAGATTAGCAGTAGCTGATGCCCTTCAATGCAACATCCATGAAGCCTTACAAGATGCGGGTGTTGCAAAGCTGAAAGCATGCCTATTTCATTTACGAATTCGCGGTTCCCTTGCTTTGATTTGGCTGACAGTTGCTTAACAGCAATTATTGAACCATCTGACAGCACACCCTAAGATCACGAAAGTAGAAGTTATATGTACATGTTTCTATCTACCAGATTACATAGAGTTTCAACGTGACAATGGACAAATATCATGGAAGAAGACTTTTGATCCTAGAGGTAGTCACCTTGTAAACTGGGCCAAATCCACCTTCACCAATTTTATTTGCTGGATCAAAGTTACCAGTTGCTGCTTTAATTTGTCTTAAAGTAAAGTATCCTGTTTGCATTTCTAGGCTTCTTAGTTCTGCCAAAAGGATATCAACAAGAAGATCAGAACAATTGATTATGCGAACACATAAAGTCGTCCACTTAAGTAATCAGTAAAACTAGATAACACACATATTGTAATGAAATCATAAGTTGGTTTTGACTATCTCACCTTTATCCTCAGCGTCTCCACATAGGTAGCCCATTTTCCAAAGGACTGCTAAAATCAAAAGTACTGCCACAAATGAACCAACTACTATCCCGGCAATAGCTCCAGCAGATAGCCCGGTGCTTGGATCAAAGTCTACAAGAAGAATAGTATTAAATGTCTCTGTATGACTGTCAAATAAGTGGGAAGAAAGAAGCATGTGTAAGAAGCCTTCAGAAACTTACTTGGTGTCACTGATATAGCTGATATAAGAGGTCCATATGTACCTATAACTGGAAGGGAAGTTGTCCCTTTTCCAGACCAGTACAAGTGGATTTCAAGAGTGCTCCCAGTAACCGTAACATTTTTGTATTCCTTAACGATGCCTTTACGAATGCCACCAGCTTCCTCTGCGATATTAAAATCCGTCAAAACTTTATCACCCTGTATAAAACAATAAAAGGAAAAGGTTAATTTATAAGTTAAAAAGCCTTAATCTGGTAATCAACTGCATGCTGATAACAAAATTGAAAAAACACTTACCTGGATATATACGTCAAATATGCGCCTCCCCCTTATATTGTTTGACAGATCAGTTGTGAGCATAATTTCAGCAAAGTGAAGCTTCACTGTGTAGCTTCCTTTTCGTAAGCAGCGGCTGTAGTACTTGAGTGACAACGGTGCAAGACGAGCGGTTGAGTAGATATCTTCATCTGCCCTCTCTGTACGTGCTATGAAGGCAGCTCTGTCATTGCCCAGGAAATCACCTGTAGAACTAATAGCCCACTTATCCTCTACGGAAAATGATGATGGACTCATCTCAGCTGTTTCTTGTTCGTATTGTTTTCTATCAAAGGTCACCCGTTGGCCTCCGCAATTAATGAACATCTCATAGTCTGTCAATGATATTGGATACATATTTGTTAATGATAGAAATGATAAATTTAAGATCATAGGCTTGATAATGAAGTTCATGGTTTTCACTTCGGAAGGTTTATAACTTACGACTTGATTTCCCAGGGCAAGGAAGGTCCTTCTTGAAGCACCAATTGATCCTCCTGAAACAAATATTAATTTCTTTACTTATTAGATTCTGTTAGTTCATAATGTAAGTAATTAGGACCGGGAAATTAATCGAAGAAACATACGGGTTGTCTTCCGGTGATGAATAGATGGCTATTTTGTTCCTATCATAAGAACACACAAAAAGGGAATTCACGTGAGAACACAACGAGTTATTATATAACAATTCGAAAAAAAAAATAAAAAAATCTAAGTGCAAGAAACTTACAAGTTATTTGTCTGGCAATTTGAAGTAACTTCCCCGGTAAATTTGTTGTAGGATATGTCACTACAAAGAATGTGATACAGGTAAGTACGTACGTGGTATAGTTATTATAACCTCGATCGTTGAGATACAATACATTCTCAGAGAGTTTAGCACAATGTAGGTTGAGAAATACATACAAATTGAATGTGGTAGCTTGTAACCACTGTGATACTGGTCCAGTCAATAAATTGTTCGTAAGATACCTAATTCAGAAAACACATACATCATTTCTAGAAACAGAGTCATCTGCTGGAAAGTATTAGAAAGAAAATGCGATTTATAAGTGGATATATAGTTACATAAATTGGAGATTAGTCAACGTATCCATGCTTCCTGGTATCGTACCAGTCAATCTGTTGAAACTCAGGTCCCTACAACGAAATAAAATTCATAAGGACAAAGAGTAACAAGGGTCATATAATATATATATTTCTTTTAGTCCTTTCCATTTGTTTCCTGAATCACCCAATAATGCAATACACAAAACTGAAAAGTTGCTTGAGAAAACTACATTTCTTCAAAACGAACTTACAGCCTTTTAATATTTCGAATTCTTTCTCCAATATATGGAGGTATTTGGCCGATGATTGAGCAATTTCTTAGAACCCTGATCCAATAAGTAAGGCTTAATTAGTTCATTATGAACAACAAAGAACAGCAGACTATATTGAGCTTACATTAGAAGTATATCCATAAGTCTCTGATGATCTTTTTACTCAAAACAAATTAGTAAAAAGAAGTATATCCATGAGTCCACTCACAAATCCGTCAAGCTGGTCAGATTTCGCAAATCAGGAAAGGGCATATTCGCTATGTTCAGATCAGATATCCTCCTGAAACACAATATATTGATCAAAATATGCACATCATCTTTCTGTGGTATAGTTTAGTTATAATCCAGAAACAAGATGACGTAGATTGTACATGACTTACAGTTGCGTTATGTTTCTCAACAGAGAAAGGCTAGAAGGAATAGGCCCCTCCATTGATGTTCCTTGCATTTCACTGATCAAATAGATAAAAACTCACGCTCATTTCATCGTAAATACTCATGGTTACACGAAAATGCAACTATTGAAAAGTCAGTTCATTATTACTCACAGCCTATCCATTCTTGTCCAGTTTCCAATGAAATCAGGTATCCTTCCAGAAAAGCTATTCCCATCTATCCGACTACAATATGTAACCAAGCAAACTTAGGGATAGACCAACTCATATTGTATGATTTCCCAAAAAGTAGAATCAACTTACAAGTCTGCTAAGTTTCTTAGATTACCAAAGGTATCTGGCAACACTCCGGTGAAGTTGTTCCCAGTAAGAAGGCTGCATAGTAGAAAACCATTTATGGCGAAATTTATCAAAATGAACACAGAAAAAGAAACTATATAATGAGCTCATAATATATAGTTCTAACACAATTATCTTTATACAGTACACTGATAAGGTAAAGAAGCACGTACATTCTCCTCAAATTGACTAGATTTCCAAGTTCTCGAGGCAAAGGTCCTCCAAGATTATTGTCTTGCAAAACCCTGAAAATTCCAATCTAAGCTAGTTAATAAGCCGATTTGTTATAAGCATTAAGGAAATTTAGGTGATTTTAAATGGCATCTTACAGCTCCTGTAGAGTACGGATACTTCCGATTTCCCTTGGAATGGTTCCACCAATACGGTTCCCCAATAAACCCCTAGAATGGACAATATTATTTTAGTAAAGCCATTCAATTAAACAATTCCAGAAACAATTCCGAAATAGGCTGGACTTGTTGAAATGTAGAGTTAAACATGTAAAAAATGTGGGAAAGCTGTTAGGTATATTAGTAGTGCAGATAAATGTGATAAATGGCTAAATGCAACAAGTTGTATACCAGCCACTCAAGCTGCAGGGTTATAAATGTCGGAGACAGAGTAAAGAGGACTTACAAAAGAACAAGCGGAAGTGATGCCCATTCTCTAGGAATGGACCCACTGAAATAGTTCCGAGCAAGGTCTCTGTTGAGCAAAAAACAAATCTCGTCAGGTTGCTATGAAAAATAGACACCAACCTTTAAATTGTCTACTTCAAGGTAGTGATATATCATATATGTATTGTGCATGGATTATTGGATGACCGCTATCAATGCGAATGTTAACTCAAAATTAACGATTAGTTTTTTCCTTAGTACAAAACCTAAGTCAATTGGTTGATTCTAGGGAAGTGAATATTAGTACCCCTTGAGGAGTACAACCAAAGTAAGTTTACCATTTTCCATTGAAATGTTAAAAATGGTGCTCATCACTTACATTGCACTTAAAAAGGTGAGGTTGGCAAATTCAACTGGTAGCTCTCCATTTATGTCAAGGGCCTTAAGCTCTCTGAAATAAACCAAATAAATTTATGAAAATAATGAGAGACCGATAGTGCGTTAACCAAATCAGTATTAGCCATGAAAATGCTACAAAAATAAATAAGACTGAGATCAAAATAGCCTACATCCTTGTAACATGGCAAATGGTGGAGCCGTTGAAAGTGCAATCACATGTAACATTGCTTAAGGACGTCCTATTGTAGATATTTATCAAACCTTCGCCTGTACAGGAATTCGAGCTCACATTCCACTCTCTAATATTCAACTTTGAGGATATTTGTCGAAGTATTTGTACTGTTACAGCACAAAGTAGGCAGATTATTTAGCAGGGAAAATTAAGACTAAGTACTTACATTCTTACAATAACAACAACAACAACAAAAACAAAAAGAAAACGATTAGTTGAAATAATGTACGGAGAAGAAACTCTTGTAGTGGTCCACCCCGACGAATACCACTGTGGTATGTACCATAGTTCAAAATGCCGAGAAGATCCGCGAAATTTTGGCGGAATATGCCGATTTTCTGGCATTCAGATCGGATCGGCAAGTCGAATCTGGTTTGGTCCATAACCCTATCCATTTCGCCCGGATTTTCGGAATAAACACGGATATTCGTAGAATCGTCGGATTATATTTTGTACGAATTCAACGAATTATTTCGGATTCAATTATCTTAATCTTGGACCATTGTATCCAATTATTTATGTTAATTATATTGGTTTTTAATTTAATTAAATATTCTCGAATATTCACGGATATTCTCGAAATTCCGACAAATACCACAAAATGTCGGATTCTAAAACCTCACCATTCCGACACAGGCCATTGAAATTTCGAGGAATATGCTGGTTTTTAGGACCTCGAAATTTCGCCCCGGATTCGGCATCTTGAACTATGGTATGTACAACATTTTAAATGAACTGTCTCTAGAAGTATTTCAACCAAAAAGTCAAATGTATATTGGGTCAAGTCAAAGAGTTTGACTCTGAAATAAATTGACAGTATATAATAATACAGGTAGTAGTTGCCAATTTGCATATTATTGAATTGTAGATGGTTTAATCATACAAGTTGCATCTACTCTTAAGGTTAATTAGTCCTTAATCTAAAACATTCCCATTATTTATTCAGTTTAGAAGTTAGAACATCTTTGTTGACCATTTTATTGAAATGGTCTTCATGAAAGTGACCAAAAGAATTATAATTTTATTAAGATGGCGATTATATATTGTAAAAACAAAAAAATCCATTGCTTTCAGGATGTTTAAAAATCATGTTTAACGAATTTGGTTTATTAAAAGATTTTATTAAAATATAATCTATTCTACAAGCTCACATAAGCTGCTGTCATACTACAACAGCTTATGTGAGAGGCACTGCGGTCTCTTAAGTGGGTGCTGTTGAAAACCATATGCTACTGTCCTAGGCCTCAACTATCTACCATCTGCGGCCTCTTAAATGGGTGTCGTTGACAACCATATGCCGCTTTCCTGCACCTCAACTGTCTCGAACCTAAGGGCTAAGGCGTCGTCTTTGAACATGGACCATGAACTTAGTCCATGGTCCTCTATAATGGCTTATTGGATAATGTCAAAATTTGCATGTCAACATGACCCAGTTTCCCACCTCACAATTGACAACAATAATTGTATAGCTGACACCAAAATCCCCACATAGTGACTTGTCACCATCTAACAATCTCGAGATACACATAAATGTTAATCTCACTAAAAATCTAACCATGAATGGAATTCCTCTATGAGAAAATAATATGAAAATGGAAATTTTTTTGATATTTTTTTCTGGAATTTATTGGATGAAAATTAAGTTAAAAAGTAGCTTGCTAATTGACATATATTTGATAAAATGCGAAGAAAAAAGAACTCGAAAAACACGATAAAAACAAGCTAATTATCAACTTAAAGTACAAATTTAAACAAAAATACATATAATTATTAAGAATCTAACTAGCTAACCTTCATCATCAGGTAGAAGTTGAGCTTGAGATGATCTAAAGTTGAGAACAAGAAACAGAAGTAGTAATAGAAGAAGATGAAGAACAGAACAACTTCTCTGCTTAGACATTACTACTTGAAAACAAAGGAAGAGAAAGAAACAAAAGAGACTAAAGATATGGTACTTATTTCTATATATATAACATAAAGTTTATGAAAACTAAATAAATAATAATATAGTTGATTTCTTTCACGCGGGAAAATTAAATATAGAAATATTAAAAAAAATAAATAAATTATAAAGTTGGATTTAGCCGTCTGTGTAGAGAGAAGATAAGAATGTGTATTTTTGTGGTCTATTTTGTGTAATAAAAAATAGTAAAGAAGGTTCGAAAACATCGGTGCCCGTGAAATTATATAAAAATGATTTGATATGGTTTATTGACAGGCAAATTTGAAAGTAAGTTTGTTTTTAATTAAAGATTTTGTTAATTAAGTTCAATCGAAGAATTTAGTTTGTTGTGATTTTTCTAGTGAGATTCATGGGGCACATACATGTGTAACATAAAATTGTATGGGTGCTATTATCTCTAGTGGGATTTGGATTTGATCAAGTTTTTTTGTAATTTTGTAGACACGTGACACGAAGATTAAATTTTATGGATGCTATTATCTCTAGTGGGTTTACTCATACTGAATAATCACAATAGATTAAATTTCGTGATGGATGTAGTGAACCCTAATTGGATTGCTCAACTGATTTTATAGACATGAGGTAATTTTTTTTTCCCTTGTATCACAAACCCACATCGAAAAATCATAATAGATTAACGGGATTTTTAGACTTAACCCCCCTTTTGTGGTCATGTTTTGAGTAAACCCCCATATTTGTCCAAGTTTTGACTTTACCCCCCTCTCCGTCTACTTCTGTCAAATTTAACGTCTATTTTTATTTTTTCTTCCTAAAATACCCCTCTCTCATTTTTGTAGGGGGGTTAAGTCTAAAGCAGCAATCGAGGGCATTTTGGGAAGTTACAAACAAAATTAACATTAAATTTGACAGAAGTAGACGGAGAGGGGGTAAAGTCCAAACTTGGACAAATAGGGGGTTTACTTAAAACGTGACCATAAAAGGGAGGGTTAAGTCTAAAAATCCCTAGATTAACTAACACCAGTTATAACTAAAGGTTAAATATATATTTTTATGAAATTAATAACTCGATAATACTAGTAGGTACATCCATAGTTTAAAATTTCGTCACATTTTGTAAAATTTCGACGGTATATGCCGATTTTTCAGAATTCGATACCACAAAATTTCACGAATCTTGGTTTGTACTGTGATTTTCAGTATCAAAATCTCGACATATACCATTATTTTAAAAAACAAAATTTCGCTCGAAATTAAAATTTGAAATTACTATGTTAAATCCACATCTGATATCATCACTTAAAGATTTTACTTACCAGTTGAACTCAGCTGGTAACCCACATCTATTAATCATTTGTGAGACCAAAATGAACACCATAATTGGACCAACACTTTTTAGGCTAGGTAGCTATGAACTGAGTCTTTGGTCAATGGATTCCTTACAATGAATATTTATGATTTTGGCTTCATGCATGTTTGTAAATTGAATAATCCATTTTTCATGACCAACCCGTCCTCCCTTTTCTACCTACCATACTTTTTTTTGACATAAAGATAAAGATAAAACACTACATGTCGGATTTGATTTGTTGATTATTACTTTAAATATAATTAAAGATTAATCACTAAGACTTATAAATTTGTGATATGTTTGTAAACTTGTATTATCAAATTTTTTAGTTGTTATTCGGTTCATTTTCGGTATGGTGTATTACGGTACATTTGCTTGTACACCACACAATCTTCCACGTGGACTCAAGTGGAAACTTGCTACCTGTTAGTCTAAAGTTAACAAAAATTTGCTCTTATTGTTTCTTGAATTTTGTCATTCATATAGTAATTTTGTCATCAATACAGCTGCCACCTGTATGTTTGACTGAAAAAATAAAAGAAATAATAAAAATTGCATAACCGGTTACCAAGTTGTCCTAGTCACATTTTGTGGACGAAAATGTTGCTCGCACCGTAATGTACTGAGTTAAAATGTATTGAATAAATGGCTCAAATTTTTATCTAATTTTCTTTTATAAATATTGGAATTTTGTCAAGAAAACGATGTTTTTTTTTTTTTAGAATTCTACATTCACACACTATTCCATCTGCAATTTCAAAATAAGAAAGTAGTTTGGAAAAAAAAAAAAGAGTGTTAGCTTAATTAGAATTATTCACATCTCCTCACAATATTGATTTTTAGAGCATAATTAAATTAATTAAAGAATTCAAATGATGAATTGTTCATAACCCTACATGAAGAGGTTGGAAAGTTGGAAACCATCGTATTCATAGCACATTAGCATCATGATTTGCAGACAATCTTAATATGAGGGAACAAATTTTCCATTCATGGAAGTCATCATTTAATACTTTTTTGTCAAATCTATTTAAAGAGATAATTAAGAATTTGTTCACTTTAGATAATTTGCATGGAATTATATTCTATGCATGAATCTGCTAATTGAAGTAGACATACACATGTAAATATGTAATGAAATAAATAGAATATATATCAAACTTTCCATATCTATTGCACCCCCACCATGGTGAGAGTCTGAAGACTTACTTTGGCTTTGGTCAATCTACTAAGCAGCCCTACCACCACAAACCAGCTATAGGTTCCAAGGCTATCAAATTCACTGTGGAGAGAACTATTTAGAATTTATTTATATATTTTTTATTGACAAGTTAGGTTGACGGGATTCCTAGCTACCCCCTTTAAATTACGTGTGGAAACTTATATCAACAATCAGTGGTTGACGTACGTGTTTCGAACCCACAACCTTTCCACTTTGTAAGAGGTGTGCTACCATTGAGCCACATGCTTATTCACATGCAGAACTATTCAAAATGGTAGGAGTGAAATCCCTACCATCATAGGTTCATGATTAGTTTATGTAAATTCTAAAGTAGTAAAATGGCTTCGTCAAGCATGGGTTCATGATTAACTTATGTAAGAGCTGATGATCTTCATTGAGGCATTTCTTCAAACAATATTTTCTTCCAATCAAACATCATTACTTACGTAATTCTAATCCGGCCGTTAGTTTTCTCTGTTTCACAGTGATCTTAGTCACAACTATATATTTAAATTCTAAATTGTTAATTCGACCGTTCGATTTCAAAAGATGGGGTTCTTTGTCATTAATCAACATGTAAGCTATAGCCTTTTATTCCTACCAACTTTAATGTATTTGACATAAAAGATAGAACACTACATGTTTGCTTTGTTGATTACTTCAAATAAAAAGTTTGCAAAGACTATAGACTACACAAAAGATTTTCATTTTCATTATATTCTCCATGCACACAGTACTATTATATTCCATTAATTTCCATAGCTTGTTCATGCATTACCCTACATGATGCAGAAGAGGAAAGTTGGAAATCATCATAGCACCATGATTTGCAGACAATCTCACATGGATTTTTATATTTTGCACTTTCATGGAAGTTGTCATTACAACTTTAATTCTGTCAAATCTATTCAAAAAGCTAGGAAAAATAATTTGCATGGAATTCCACCATGGTAACCATTTGAGACTTGTTTTTTTCCTCATCTGTCAACTAATTGGTACCTTTTCCACTCAACATCAGATGTAGAGACTTGCTTTTGCGAGCTTTGGTCCACTTCAGCAGCCACATCACCTTTTGTTTCTACTTTCCAGTATGTGACCTTGATGCCTATGAAACAAAATCTGGCCCCCTTATCGCTGTCCGGAGATATTGAACGCACAGCCTCCCACATGGAGAGGGATGCCTGAACCCACAGCTAGCTAGCTGTTGTTGGTACTTGGCAGGTCTATAAGTTCAGATCAACTGCTCCTTGGCAATTGGCACTGGATTTTTGAAGTACATGAACAAAAGGCCATGTCGGCCGCCCAACATGATTAAATTGTCCAAACCATCTAATTAATAGTTGTGATGACAGAGACAAAATAAATGTATTCAGAGGTTCTTACAACATCATATATCACTTTTCTTGTTTTAATCGTTGGCTTTAACTTATTTCCTATTTTGATTTTGCATGTGAGCCGGCCGGATTCTTATATATAAGGACTAATCAATTTCAGGTCATTGGGCATTATATGGTAATGTTACATTGATCAAGAAGAAAGAATGGGAATTCGCGGGTGTGTCAGTGTAGAGATTGATGGATCCAAGTACTCTTCTCCTGTGCCTGTGATTGGCCTGTACATTGCAGGAGCATCTATGGTATGTTTCTTAGCTATGCTTTACGACATTCTTTCTGTATTTCGTCATAGGAAGCGATGGCTACCCTGCAGATTATTTTCACTTAACTCTGTCAGCCTGACTCTACTTGGCATAGCGGCAAAAATCCAAGTAGATCTCACAACAGCCATGCCGAGTGCTATAGACCAAATGTCTAAACTTACTGGGACTACCATTATATGCACATTTATGGCTTTTCTCTTGCCTTCCCTTGGAACAAATCAAAGTTCCGAATGTTTTACAAACATGGCTGCCCTAAGCATTCTTGTTGTGACTGTTGTTGTCAACATCTGCATACAGATTAGCACTGGTGTTATCTTCTTGTTTATTACAGAACACATTATTATTATGTGTTGTATGAAATTATTCCTCATATTGATGTGGATCTCTGCTGTGGAAAGTAACCGGCAAAAGGCAGCCGTCCTATACTTTACCAAACATTTCTTAACGAAGTGTCAAGGCAGCATGATGCGTCGACTCAAGTTGGTCTACATGTATGGCTATAGCAATAGTCCTCAATACTTTCTATGTACATTCCTAACGCGTGATGTAATCAGCTTGTTATGTGTAGTTTGTTTAGTTGTGATCATGCAAGCTGCCTGCAGATCTCTCAGTTTGGTGTATTGTCGAGGGAGTTCAGACTACAATTGGTCAATATGGATCATAGTGATGACTCAGGTTCTAACTATTATATTAGGAAGCTTTGCCACTAATTTTAGATGGCTTAACTTGTACTTCAGCAAGCATGCATTTGCTCGAGGTGAAAAACACGATGAAGTAATCGACCAAATAAGAATGAATCCTATATTGTTGAAGTCTCCTTTACGGGATCGTTGTGTCAGAGTGGTAGAGAACACCATATGGGGGGTGTTTATCTTGGCATATCTTGTCCTAGGTCCATTAGAGAAATTGCCAAGAGCTCTTGTTAGTCTATGTTTCGAACCAAAGCCAAAATTTGAAGGAAATGAAGAAGAGGCAGAGGAATATAAAGATCTGGTTTGTAATTCTGAATACCAGTCGATTGATGAATGGTCACTGGATATAAGTATCAAGGACTTGATGAGATGGATCGAGGTGAGCAAACGCATGTCTCTAAAGAATCTGCCCCAACTGCTTTCAAGAAAGAGTCTTCCTTCTACTAGACCATATGATCATAGTACTATGGAATTCAAAGATCAACAAGATATTATTAAAGTGTCATCTCTTTCAATGGTACTGCTTGTAAGAATTGCTCAAGTTGCATTGCCGCCTGAAGTTATTGAATCTCTAGTACAAGCATACACTGAATGCCATGAAATCATTGGTTTTATTCATAATAGAATAAATGACGAAAATTTCGAGAACCAAAAAATATCTCTATTTGCAGATGCTGTATGGAGAGGTAAAGATTTTGGCAGCCTTCTTCCTGAGAGATATAGAATCGATAGTGATCAGATAAATAATACTGATCAAGCTGGCTTATTAGATCGTGCTCTTGTGATCCTCCGAGTACTACAAAACGAGTTTCCTCATCAAGGATCATATGTAATGCTTCATGTATACGCCATTTCGAACTTCATTACTCGTCAGAACTACTCATGTTTTGAAGATCTGTATAACTATATTGAGCTGCTATTTGTTGACATGGTGCATATATATTTTGCTCAACTACCTCATGCTATATTCAAAGAAGTAAACGATAGCCCTGTCGAAGAATTTGAGGACAGAACAAGAAATGCCTTACGGATCCTTTGTCAGTTTGAATCATTGGAAGATCAAATTCAATGGTCCTTTCCTGTGGGATCTAATATCTCGAGGCTGATAACGACTGTAGAGCAGGACATTCTTGATGTTTAAATTTCTAACCATGGTACTAAATTTTTTGATGTTATAATTAAAAGTTGACAATGAATAAATAGAGTCTATATTGTGTACAGTATCTTGAAGTAATATGAATATGTTCATACGATGTTGTATCAGCTAGATTAGCATTTTTCTAGACTCAGAGGGCAGTGTTTCAACTTTCAACGTTACAACGCCACATTTGAACAAACTAAATGTTCAAATACCCTGATGAAGAACTCAAAAATCTTGATTCTGTGATCAAGAAATATGTTAGCAAGTCCAAAATATTACTCATTTCAGGTTATTTATCCTTGTTATGGGAAGTTCAGAACCCTGATACCGATAGGAAGTTAGGAACAGTGGACACAACTTGCCTACCCTGTCATGACACCACTGTATATCATTGTATTTGAAAAATATCAGCGGAAGTGGCCTGCAACTATTAAACAGTCAACTGTACACTTGCATTGGCAGTGATGGAGATTGAAGAATCAGATGTAATTCAATCTATCTATAAATATCTTGTCTATGGCTACAGAGTCCTCTGAGCTGTGTAGTGTTTGGTTATCTTGTGAGAACTCTTTGTAGGTCTCTGGTCTCTGACTGTCCAGAGAGATGTTTCACTGTTATCTGAGAGACTGAGAGCAGTTTAATAGCCACAAGTCTCTTATCATTATTCACTGAACTGCTCTTGACAATTGGTGCTTGAACTGGTCTACGACTTTCGAGCGTTGCTCACCACTGCAGACATTGCTGTCCGGGGACTAGGAGATTGGTTGATGCATAAAAATGCTATATTCAACATCTTCAATGTTTCGTTCAAGTATTTTGATTAAAGACTCTTATCAACGAGTTCCAGAAGATTTCCCTGTTATTTCTTGTAAGACGCAGGCCTAAAAAAAATTGTTGTGTTTTTAATGAGATCAGTAACTTGGTAATGCTGGCGGGATTTGAACCGCAGACCTCTGGTATCATCATCCAAACGTTTTACCAGTTGAGCCCAACCGCAGGCCTAACCTGTGGAAAAATATATGGGAAACCATCATTTATTACTTTTTTGAAGATTCATGGAAGTCATCGATCATTTATTACTTTATGTCAAATCTATTTAAAAAGAAAGAAGATCGACAAGAATATATACACTTTAGATAATTTGCATGGAATTATATTCCATGCATGAATCTTTCAATCTAATTGAAGCAGAAAGCACAGTGAAATGAAATAGCTAGATCATCAAACTTTCATGTCTATTGTACCCCACCATGGTGAGAGTTTGTAACCATTTGAAGACTTACGTACTTTAGTTCTAATTTCGTCAATCTAATAAGCAGCCCTACCACCTTTACTACGAAACAATGTTCGAAGGCTAGTTCACTATGGAGAGAACCACTTAGAATATTAGGAGTAAAACCCCCCTAATCGCTCACGAGAGATTGAACCCCCACAAGCTCCAACATGGAGAGGGCTGGAGGGGTGCATTTTCCGAGCTAGCAGTTCTTGCCAGAGATCAACTACAGGTATTCTTTGGCAGTGTTAGTTGATTGGACTGGACTGGTTGGATCATTAAATTGGACTAAACAACATTTTGGCTGAATCTGTTCATTATTGTACACAATATAGAACAAGTTGGCACAACATGATTAAATTATCTAAAGATGGCTTGGAGTATGCATTCTCTATTTCTCTCCATTTTATCAAACATGTAAGCTAGCCTTTTAACAACATAAGTCTTATTTTGTAAAAACTGTTATTATTTTTTTCTGACAAAATTGTATATGACTTAGTTATTTGCAGGTTTCTATTGGAAGGTTCAATGTGGGGGTACGATATGATCGAACGAGGTCGTATATAACCGCTTCACAGTAATGTCCTTCATAGACAGTCTCATCTCATGTGATGTGAAGTAGGATACATTTTTCACTTTCGCAATTTGCAATATTTTGCATGGACACATCACACATGAAAATGAGACATGCACAAAAAAATTTTAATGTCTACATTTGTACCCCCACCCGTAACCATTTGAATGTTCTTGCTTTGCATATTTTGCATTCAAGATTTCATGTGATATGAAGTAGCTAGGAAACCATCATCACTTACTGTAACTCGTTAATTTTCTCTGTTTAACAGTGATTTTAGTTGTAAGTAGTTAACAATCAACTCAATCTACATTAAATTTCGATAAACACTTCACAGCTTCCACGTTCGTTCCTCATTTTTTCGTTCCACTCCTTTCATTATCATTCACTTTCAATCATATCGCTAGCTTTCTCAACAACTCCAAGTCTCCAACCTCAAAGTCAAGGTCTTTCACTTAGTCTTTTGAACATTTTTTTTTTCATGACTATCACCAGCTGAGCGATCGACAGACTTATATAATTTATCATTGCTCGTCTTTCTCATGCAAAAGAGCACATTTCTTTTGAGCATATATGATGCAGTTTGGACAGTTATTCCTTCTTTGTGTTATTGTGTTCAGTTGCTTTGTGTTGTTTGTATCAGGAGCCATTCTTCCTAACAATGAAGGTATGTAACAAAACATCATCATGGTTATTGTACGTGTCTCAATCGTTACGAAACACTTATTATATGTGAATCTATTCTGCGATTATTGGACATTATGATCTCGACAATATAATTTTTTTTATGTTTCGCATCTCTCAATTAGTTCCATACATAAGTGAATGTTAGGTACTTGCAGTTGCATGTATAAGTTCCTAAATGCGAAAGTGAATAAGCAAATTTATTATCATTAATATATTTTGTTTCATCTTTCAATTGTTTTGTTTGATTGTTTATATGTAGTGGAGGCTTTGAAAGAGATAGGAAACACATTAGGGAAGACAAATTGGAATTTCAGCGCTGATCCTTGTAGTAATTCATCTGGATGGACAAACCATACAGCACCAAAAGGAGCAGAGAATGCTGTTACCTGTGATTGTACCTATGCTAACAATACTACCTGTCATGTCGTGACCATGTACGTGTTTTCTTAAGCTTAAGATTATGTCAGTAACTCGATTACCAAATACAACCAGCTATTATCAAAGTATATATGTTTAGTGACTTGCATATATGCATCTTGGTCTAATATATTTCCAAAAGGTTGTGGGCATTGATGGAAATGCTGATTTTATGCGGCTTTTTGATTAAATGGATGTATCCAAAATTTTGACACTAAAAACTAACCACATGCCGGGATTCTATTATGCCGACACAATATGTTTTGCTGTGCAGAGTGCTTAAATCTCAGAATCTATCTGGCAAACTCCCACCAGAACTAGTGAAGCTTCCTTACCTCCAAAAAATGTAAGCTCTCACTCTTCACTGATGCATTTCTTTAAACACTTTCAATATCTTTAAAACTAACCAACTAACTACTCTAATTCATTTTGCTCTGCTTCACAGTGATCTTACTCGCAACTACCTAAACGGTTCAATTCCAAAAGAATGGGGTTCTTTGCCATTAACCAAAATGTAAGTTTTCTCAAGAATTAATCCCATGGTTTATTTTACCATAACCAAGTCTTTTGTAATTCAAACTTGACAAAAAATTATTCTTACAGATCCCTTATTGGGAATCGTTTAACGGGTAGTATCCCAATAGAACTCGCAAACATTAACACACTCAAGAGTTTGTAAGTCCTACATTTCTTTATAACTATTACAGTGTATGATTATAATTTTGTTTGTCATGTTTGTTATGCATGGAAGTTAAAATAAGTGGGATTTAAATTTTCAGTGAATCGGACTTTAACCACTTATCAGGAGCTATTCCTCGCGAGCTTGGAAATTTGGTCTCTATAGAGACAATGTATGATTTAGAAATGCTTTCTAATGGTTTAAGGGAATTTCAGCAACTGGGTTGTTTTATAAGTAATTTTGGGTTCACCTTCTACGTTCAATCTTACAATTATTTTATTTACATAGATCGATAGCCTCGAATAATTTCACTGGACCTTTGCCGGAGACTCTTGCTAAGCTTACCACCTTGAAGGAATTGTAAGTTTGCAATTCAAATTTTCACCTGTTTTTATGTTACATAAAGTTGTATCATTTTTGTGTTCATTGTTTGCTTATTGTTATGTAGTCGAATAAGTGACAACCATTTCAGTGGAAAGATACCCGATTTTATACAAAACTGGACAAATCTCGAAACGATGTAAGTATCATTTTTTTCCCTATGATTTTAGGTATCCTTCGAGAAACTTACAATTTTGTGCAAAACAATTTCAATGGCAGAGCTATGCATGCAAGTGGCTTGGAAGGTCCCATACCTTCAGGAATTTCTCGTTTGACGAATTTAAAAGACTTGTAAGCCTTCTTTATGACCATAATTTAGAACTGAGGTGCTCTTAAAATTTCTGTTAATATTATCATTCAAATGTATTTACAGAAGGATAAGTGACATAAAAACAACAGAAGCTGCTTTCCCGCCACTAAGTAACATGAAAAAATTGGAGCAACTGTAAGTTTTATGCTAATAAATCTTCTAAAAGGTCACTTACTAAATTTTAAAATTGGATCTTCTTGCTGTATGTTTTATAACATTGATTTTATGTGTTGTAGTGTATTGAGAAGTTGTAATATCACTGGTGAAATACCTTCATACGTTGGTAATATGACCGAACTGAGAATGTTGTGAGTACAGTTTTCTTTTCATTCTACTTCCTGTTTTACATTCTAAAAGATATTGAAATGAGAAATTCATTCAGTAATTTGTCAGACCTAAAGTCAAGACGTACAGTTTACGGTGTCTAAAATGGTGTAGTCCTAATTCTCCGATCCATTTGACTCTGATGACTGCTCCCTGTTTTTGTGTGGTCTTATCTCAGTGATCTCAGTTTTAACAAGCTAACAGGTCAGATAACAAGCAGCTCAGACAATCGATTGAAAGCGAAATTCATGTACGTAAGCAACTTATTGGTAGCAGTCATTTTCTTTTTCTTTTTTAATAGGAAATTTGTGGTAACTTATGATAAGATTTTTAAAGCATGTAAAATTATAAAGAATATATATGAGGTGTTTGATTTTATATAGTTACTTGACTGGAAATACCCTAAGTGGATCGGTGCCTCCATGGATGCTGCTGAAGAATGCAGGCAACACGTAAGTTTCTTTTATATGCCAATTATCTGCAGTTCATTTACTGGTTAATACAAATGCTAGACGCATATGTCATAGGTTATAGATGAGTTTGCAGGGTTCGACCTTAGTCTTCAGACTGTAGATACTTCATTATGATGACATGAATGCTAAAGGAGTAGCTATACATACAAATGTATTCATTTGATTAGTATCACATTTCATTTCAGAATGTAACATTGTAACATTATATGCAGAGATCTTTCCTACAACAATATCACATTTGATACCTCGTCTTTATCTAGTTGTCAATGGCAGAATGTGTAAGATTATGTCTGAGTTATACTGCCAACTTTCTTTTTAATCTGGTTGGTTATTATCTTTCTAAGAGAATAACTTTGATATCTTATAATTCTCTATAGAAACTTATTCGGAATCTCATCCTTGGGGAACAACTAGTAAGGGACTACTTTTATATTTTTCTTATATTGCCGCTAAACTTTTAAACTAGATATCTCATGGGAAGGTCTTCTGTTCATTTATTTCATGAAAGTATCTCAAAACATGAATAACTAATATTCAAGTAATCTTGATCTTAAACCTATCTAGCGCTGGCGTTATCCCATGCACAAGCAGGAAGTGTTCATCGTGTAAGTCTCTCTCTCGATCTTCTCTCTCTGGGTGTGTGTTAATATTTTTTGTCATTTGTTCCGCCAAGTGTTTTAGAGATCCTCAATTAAACAGAGTGGCATAAGAAGTACTAGTTACATATACACATTATACACATCGATTGCTAATATGCTACTGCTTTTGTTCCACAGGGTCATCTTCGTTTTATATAAATTGTGGGGGAAGAGAAACTATTGCTAATGGAAGCACATATGAAGGTGATTCAGACCGTGCTGGTGCTTCAAACTATATCCTGGGTGGAATTAACTGGGCATTTAGCACCACTGGGAATTACATGGACGTTAACCTTAGCAACTTTAAAGCAACTAATACTTCTAGACTCACGATGAATGATTCTCAATTGTACATGACTGCACGGCTTTCTCCCATATCTCTTACTTACTATGGGTTCTGCCTTCATAACGGGAATTACATTGTGAACATTCATTTTGCAGAGATTATATTTACTAATGATAAAACTTTTAACAGTCTTGGAAGACGTATATTTGATATATATATCCAGGTAATTTCCTACTTCCTTTTTGGTAAATTGCATTTCCGATTAACATTAATTTAAGGCTCTAGCTTTAACTAGGTCAAAAAATTGCAGGGAAAACTGGTGTGGAAAGATTTTAACATTGTGGATGAAGCAGGTGGTGCTGGTAAGGCAGTCATTAAAAAATTCAAAACATTTGTTACAAATACCACCTTAGAGATTCGTTTTCATTGGGCTGGGAGAGGAACAACAGGTATCCCTTCTAAGGGAATTTATGGTCCTCTTGTTTCAGCTATATCTGTATATTCTGGTAAGTACATTTTAAATTTTAAGTTGTCACTCTATAGAAATATTATATGAATAGTATTAATATTACAGATTGTCGTGTTCTTTATACCTCCTTCAGAAGGTGGAAAGAAGATTTCAGCAGCCATTGTGGTTGAAGTTGTGGTTGCAGTGTTGAGTCTCATTAGTATAGTTGTGGGTGTTCTTTGGTGGAAAGGATGCCTTGGATGGAAGAATGATATTGATGAAGGTCAGATCTTTCTTCTTATATGTTAGTACAACGCTGAAAACAAATTATTGCAAGGAGAAAAACAATGCATGTTTAGATCAATTCATATATATTAAAAAATGAGCAAATTGATCAATGACCCCCAGATCATGTAGAGAGCACGGAGATGCATAAACTCCTTTTATTCTATAAATTAATTAAATTTCATCACAAGGCAATTTATAACACTAGACTTTTCCTTTTCCTGACATAAAATCTGGACAGATTTGAGCGGCCTAGATCTACAGACCGGTTCGTTCACACTGAGGCAAATTAAAGCCGCAACGAACAACTTTGCTGCTGAAAACAAAATCGGAGAAGGGGGTTTTGGGTCTGTTTATAAGGTAATGTGTAATACCCTGTAGTGTAGTATAGTAACATGCATGGATGTATGCTTGTTTGACCTTGGACCTTAGTTAGGGATTTGACTTTCATTCACTCACTGCATCTTAGTTTGCTGAAAATTTTAGAGTTGATCACTATTTTTGACTTTAGATCTAAGCTCACTGTTTTGAGCTTAACCAAACCAGTTCACACTAGAGTGCAGAGAATGAGAACCGACTTACCTTATGAATATAAACTGATGTTACCTGATTTTTGTTATACATCAAAAGAGAAAGAACAGAACTTGCTTTACTTTGTTTTTACACTATAGAAGAGTTGTCGAAAATTTTTAATAAGAAGAAGAAGGCTAAGGACTTGGAAATTGTATGCTTTAGTGCTTGGAATTTGCGGGTTCCTATTTTTTTTGATAATAGCTTATCATATAGTGTTCTTCTTCGTAAAGCGAGGTAAGTTGCATGATTTGATATCTTCTCTTGCTTTTAAGAGATAGAAGAGGTTAGTGGGTGTAAGAGTATATTATAGTTATAGTCCAATTTCCGTTATGCGTATTAATTGAATTTGTTTGATTTTGATTTTATGAAATTGATATCATTATTCGGTTATTGTTGGAAAATTGATAGGAAAGCATGTTAGTGTGTTGATTTGATTCTAACATGATATTGATTGTCATAACTCCTAATTGACGCTGCAATGAATTATTAGATTATTGGTGATATTATGCATGTATAATTTTCATGCTAAAGGTGAGATTGCATATTTTGAAATTTATGCGTATTGATAGTTAAGATGCATTTAATTTGAATGAATGAATTGATTTGTGTGAAAAGGGCTTTTGAGCCAAAGACTGTTTTGAACAGTCTGAATTTGGGGAGACGTCCCTGGAGTGTACGGAGAAAGTAAATAACACGCAGAAATTTTTAACGTGGTAAAACCCAATTTGGAAAACGTCCACGGTTGCCTTGATGACAACAAATAATCCACTAAACGAAAGAGATTTACAAACCTATCAACTACCTGCACTCACTGCGAGCTGATACTTCAGGTTATCTCTAACACCTTGACTTCACCAGAGTACCTTGATGTACGCACAAGACACTCGACTCCTTGATGAACACACAAGAAGACTCGAAGCCGAATTCACAACTGTATGAGGAAGATGGGAAACAATGAATTGAGAAGAAGGAGGTTAAGTCCAATCACCAATCAAACACACAAACTCTCGAAAACCCCTTACTTGTGCCGCCAAAGAACCAACATCTTCATTGGAGAAGAAAACCTATTTATATCTAGGGTTGGAATACACTGAAAATGGGCCGGAATTGCTGAAATCCATATTGGACGTACGTACGTTTAAACAACGTTCGTACGTCCCCACACGGTAAAAGTTCGCTGCCTGCTTGGACGTACGAACGTCCTAACTGCGTACGTACGTCCTGACCAAAAGAAGTTTGCTGCCTCAATGGACGTACGTACGTCCTAACTAGGTACGTACGCCCAGTACCCAAAACTGACTTTGACAAAAGACACAAGGACACGGACACGAGACGAACGTGGGTACATCTTGGTTTTCCTAACAATGATTTCAAGGCGAGATAATCGAGACTCCTCATGTCACAAAATTAATGTCAAATAACTGAGTGCCGGTTTCACTTTGTCTGTAACGATTTCATGTTTAGGCACTGCATCTACAAGAGGAAGGAGATTTAATGGAGTTAGTTGATCCGAGCTTGGAATCGAACTATATAAAGGAAGAAGTTTTGGGGATGATTGAAGTGGCTCTCTCATGCACTAATACATCTCCAACACTTAGGCCTTTAATGTCATCGGTGGTTTGCATGCTCGAAGGTCGAGTTGTTGTTCAGAAGTTTGCTTCAGATTTGACCATTTCGAATGATGACATTAACTTAAAAGCCGTCAAAAATCATCATGAACTTATACAAGACGAATGCATGGCTAATAGCCAATCTCTAACTACAGCCTCAGGTTACTTATGGACTGAGTCTTCGTCATCTGCCCATGATCTCTATCCCCCCGATACAGAGTTTTGGAAGAACAGAGACCAGAGCAGGTTACTTATGGACAAAACCAACACAGCTATAGAGTGAGAATCTCAGCATATTTCGCGTTGTTTCTTGAACACAAAAATTTCATAAAATGAAACGATAGTTTGTTCTATTATCTGCGCAATTAGAGAATGTGGCAGATGAATAGAGAATGGGAATATGTGTAACAAAAGCTTGTAACGGTAAACTAATGCCCTAGGTTATATACCCAATTTTGATCTATTTGATCATCATCAATCCTATATGTAAATGAATTAATGAAATAATATATGTAACTTAAGATATTAGTATTATATACTCCCTCCATCCCAAATGATAAGTAGCTTTTGGAATATTTTAATTATTAAGAAAACATCATTTATTGTTTGTTTACTACTCCCTCCGTCCCGTTTTTATAGGCTGATTGCGGTTTTTAACACATATTAAGAAAGTGGTGGAAAATTGGTTATTTGCATTTAATGTAAATATTATTTCTAAAAATATCCTTTTTCATTTGTTATGTACATTTAATGCTATTTGCTATACTTAAAGAAATTTTCATAACTAATAAGGGGTAAAATTGTCACTTAAGTTATTAATTGTTTTGAATAGCGTGAAATGGACTATATAGTGGGACAAAGAAAATAGGCAAATCAGCCTATAAAAGCGGGACGGAGGGAGTAACTTTATTTTCCAATTTACCTCTATTTAATTCTAATTACAATATCTAACTTTTTATTAGGATAATTACTCTAATCTCAAAGCAAGGGGAGTATAGGCAAATAAACCATTTAACTTACTCCCTCTGTCCCAAATTATAAGTACCTTTTGGAATATTCTACTTATTAAGGAAACATCATTTATTATTTGTCTATTAACTATACTTCCAAATTTACCCCTATTTAATGGATTTTATTTATATTAAACATAGTCTCTTACTCTAATTCCAAAGCAAGGGTAATATAGGTAATAGAACAATTTAACTTAATTAATATGTATTGAAATATGAAAAGGGACTTATATTTTGGGACAACCCAAAAAGGAATAAGGTACTTATAATTTGGGACGGAGGGAGTAATTAATATGGGTTGAAAAGTCAAAAGCGACATATATTTTGGGACAATCTAAAATGGAATAAGGTACTTATAATCTGGGACAGAAGGAGTATATCTCAACAACAATTACACATACTCTCTCTCTTATTGTACTACAACCAGAGAAAATCTAAACTACTGTAAAGAGAGCAGGTCAGATGACATCACTGTACGTCTCCGTTACTTGACTCAAAATTTTCTCCGCGTGTCTTGTGGAAAATTTCAGTAGTTTATATAGATATGGTTGAAAATTTCAGTAGTTTCCCTATATAAAAGATTATTAGAGTCCATGAACTGTGATATTTCCAAGCCCAACTTTTAAGAAAACACAACTAAACCCATTATTAAAGCCCAATAATTTTTACAACGTATGTATAGGGAAATCATATTGCCACCCCGCCTATTTACTAAGAGCTATCCCAAAACTTAAGCTCTACCAACCCAGACTTCTATTCAATTTAGAACACCCAAAATCTCTAAAATGCTAAGAGCCACCCGAAAACCACCTTCTAATATATAACAATTATCAAATTGTAGTTCTCTCTTTCTCTCATCTTCGTCTTGCATACAATACCTAAGATCTGAATAGACTAAGTTTATATTCTAAGAATGTGAATTGCAGCCAACTTAATAATTATTTATAGATTAATTACATTATTAAAATAAAAAAATTAAAAATCATTGGAATCCTAATTTTGAAGTTTAGATTTGCCTTAATGATGAAAAAATTAGAAACCATATGCTAAGAGACCAAAACATGTATTCTTCTTCTTTATTCATTTGTTTTTTAATTGATTTTATTCCTTTTTTTTTTGTCAACAAAGATTGACAAACCAACAAAATTGATGTAATTATAATCTAATCTAGTACGAATTCAAGACTCAGATTAGAACAAAAAGCTTGTTGAAATTCATTTTATTCCGGGTGGCTCTTAGTTGTTTAGTGTTTAAGGTGCAAATAATTTTTAGTGGGTTGCTTTTAAAATCTGGGATAGCTCTTAGTAAAGAGCGGGGTGTCAGTATGATTTCCCTATGTATATGGTGGTGGAACATAAAATCAAGAGCGTGCAGTTGCATAGTTTATTTTCTTTATTTCTCCTCGGTTTCTAACTTATCTCTTTTCTACTCTCTGACAGGTATGTTTGTAATGCTGAATAGGAAACCATGGGGCACTTGTTTCTACACTGTACGTTTGTTAGGGATTTGTGGGAACAAATCATAGCTCCTGTCGGTTTTGACCGTGCAAAGTTAAACAATTTCATTACAGTGGAAGTGTGGCTACAAGCATAGCCGCAATTGGGATGTGAGGCTTGGAGGGTAGCTCCTTATGCGGTTATCTGATGTGTATGGCGTGCCCGAAATGAGTTAATCTTTAAGGGAGCTCAAAAGACTGTTGACATCCTTAGATTGGAAACCAGGGACGAATCTACAGGTTGGCTTGACCGAGCTGAAGCCCGTGGTTAAATTTTGAAAAACTAGTACTTTTACTTATACCCAAGCCCATCACCACTACCAAAATATTCTTAGATTATTGTACACAAGCCCTATCCATTTTGGATTATTGTATCTAAGCCTAACCCAAAATTAAATCCTGGATCCGTCCCTGTTGGAAACAATGGGAATGTTGTGGCACTGGGTGTCTACCTCTCAATCCAGAAGGCACTGGACGTTTGGAAGCTTTCTAGTGGGGTAGGGTTCAATTGTGCATAGTAGTACATGATAAAATAATTGTTAGGGGAAGCTATACTTCATTGTTGTCTCTTTGTATCTAAGTGAAGTTCTCTCTCATTTTTTGTAAAGTTTTCCATTCAATAAAGCGAAAATTTATCAAAAAAAGGTATGTTTGTGAAAACAAAAGGTTTGTTTGATTGGTCCATGCAATTATTCCCTGAGAAGTATCAGATCACACAGATTTTACATTTTGTACAAAAATTACGTAAATATCAAAAAATATCGGACATAATATGATATTTTGGGGGAGCTTTAGTTGCTAATTCTATAGAAACTCTTTCCTGTTGATCCCTAAAAGAAATTCCCGCTATATTAAAATTATAATGATGGTAATAATTCCCACAAAACGTGGATAGAGAGGACACTTATAACGGTTTAATTGATGGTTCGTGGAGTTTAATTGAAGATAGAATCAAACACTCCGACATGAAATCCGATAATTCCCCGAGAATGATTACACGGACCAATCAAACAGACCCAAAGAAATGAATCTAGGTTTTTGTGCAATTTATAAACCATTCACTAATGGAAGTCCAACGGGTTGGAACCACCTTTCTATCTTAGTCTTACCATTGCATCCTAATTAGCCCATTAACAAGCAATAATAATCTCATTTTAAGCCCAGTGATTGCCTGTATTATTTACTGTACCCATTCAAACATAACATCATCAACGGGACCCATAAATTCTCAAACTTACTTATCTTCACACAACCAATGGCATCAATTGAGTGGTTGTAGGTTCAAGAGATTAAGACTATATTCCATGAATCAATGTAAAAAAAGGAATATACATGTACAACGAAATCAAAAAAAATTGAATCTAATATCTTTGCAGATTTTATGTAATTAATGTGAATTGATAAATTTACTTATTATGAATCCTCCTCTTGTTCATATAAGGTAGAGACCCTAACAAGAGAAAGAGTGAAAAACAAAAAGAATCAAAGGCAATGGAGGCAAATAATGTCCGAGCAATAGTTCTCATGGTTGTGCTTTTATCTTTGCTTGTTGGAGATACATCAGCCAGTTGTTTTAGTAGATGCCACTCAGAGTGTATGGCAAGAAGGGGCAGCCAGTTCGTTGTTGATTGTGCTGTTTATTGTGGGTTTCACTGTCTTAAGAAGCCTTGTCAACTTGATTGTGTACAAAATATGTGCTCAAAAGTGGGCAAAGGTAATATTAAAAAAAAAACTCGTTACTTTTATTGCTTGTATGCTCAAAATTTTCACACGTATACTTGGTTTAAATCCTTCTATCATGCCTTATATCACCTCTTCGCAGCCAGACATGTAGCCATTAAATGGATTGGTGATTATGAAGCCAAATTTAGGTATATACAAATTAACAAAATCGAATGGCATGTATTTTGTTTAAGCTATACATATAACTATCTGGAAAAAAAAAAGTTATACATAAAAGTCAATATATTTATTTAATAATCAAAATAGATTTCTATCTACATAATTTAAAATTTATTTGTAAACCAGAGAACTTAGATTCAATTAGGGTTTGAAAGGCCCGTTTAGAAATCATTTTGGATTTAGGATTTAAAAGGTTATAATGATATGAATTTAGTGTGAACTGAAGTAAGGGTTATTTGTACCTTCATGTTTTCTTCAACTTTCTGGTGGTCACATTAAGTATATCTATATGATTATCATGACTATGGTGCTTATGTGTATTGTTTCGTGATATTGCAGATGAAGAGAGCATGGGAATGTGCGTAGAGAAAGCTTGTAACTGTAAACTAATGCCCTAGCTTATGTACCAAAATTTGATCCGTTCATCAATAATCCTTTATGTAAAAGAATTATGAAATAATATAGAGAAAAAACTAGTCAACTTTTACACATTTTTGGCTTACAGTTTTATCATTATCAATAAGATATCTTTGACTAATATTTTTTTTAATCGATAAGAAGAGTTTAATTAATTTACGTCGAAAGAACACATTGGTACATAAGCTAATAAAAAAACACCCTATGCAGTAATAAAAGAACCTAATACAGCATACCCATTGCTCATTGCTACCGGGTATTTGAGAAGAAAAATGACACGGATACATTTTAGTATACATAATTCAAACACTTAATTTGCCCTCCCCATACAAATTAACGCACTCATGTTACTGCTATAGCCTAACCTCTGCCAAAGCTGCCATATTCTCAACTTCTCAGTAGATAAATATAAGTCAAAGAAAAAGATTAATATAAGTCTAAGAAGTATTATCACATCAAGAAGTACTAGATCAACGTCGATGAAACTGGATTAACTTAATTTGCCCACCCCACACAAATTAAGCCACCCATGTTACTGTTATAGCCTAACTCCTGCCAAAGCTGCCATATTCTGAGCTTCTTAGGAGATAAATACGATCGAGTCAAATAAGGAGATAGATACGAGTCAAGGAACTACTATCGTATCAAGAAGTACAAGATTAATATCGATGAAATTGGATTAAGATACAAGATAATCAAAATAGTTAACCAGGTGCATAAGGGGATCAGTTCATGATATTGATGTTCTAAAGGCTTGGAGAGTTGCTGCAAAACCAAGGGCTGCTCCAAAGATCAAAGTATATCAGTGGAGGCTACCTAGTGTGCAACACATTAAACTTAATGTGGATGGATCATCTCTGGGTAATCCTGGTCGAGCTGGATGGGGTGCAGTTTTTAGAGATTGCGGTGGAGGGTTTTTTTTTATAGCTTGGAAAGGATTGGGGATTTCTACTAGTTATATGGCTGAGTGTCATGCAATAGTAGGAGTATTAGAAATTGCAATTGGATATGGATGGTATAACCTATGGATTGAATTGGATTCGAAGGCAGCAGTGACAGCTTTTTTAACTGGTGATGTTCCATGGGAGCTAATGACTAGATGGATGACTTGCAAATCAAGAATACATAGTTTTGAAATCTCAAATACATACAGGGAAGCTAATTTCTCAGCTGATGTAACTGCCAAGAAAGGTGCCTTGCTTGATGAGAATGATCTTAACTTTTGTTTAGGAAATTGAAAGCTACTTGGCTAGCCAAGTGGGAAAACCCAGATGCTTTGTACTTTAGATTTGAATCCTAACTGTTGGTGTTGGATGGTTTTGTGGCCTGTCACAATCTGTCTAATTCAACTTTATTTGTATATTTTTTTATATCTTAATACAAATAGAAACTTACCAAGCAAAAAAAATATACTTAACCAACAAACAACTGCTAGCTCAGTCTGTTTGTTAACCTTCTCAAACACTCCCACGATTGAGAGGTTATCAGTTTAATTCCCATCAAATTTTTTTGGGGGAATTTCTCATGTAATTCTTAGGTGGGTCAGCCTCGGGCTTGGTTCAAGATTAGGAGGCCCATGCTCTTATGATGACGATGATGTGGTTAGGTGTTCTCCCATGATGATGATGCGGCTAGTTGTTCTTCAACGAAAGCAAGTCCCTAACTAGCATTAGTAGCCTTCGGGCCTTGTCTTTATTAGCCCTTTGGGCTCTGTCCTTGTAAGTCTTCAGACCAAGTCCCTGTGGCTAGCTGTTTTTTTTTTTTTTTACCTCGCCCTTCATGTAGATTTAATCCCATTTTTTCTACATATATATTAATTTTGCCTAGCAGAATTGATAATGAATGTGTCAGTATTTTGATTCATGCATGCATTGTTTTGGGACCTTAAGGATCAATGGAAAATTGGATTGCAATATTGCTCCTTTAACAGATTAACCGGAAATCTAGTGTTGGAATATATGGTACAATCTATCATGTAAGATATTTCGAAATTAATGCAAATCATATCAGATTTCAACGAAATTTGTTATCTCTTTCAAGAGTTTTTTCCCCTTTTAAATTAAATAAACAAAAAATCTCATTAATTAAAAGATGCAAGCAAAAGATAATTTAAAAAACAATGGAGGTAAGAAATATCAAACCACTTGTTGCCATGGTTATTCTAAATATTTTCGTAGGAAAGACTACTCGTGTTCTTGGTTTGCAAACGATTACAAACATTATTTTGTGGAAATGCAAAAACAAGGAAAGCATGGAAATTAAAGAATGCCTAAGACTTATTACATGTTGTACAAATTTCCCGAAGGTGGAAAGATGTCACATTGATCATTTTCAACACTACTAAATAAACTTAAGTCGATTAACCCAAAATAGAATCCATTCACATTTGTCTATCCCTCAAAAAAGAAATCACTGAAGTTTGTCCATCCCTATGACCAACAATATTACACATACTTTCGTGTAATATCTCGAAAAAGCCCCATGTTCGGGTGCCTCTTCCCCAATAGGCCCTGACATAGGGTCATTGTAGCGACCTGACCTATATCATCACCGATATTGTTCCCACCTAGTCACTGCGGTCGTTATAGTGTGGGATTTTATAGGCAGTAGCCTGCTTCCCAGGAGGTCACTCATCCTGAAACTATTCCCACCCGAGCATGCTTAACTCCGAAGTTCTATATACTACTTTAAGAAGTTATGTTTGCATGGTGATGCCTAGAGGTTAGGTGTTTGGCAAAGGTGGTGGCTGGTCCTTGTGTGAAATGGATCAAGGGTTGTTTATTTCATTGAATTGAAAAAGATCTGGCAGGGTATGATAGGTTCTTTAGTAAATGGTTATTTCGTAATTGAGGGTGGTTTGAAAAGATTTAATTTAAAGATGCAATTTGGCAATCTACAAGGATAAAAAGGCAGAAAATTTGATGACTCAATTGAAGAATTGGTACTTTGGACAAATTACTGCCATAGAGAAATTAATCGGCATATTTTTCGGTATGATACAGTACTCAGTATGGATTAGTTCGAATTTAGAAAATCCTTTTGGGTTCATTTTTTTAGCTCATGTATATGTCTAATAATATAATTACATCGTCTACAGGGTCCGCAAATTTGAACTTAATTACTCATTTGTTCTAAGAGCTTGTCGTTTGGTTTATTATTATATTTGGCGATTGTGGAAACGAGCAAGAGGTAGATACTTACATTTCTTTTATACTGTTTTTCATGTGTCATATTTTAAATGTTGCAAATTAAGATATATTATTGATGATAAAAATGCATGCATGGTTTTGTTTGGTATATATAGATTACTCGTGGTTTATCGATTATAGTTTTTATTAAAGTGATTAGTTACAGATATCATGTTTTATATTAGAGTTATTAAAGCAGTATATGTATATTGAAATGGTTTTATAAACGGAAAAACTATCGAGGTTTTTATTGCATCTTTTTCCAAGATGGGAAAAAGGAGATCGATTTTGTATGTGGGATGTGAGATCCCAGTTTTATGTTGGTATGATGTGAGCTTCCTGAATTGGGTATATGATTTGGGTGCTTACACGAACATATTATTACAGATCGGATTATAATCCCTTTGGCTTTGGCCCGGGTAGGGTAGCCGTGAAGAGGGGACTGGTTTGATGGTTAATAAATTCAGGGACTCGTCACACATGCCAGATTAAATTAATTATTACTAAAAGACACTTATATATATATATATATCACGAGGCGGTCTGGCAAGAGATCTGTGAATTCCTACAAGAAGGAATTGTTGTTATATTCCGGAGACGACAGTTCTTTCTAGGATTACATACGCGTTGTTCACCTTTAGACGGTGAATGGGCACTTTCTGGAGGCGAACACTGTTCGATGTTTCCGGGAATTCCTCTTCTACCTTCCTGGATTACCATACTTTTAGTGGTACGTTGTTGGTGCTTAGTGTGTTGTGGGGATACATGTTACCTCGAGGAGGTTTAGACGCGAAGGGGTGGGAGTTAGTCCACTCCTGGACGTGTGTCAGGATCCTGTGCAGTCTGCAGTCGTCGAACGGTTGACCACCGTAAGTTAGAGACTCCTCGTATCAGGAGGCGTGGTCAAAGAGCCCAGCTGAGCCCTAAAAGAAGGTTAGTGTCTTCGAACACAAAAACGGTAATCACTACCCGACCGGATAATCAGGAAAA
This sequence comes from Aquilegia eximia, assembly GCA_023053565.1. NCBI lineage: Eukaryota > Viridiplantae > Streptophyta > Magnoliopsida > Ranunculales > Ranunculaceae > Aquilegia > Aquilegia eximia. The sequence goes on from JALIGU010000005.1 coordinate 23,014,243, forward strand.
CAACGGTGCAGGTTCACACTGGAAAGTACTGAACCAAGATGATTGCCTGGGGCTGGGGCCGAGTTCCAGTCGTATTCTCACCACTCTAATAGGATGCAACTACCCGACTTATTGTATGGATGCATGGTTAGTATGATTACTATAAAAGGTAAAAAGATTTGGTTTAACAGTATTTATTTATCAAATTATTTATATATTTTATTACTATAGTTAAAACCTGCATTATTTCAACTGTTTCGTATGGTTAATCGTCATGCATGATTAGATAGTATTTCGGAAATGTGAGTCACTACTGAGCAAGTGGAAATTCTCACCCTATCATTAATCCCTTTTCAGTTAAACAGTTGCTCGAGGATAGGTTGATTCAACAGATATGGTGCAGAGGTTACAATAGGTATTGGTATAGGTATCCGCGTGATAGATATGTTTAGTTTCTTTTGTATAAAGGTGATCGTAGTTGTATTATATTGTATTATATTAAGTTATGTATTTTTAAAGCCAGTTATATGTATATATGAATATCATTTAGAATCTGGTATTATTATATGTTTATCATGGGTTGGTTTGTTCGAATGTCTCGAGATCTGACATTGAGTCATGGCGATTCGTGTTATAATTTTGGGGCGTTACAGTTATCAAAGTATATGGGTCATGGTTCCATATGGATTACTTAGATTTTATGTAAGAATAAGAATGCATGAGTGGTTAAACAAAGGGAAATTATCAATTTCAATGATGGTTAGAAAGCATATGAGCCTGTGGCTCAACAGTTGCATCCATCTCACAAAGTGGAGAAGTCGTTGGTTCAAAACATGTCAGTAGCTGATTGTTTAATATAAGTTTCCTCGTGTAATTTAAAGGGTCGGTAGAGAGTGCCCTCAACCTCATTTGTCAAAAAAAAAAAAGTTTGGTTAGAGATGTGAAAGCTATTATATTATTCTGGTGTGGGGATGGGAAAGAAGAATGAAGTACAGATTTGAGGAGTTTCTTGAGTATTGGGACAACATTACCATGGGTAATTACAACAGGCAAAATGAGTGATTTGTGTTTAGACTTGGTTATGTTCTCTCTTGTTTCTTATGTTTTGGGTTGTAACCTAAAAAGAGTATATAGTCTTTTGTGAACTTAACTATACATTAAATTTCATGGCAATACAATTTGCTTTTTGTCTGTACTATTAGGGTTTTTTTTCTCAATCGAGACATCGAACTGATGCATCAAATTGAAGAGTACAATCCACATATATTAATAATATGGAGCAAATAACATGCCTTTGTAATTTACAGAACAAAAAAGAACAATTTAGAGGATATTGTTTTGGTGTAGAAGACAAGAAAATATTATTTTAGAGGACAAAAATAAAAACTCCTGAATTTGGTAGTAATATGTGATTTTGTTAGATTTTTAGAGTAAAAACTCATAAGGAGGGTGTTTTTTTTTTTTTTTTTTTTTTCGAAACCTAACTTCTCAGTAAAAAATATAAAATTTTAATTTTTATGAATATTTAAATTTTTATAAAATTTTAAATTTTTTAAATCTAAAATTTTGTAGTCCCCAAATCTACTTATTATTTATATTCAACCCCAAATCTTACCTATAATTATTATCAGCTACCGAAAATTTACAATAAATTATTTTAGCTCCAAATCTCTTACTGTAATTATTTTGAACCCAAATCTATTTATTATTTACATTTAACCCCAAATGTTACCTATAATTATTATCAGCCACCGAAAATTTTCTATAAATAACTACCGGCCCCATATTTTATATGTAATTATAAATACTCCTAGATAATGTTAAAAATACAAGTAACTTTTGAGAAGGACACAAATCATGATTTTCTTGGTGAGAAAGACAATTTTTTCAACCCTCCGTAAGGACAATTCATTAAAAGTCCTTATTGAAAAGGATATGCAGTTTTCGTTGACTTATTGAAAAGAACAAAGACTTATGATTTTTGGTCGAATCATAGTGTTAAGTTTTTGTGCAATTCCAACTTTGCCCTTTTCCACTAGGGTTAATCACTCCCTACCTAGGTTATAGTGTTTTGTTCAAGGCATTATATTTGTTATATATGATTAGGGTGGGTATTTTAGTCCAGAATTTGTTGACTTCAAAGCCCTTTTCAATAAGAAACAATCTGTTTCTGTCCTTTTCAATAAGAAGCCCTTAAAAATATCCGTAATTTATTAAATTTTTTTTATAAAAACACTATTAAGATCAAAATAGTTTTTAATAAAATTATAAACGTCTGATTCAGTAAATTAGCAACATACTTATTGACATAAAATTATCATATATGCACGTAGAAGACCAATAGCATCATCACATATCACATAAATCTAATGATTGGACCCGATATCATGTAAAACCCAGTTCCATAGAATGTAAATTATTTTATTTATTATAATATTATCAGATTATCGACTAATTAATAAAAATTATTGTATGACACAGTGTATACACAACGTTCAAAAACATACGGTGTGCATATTTCCAATATAAAGACATGCACGAAGAGCGTATAGTAAACTATAAAAAACAACGATTTATTTAGAGGATGTCACAAACACCTAATCATAAAATGCAAAGACTTGTGTGCATATTCACATAAACAATCACATAAACCATAAAATGTAAAAACTTATTTGTACTAGTTACACACATAAACATAAATGCAAATACTTGTTTGCATCCCCGCAACAATAACCACATAAACCTAAAATACAAAAATATTTTTGCATTAATCACAAACACATAAACATAAAATGCAAAGACTTGTTTGCATAAATCACAAATACATAAACCATATAAATGCAAAGACTGGTTTGCATATAAACACACCACATCTGAGCAATAGTTTGAATTTATTTTGCAAAACAAATCTACACAATTGATAGTTTACTGAAATTTGAATTGAAACGGTTCCATTTAAGAAGATTTGTTTGCATATAAACACACTACATCTGAGCAATAGTTTGAATTTATTTTGCAAAACAAATCTATACAATGGATAGTTCACTGAAATTTGAATTGAAATGGTTCCATTTATGAAGAGATTAATAACGTAATTTATTTGGAAAAGAAGAAACAAAATTATGGTGGTGAAATCTCTGGAAAAAACAAAGGTAAAAATTTGGAATTAAAGTTAAACATAAAATCTTGTTAGGGCATTTTTTACAATTTTTACGTTAAATCGGTACATTCTGGAAACCCAATATGTGCAATATGATACTAAAACAAACAAGAATAAAACAATAAAGAAGTAAAGAACACACGTTATTTTTAACGTGGTAAAACCCAATATGGGAAACGTCCACGGTTGTCCTCGCGACAAAAAATAAATCCACTAGATGAAAAGAGATGTACAAACGTATCAACTACCTGCAATCACTGCGAATTGACACTACTGGTTATCTCTAACACCTTGACTTCACCAGAGTACCTTGATGTACGCACAAGACACTCGACTTCTTGATGAACACACAAGAAGACTCGAAGCCAATCTATGAAGCAAGCTTACACCAGAGTTCCTTGATGAACACACAAGGATACTCGACTTCTTGATGAACACACAAGAAGACTCGAAGCTGATCTCAATATTCAATAAGGAAGAAGAAGATGAATGGAGAAGAAGAAGATGAGTTCAATCACCAAAACAACCTAAACCAAAACCTAAACAAACTCCAAGACTAGAGATGAATTGGACGGCCAAAAGAACTGGTTTTCTCAATGTGAGAAAAGCCATATATAGTTAGGGTTTCAAAGAGGAGAGAGATGGGCCGGAATAAGCAAAAACCACGGTGGACGTACGTACGTCCCTGAGTTAAAAAACTTTGTTGCCTAACCCGACGTACGTACGCCTTAACTTGGTACGTAGGTCCAAGAACCAAAACTCGCTGCTGGCATACTCAAGGTACGTACGTCCTGACCTTAACTAGAGTTTGCTGACCCAAACTGGGTACGTACGTCCTATACAGACACTGCAACTTGACCTACAAGACGCGAAGAGAAAGACTCGGGACGACGCTCATACATCAAGATTTTCCTAACAATGAACTCAAGGCGAGATAACCATGAACACACATAGTCATAAAATAATGTCAAACAACCGAATGTCGGTTTCACATTCTTATCTCTACTAATGCTTAATCAGGGCCCTTTTTACAATGGGTTTCTTACTTGGGTCATTTGTGCCCCCCCCCCCCCCTCCCCCTCCATTAATAAGGGGGCGATTTAGGTTTTGGTCACCACTTTTTAGTATAAATTAGGTTTTGGAGCCGGTTTTTATCTTTATTAGGGTTTAGAGCTGAACCGACAATTGACCCAAGTAATTGTTTATAATGGCCAAAATACCCCTGATCAAAACTATATTAGGGTTAGTGATCACGTGCAGATCACGTGAGTTTCAGGGGTAAACTTAGGTATTTTGAAAATATTTTCGGTTCAACCGGGTTTTTTTAGTTGTTGGTTCGAAAATGAGCTCTAAACCCTAATAAAGATAAAAACCGGCTCCAAAACCTAATTTATACTAAAAAGTGGTGACCAAAACCTAAATCACCCTTAATAAGGTCCCAAAACCATTTCCATGTAACTTTCCTGTTTTTCCCCAAAAATTATATCCACTTGTCTGAAAAAAATTCAGGTTGTTACATGGAAACCCCAACAGAAAAAAAAACCTCGGCTCAATATACCAATGTCGAATACGAATTTACGAGGGTATGGATTTGCTTATTTGATTAAAAATATTGGAATGATTACACAATTATATCCAAATTAAATTAGGCTTGGATATAGATTTACTAGAATCTTTCTTCAACTTTTCCTGCACATTATTTCAAATTTGTACGTGGTCATGTGGTTCCAATAACAAAGTGTCACATGTCATTTAATTTTCATTCAAGTAATAAAATATAACCTAGGTAGTAGGTATGGGTGTAGTCAACACTAGTGGACCAGAATTAATTTTTTTTTTAAGTTGTCAAATAGATACGTGGCACTTTATGATTGGGACCAAAAGACCACATATAAAATGGAGCCACATACTATATTTTTCCCATTATTTTATGTAAGTTAGTTGTCAGTAGATTCCATGTATAATGCATGTAAGAGAGTAAGACTATATTCCATGAATCAATATAATAAAAAGGAATATATAAAATCAATAATGTAAATCTAATAACTTTGCAGATTTTATGTATGTGAATAGATAAACTTGCTTGTTATGAATTCTCCTCTTGATTATATATAACTATATAGGGTAGAAACTATAAGAAGGGAAATAGTGGAAGATAAAAAGAATCAAACATAATGGGGAGAAATAATGTCCGAGCAATAGTTCTCATGGTTGTGCTTTTATCTTTGCTTGTTGGAGAGACATTAGCAAGTTGCTATAATAGATGCTACTCAAAGTGTCTCAAAAAGAAGGGAGGCTCGGCCTTTGCTGATTGTGCTGTTTATTGCGCGTATATTTGTATTATTAAGAAGCCCTGTCAACTTGATTGTGTACAAAATATGTGCTCAAAAGTAGGCAAAGGTAAAAAAAACTCATTCCCATTATTGTTTGTATGCTCAAAATTTTAACACATATAATTCGATTAAATCAATCATCAATCAATAATTTTTTTTTATTTCTTTTTGTTTCACCAAAACAAATTTTATTAATAAAAATTCCAAGAATTATACAAAGCTAGAGGACAATCGCGCTACATAATTTATGGAATCAATTATGTTATTGAATGATCAAAATTTATTTCTATCTGCATAATTTAAAATTTATTTGTAAACCAAAGAATTTATATTTGATTTGGGTTTAAAAGGCTCATTTAGAAATGATTTTGATTTAGTAGGTTCAAAGGGAATATAATGATATGGATTTAGAGTGAAGTAACAACTATTTGTTTTTGTTACCCTGCCTATCATAAAGCCTTGATTTTCTGGTTGTCTTAGATTTTTTCCTGGATTTGCGTTAAAAAATTTCACTTGTGAATAAATGGTGATTGTGATAATTAAAGATTTTTTTTATAGATCTTTAAATTAAATTGTATCCCATCAACAAACCATTGGTTAAATATTGTGGCTGGGATGTTTTGTGTTGTAGCTTCATGTTTTCTTCAACTTTCTGGTGGTCATATTACTCTATATGATTATCATGACTATGGTACTTATTCATATTGTTTCGTGATGTTGCAGATGAACAAATAATGAGAATGTGTGTGGCAAAAGCTTGTAACTGTAAACTAATGCCTTAGCTCATGTACCAAAATTTGATCTGTTCATCATCAATCCTATGTGTAAAAGATTTAATAAAATAATATAAAAGATAAACTATCTTTTGCACATTTTTGCTTCAGCTCTATCATTATCAATAAGATATCTTTGACTATTTTTTTTTTTTTTTATCGATGAAAAGAGTTTTAATTAATTTATGTTGAAAGAATACATCGGTCTATAAGAAACCAAACCATCGTCTGTAATAATAATAATAATAATATAACCTAATACAACATACCCATATTGCTCATTTGCTACCGGGTCTTAGGGAAGAAAAACGACACAGATACATTACAATAGACATAATTCAAACACTTAAAGTTGCCCATCCCATACAAATTAAGCCACCCTTGTTATTGTTATTGTCTTACCTCTGCCAAAGCTGCCATATTTTCAACTTCTCAAGAGAATAAATATTAGTCAAAGAATGAGATAAATACGAGTTAAAGAATTATTGCTACGTCAAGAAATACTAAATCAACATCGATCGAGGAAACTAGATTAAGATATAAGATAATCAGAATAGTTAACCTTATATTCGTTCTTCGTGTAGATTTAATCCCACAGAAATGATGATGGGTGTCTCCGTATTTCGATACATCCATGCATGGTTTGGGATTAGTCCAGACTTGGAACACCTTTAAGATCAATAGAAAATTAGATTGCAATATTGATCTTTTAACAGATTAACATGAAATATTATATTTCAAGGAAATTTCTTATCTCTTTCAAACCTTTTTTCCCCTTTCAAATTTAATAAACAGAAACTCCCACTAAGAGATGAGAACAAAAAATAATTTACAAAACAATGGTTGTTCTTGGTTTGGAAACTGTCTAGTGGTAGGATAAATAGAAAGCTGCATCATGGTAGGGAATGGAGACAAAATTATATGTGATTATCTATTTGCAGGTTTCTATGATTAGCACAAAAGCTTTTTATTTGTCTAAGTTTTGTTCGTTTGATGCTTTTGCTCACAATGCAGTATAAATCACAATGTTATATGTGATTTTATGTTCCAAACTCGTAGGAGCATAAAAAATTATAACTTACATAACATTGTGCGAGTTTTACTTGATTAATACAAAAAATAATTGGAAAAGTACTTTTATAATGTTTATAATATCATGCGAGTTTTTCCCCATTTTTTTCATATGTTTGTACGAGTTTTCTTACCAAATGCACATAATATTGTGAGATTCTTAACTTGATTGACAAAAGTATGTTGAGATTGTTCTACGAGTTTTTTCAATTTTATCTCACATGTTTGTGCAAGTTATCTTATAAAAATGTACATAACGTTGTACAATTCTTAACTTGATTAATACAAAACTTATTGGAAAAGTACATTCAAAACGTCCTACGAGTTTTTTCAAAATTGTCTTACATGTTTGTGCGAGTGTTATTAAAAAAAATGTACATAACATTTTACGATTCTTAAATTAATCGCCGCCATTATCTTCTGAACTATTTAAATTTTCTTTTTCTTCGCCATCACTTGAATTATCTTCTTCATTGCATTGATGAGCCTTTCAATTAGTCCATGAGCCTTTCAATCAGCCCATTTTCTATTTTCTATTTCACCAAATAGAAAATAGAAAATGGGTATTAGTTTGATGGAGAATAGTGTTAGTACATGGGCTTTAATTGATAAATGGGGGTCCATTTTTAATGATTTTGGCCCTCTAATTGTAGCTGTTATTCGGTACATTTTCGGTATGGTGTACGGTACATTTGCTTGTACACCACACAATCTTCCACGTGGACTCAAGTGGAAACTTGCTACCGGTTAGTCTAAAGTCAACAAAAATTTGCTCTTATTGTTTCTTGAATTTTGTCATCCATATAGCAATTTTGTCATCCATACAGCTGTTTGTCATCCATATAGCAATTTTGTCATCCATACAGCTGCCACCTGTATGTTTGACCAAAAAACTAAAAGAAACAATAAAAATTGCATAACCGGTTACCAAGTTGTCCTAGTCACATTGTGTGGACGAAAATGCTGCTCGCACCGTAATGTACTGAGTTAAAATGTATTGAATAAATGGCTCACTAATTGTACCAAGTTAATTATTATTACTGTATTACTTTATTTTATTTTCATATAACTACTTGGGTTTGGGGCGTGGCATTCTCCCAGTTCACGAGAAGCCCAGACACTTTCTTCAAACACTGTTTCATTGAGGCATTTCTTCAAACACTTTTGCATTCCAACCAAACATCATTTCTTACTATCTAAAATGTTCAATTCTAAAAGATGGGGTTCTTCAAACACTTTGTTGTAAGCCTTTTAAGAACATAGCTCTTATTTTGCCAAAAAAAAAAAAGAACTATTAATAAATTTTGGTATCAAAATTTTATGTGGTTATCTATTTCCAGGTTTCTATGGAAGATTCAATGAGGGGTAGGACCTGGTAATGTTGTACTTGGCTTCACAGTAAGTAATGTATATTTTTGTCCACCACCAATTACACCACCTACATTTTTGTGCACCACCAATTACAATCATCAACTATTCGTTGTTTCCATGTTCATGTTTGCTCCTAGAATACATTTTATTTAGTACTTGCCCTCAAGTTGGTGACCCTGTAGTTGTACTATAGGAGGCCTTGTGGCTTGTCAAAGAGCAAGATGATGTCCAACAATGTGAAGGCAGTGTGGATGAAGATCAAACACGACGAGGTAGCCTTATATTTGAGTTCAACTTATAATAATCCAACAATTCTTCTTATCTTGATAGAGAAGTATCCTCGAACAATTTTACCGGACCATTGCCAGAGACGCTTGCTAAGCTTACCACTTTGAAGCAATTGTAAGCTTCTGCTTGTATATATATATCATTTTTCTCATAATTATATAAGTTGTATGAGTTTTGTATATACTGTTTGCTTGTTGTTATGTAGTCGGATAAATGACAATCATTTCAGCGGAAAGATCCCTAATTTTATACAGAACTGGACAAATCTCGAAAAGATGTAAGTCTCTTCTTTCTTTCTTTTTTCTCAAATTTTTTAAGGTTATTATTGTTTTAGGAAATCCTGGACATGTTCTGATTTTGTGCAAAACAATATCCATGGCAGGTTTATCCAGGCAAGTGGTTTGGAAGGTCCCATACCTTCAGGAATTTCTCGTTTGACGAAAATAAAGGACTTGTAAGACTTTCCTTTCTGGCCATTGCCTATAATCGATGTGCTCGTAAAAAATTTGTTGATCATTTTTGGTGACCATAATTGATTGAAATGTATCTACAGGAGGATTAGTGACATAAAATCAGCAGGGGCTGCTTTCCCATCACTAAGTAATATGATAGATATGAAGACACTGTACGGGTTTTGCTAACGGGATCATATTACAAGGTCTTAAAATTTGATCTTCTTGTTGCTTATAATGTGGTTTTGATGGTGTTGTAGTGTATTGAGGAGTTGTAATATCACTGGAGAAATACCTTCATTCCTTGGTGACATGGCCGAACTAAAAAACTTGTGAGTATAATATAATTTGCTCTTCTTTCTACCTCCTCTTGTTGTAGAATCTAACACCCCGGGTCGGCAGATTGTTTGTCGAGGAGATGGGTCCTATGACACTTAAGAGGGGATGTCCTGATATTGGAATATAGATATAGATCTGTAATATAATATCACTGAGGCCTTTTCGGGTTTACTTGGCTCCAGAATTTGAAAGAACTCATCCGGAGTTAAACGTGCTCGGGTGGGAGTAACCTTAGGATGGGTGACCTCCTGGGAAGCAGGTTGCTGCTCTTTAAAAACCCCACACTATTGGACAATGGCAATGGCTAAGTAGGGACAACATCGGTGGTGTATATAAGTAGGGTCCTTACATAGAAGGAATAACAAAAGTTGATAGTTCATGATGAAGTACCAATCCTTGTCATTCGTCAATTGTCATGACTAATGTTAAGACAGTTTGAAATATTTAAAAGAAGAAGTCCTAACTCCTAAGTCTCCATTAATCAGTGAAAGAATCCTTTTTTTTTGTGATCTTTATCTCAGAGACCTCAGTTTCAACAAGCTAACAGGAAAGATACCAAGCAGCTTCAATCGAATAAGTAGTGCACATTTTATGTACTTGACTGGAAATGCCCTGACTGGACCTGTGCCTGACTGGATGCGGACGAACGCAGATCACAACATGTAAGATTCTTTTTTCATATGCTGATTATTATTAATTCTTTTACTAGATAATACATATTTACGGGGCTCGCACACATACATGTACACACACACCCTTACACATAAAGCATATAGGTTGTAGCTTATTATACCTAAACTTACTTAGTTTTAGAACAGTAGTCTGTACTCTGTAGAGACCTCTTTATGTCAACATGCATAATGTGAAAAGTAGCTATAGTTCCAAAGTTATTCATCTTATTAGTATGCCTAATTCATGATGCATCATTTCTATACAGCGATCTTTCCTACAACAATTTCACATTGGAAAGCTCAAGCTCACATAGTTGTCAAGTGCGGAAAGTGTAAGAATATGGTTATTCGAAAAACATTTCCATTGGGCTGATTAGTATCTTTCTAATAGAATACATTTCCTATTCATTATCTTTTCAGAAACTTATTTGGAAACTCATCCTTGGGGAACACCTCGTAAGGGACTATATATATATTTCTAAAGTCATATCTAAAATTTAAAAGTAGATATCTCATGGGAAGTTTTTATGATCATTTATTGCATGTAAAGTACATCAAAAACTGAATAACTAATGTTCTAATGCTCTTGACCTTAAAAAACTCTAGCACTGGAATTGACCCATGCTTAAGGAGCTTTAAATGTCCGCGGAGTAAGTCTCTCTATCTAAGTGTGTCAATGGCTATGTTTTGTTACAGAAAATAGTAGGTGTACTTTGTTCCACCAAGGCTTAATGGGAAAACCACTCTGCTTTTTTGTGGCAGAGTCATATTATTCATTCCATATAAATTGTGGGGGAAGCGAATTCATTGCTGATGAAAATACAACGTATGAAGCTGACACAGACCCGGGTAGTGCTTCAAAGTTTTTCCAGAGTACATCTAACTGGGCATATAGCAACACTGGGAATTTCATGGACGACAACAATGATGATGACATATACATAGCAGCTAATAAATATATACTCACGATGAATGACTCTCGATTGTACAGAAATGCACGCCTTTCGCCCCAATCTCTTACTTACTATGGGTTCTGCCTGCACAACGGGAATTACACTGTGAACCTCCATTTTGCAGAGATAGTGTTTACAAATGACAAAAACTTTAGAAGTCTTGGAAGACGTCTATTTGATATTTATATTCAGGTAGTTCCAGTTCACTAAATTTCATTTCCATTGAAACTTAAGTCTCTTGGAGTAACTAGGTCAAAGTATCGCAGGGAAAACTGGTGTGGAAAGATTTTAACATTGAGGATGAAGCAGGAGGTGCTGGTAAGGCAGTCATTAAACCATTCACGGCAGTTGTGACTGGTACCACCTTAGAGATTCGCTTCCATTGGGCTGGGAAAGGAACAACAGGGATCCCTGTCAAGGGAATTTATGGTCCTCTTGTTTCAGCTATATCTGTCGATCCTAGTAAGTACAATTTATTTTTGGAAACCCCCCCCCCCCCCCCCCCCCCCCCCCACACACACACACACATTTGAAAAAAAAATTGAGATACCCGCATTTGAAGATGTGATGTTATCTATAAGCCATCCATCATAAAACTAATCTACAGCTACTATAAAGTATATAGGTAAGTGTCTTAGGATTAGGATTAAATTAGTATATAAGGTATGCAACTCTTGTGTAATGTAACTTTAAGCTTTATAAATGGAATATGAGTTCTCTGCCTCTCTCTTTGCATCTTTGTTAGTTACAACATCACAGTAGTTTTCAATCATGTTATTAGATTAAGATCAGATGAGTCCTACAATTTCTTAAATATTTTGAGGTTAATAAACTATAGTCTCCAGATTTTTATGTTAGTTTTTTCTCAGCTCTTGATCATTTGTTCTTTTATCAGCTATTGATCATTTGTTCTTGTCGGTACTGTAGTTTGCAACTGAGTTTTTTTTCTTTTTTCTTTACTGTGTAGACTTTAGACCTCCTTCATCAATATCTCCAGGCCTTGAGATTGGAATTGTAGTTGCGGTGTTAAGTCTTATTTTGATAGTACTGGGTGTTCTTTGGTGGAAAGGATGCTTTGGACGGAAGAATGATATTGATGAAGGTCAGATCTTCATCAATAAATTATTTCAAGGAGAAAAATAAAATAAACACACACTTTTATGTCGATTCATATATATTGAAAAATGAGCAACAACTTCTACAGTGATGTCAATATTTCTAAGTATGAAAATATAATATGAACAAATTGATCAATGATCATGACATGAAGTAGGGAAAAACGGAGATTCATAAGTTCCTTGTATTGGATTGTAAACCTCATTACAAGGCCATTATAACACTGCACAGTTTTCCTTTTCCTGACATGTAAACTTGGACAGATTTGAGGGGCCTAGATCTACAGACCGGTTCCTTCACACTGAGGCAAATTAAAGCCGCAACGAACAACTTTGCTGCTGAAAACAAAATCGGAGAAGGGGGTTTTGGGTCTGTTTATAAGGTAATGTACAGAAACGTTTTCTACCATGATCTATTTTTGTTAAGCCATTTATCATACATAATTATTTACACGACTAAATTGCAGGGAAATTTAGCAGACGGTACCTTAATTGCAGTCAAACAACTTTCTTCCAAATCTAAACAAGGAAATCGTGAATTTGTGAATGAAATAGGAATGATTTCTGCTCTGCAGCACCCTAATCTTGTAAAACTTTATGGGTGCTGCATTGAAGGAAATCAGTTATTGCTGGTGTATGAGTATATGGAAAATAACAACCTTGCTCGTGCCTTGTTTGGTAAGAAAGCCACCATTTGCTTTAATGATTTTTGTAGATGGTGAGTGGATAAATCATATATACTGAATAGCTAATGCATGTAACATTGTCTTCATTTCACAATTTTTGGGTCATGAAGAAAACCATTTGAAATTGGACTGGCCAACTAGGCATAAGATTTGTGTTGGTATAGCGAGAGCTCTGGCTTATCTTCATGAAGAATCAAGATTAAAGATAGTTCACAGAGATATCAAGGCTACCAATGTATTGCTTGATAAGGAATTTAATGCTAAAATATCTGACTTTGGCTTGGCTAAACTTGATGAAGAAGGGAACTCCCATATCAGCACTCGAGTCGCTGGAACTATGTGAGTGACATAGCTATATATATGCTTCTGGTCAAAGTATATTGTCAATTCTAGAAACGATCACTTTTCCTAGTCATATAAAAAAACTACCTTTGAAGTAATGGAGGGGAAATAATCTGTCATATGTAGGTTAATATACAAAATATCTTAGAAACATGTCTTGATTTTGCAGTGGATATATGGCACCAGAGTATGCAATTAGGGGTTACTTGACGGATAAAGCGGATGTCTACAGTTTTGGAGTTGTCGCGTTGGAAATTGTCAGTGGGAGAAGCAATATAGGTTACATGGGTAAAGCAAAAGGCATATATCTTCTTGACTGGGTAATATAATACGGACCTGCCTATGGCTATTTTCTATTTCTTCATTTCAATTTCTATAAAGAGAATTGCAACCATAACATGATTATTATACTTATATGAAGTACTTCTTTGTCCGTAACGATTTTATGTTTAGGCATTGGTTCTACAAGAGAAAGGAGAGTTAATGGAATTGGTTGATCCAAGCTTGGAATCGAACTATATAAAGCAAGAGGTTTTGGGGATTATTGATGTGTCTCTCTTATGCACTAATACATTTCCAACACTTAGGCCTTCAATGTCATTGGTGGTTAGCATGCTCGAAGGTCGAACTGCAGTTCAGAAGTTTGTTTCAGATCTGGCCATTTCCAATGATGACATTAACTTTAAAGCCGTCAAAAATCATCATGAACTTATACAAGACGAAAGCATGGATGATACCCAACCTCTAAGTACACCCTCAGGTAACTTATGGACTGAGTCTTCAACATCTGCCATTGATCTCTATCCCCCCGATTCAGAGTTTTGGAAGAACAGAGAGCATAGCAGATCAGGCTGAGCAGTTCATAGTATTTTCAACTATCCATATATATACAGTATATAGGATGATCAAGTGTTGAGTATTCATTTTTCTTTTCATTTGGTATGTGTCTATCCTCAGTCGATAAGTATTGAACTTTAGAATTTTGTAACACAAGTCTGACTATACTACCATTTAAGTCATGTTTTTTTTTTTTGGTAAATTAACATAATAGTCTTTAGGTATGATTTTATCATAATTTAATATTTTATTAAAAAAGAATGAACAAGAAGGTAAACTTACCTTGTCTTCCGTGTTTGTAAAGCTTGCATGAGAGTTGCATAATATTTGTTGTTTGTGATGATTTTATTAACAAAGAAGAGGAGCTCCAATTGATCTATTGTAGGGGTAGTTTTAGGTTTTAGAAAAAATCTAAGGAGTTTTTTTTTTTTATACAAACTTAACCCACTTTAGAAATAGTTCCAACACCTAGGGTATGTTTGATAACAGGTGAATTTTTTGGGTAGATTTTCCGGCAAGTTTTGTTGGTGGATCCACCCCATGTTTAGTTAGGAGCCTAACTGTGAGTGCGGACCGTGAACCAATTGGCAAAGTTCGAGCTTTTAGAGAAACTGGTTTACAACATGGTATCAGAGCGGTTCGGTCTTGGGAGGTCACTGGTTCGATTCTTTGCAGCAACATTCAAATATAAATATATTGCTAGAGGGAGTGTTGGTGGATCCACCTCATGTTTGGTTAGGACTGTGGGCCTAACTGTGTGTGCGACCCGTGACCCAATTGAGAGAGTGGCAAAGTCCACCTTTGTGTTTGGTTATGTATGTGCCTACCCAGTTTATCAGTCGAAACTGGTTTACAACAAATTTGGTTCGGGGAAATTTAACCGCTGAATAGCATTAATGCATGATTCACTGGTTATCAAACACACCCTTAGGTTATTTTACAACTCTCAGTAGACCCCATCGAAACCTTTCTCGCAAACTGCAGTCCAGGTGTCCACATTTGCATTGGCATTGCTCTAATAGCGTGTCTAATGGTTCACCAAATATGGTGGGCTAGATCAACTACTTAGATGGTGTCATAGTGGTAGGATAAATAGAGAACCACGTTACGGTGGGGAATGGAGACCAATCATGGTTGTGGCGTAGAAACGTCTTCATTGTCTGTCAGATTATGGTATTCCTAGTGCAAGGTGGATTTGGGTGGTGGAATAATATAATTTACTTTAAAATCACAAAATAGCTTCCCAATGCAAGATGTACAGTTACAAATATTGGCCACTAGAACTAGTGAAGCTTTCTACTTCCAAGTAATGCAAGTGCTCTTCAGTTAGGCATTTCTTCAAACACTTTTCATTCCAACTTAAAATCATTACTTAATAATCTTAACCCGTTAAATTTCTCTGTTTCACAGTGATCTTAGTCGAAACTACCTAAAGAGATAGATTCCAAGCCTTTTAAGTTTTAACAACACAAGTCTTATTTTGTAAATATTTTTAGTGATAAATGCATGTGGTTATTTATTTGCAGGTGTCTATGGAAGATTCAACGTGGGGCACGATCTGTCAACCTCGTATCCTCTTCACAGTAACGTCTTTCGCTTTCATGTAAGAAACATTTTTCATTCTCGCAATTTGCATGAATAGACACATCAGTACATCACACACGAAAATGAGACATGCAGACTTATAATGTCTATATTTTTCTACCACCAATTATAGCATTATATGGTAACCTTTTGAATCTTCTTGCATTGCAAACTTTCCATTCAAACTGTACCCTACATTGCATATGACTTATATCTTCATGAATATCCAGATTGACTTGTCAAAGCGATACAGTAAACGCATCATCTAGTTTTGGGTAGGTGGGCGTGGGCATTTGAGAAATGAGTCGCAATTTCTTAATTATTAATACTTGGAATGATTTAGGCTTTTGAGTTGGTAGTTACGCAAAGAAGATTGTTGTTTATGCATTACATTCTAGTCAGAATACATTGCGACTTTGTCGAAAATTAAATGCATAATATGTTAGTCAAAGCTATTGTTTGCGAGGAAATTATAGATGCATAAAAAAGAAACTGAGATTGTGCAAGGCTACAGCTCAGGTCTTGGATTTCAATCCAAGCTAGAGATTGCGTCTTGGGGTGATCAAGGGTAGTGTGAAATAATGCCTTTTTGTTTTTGTAAGAGTGAGACCCTGTCGCCTACCTCTGTAGATTACAGGGGAAACATCTCCACGGTTTCCATGTTTGGTCCTCAACCCTCATCATGTCTTTTTTCACTACTTTTCCTTTATCAATCACTTTCAATCTCTTTTTTCTCCAATGACTTCAACCTCAAGTCAAGGTCTAATGTATTTGTTTTCCCACCAAGATAAACTTATGTATATATGTTTATGCATACTTCTTCTCTTGCAGAATTGAACACACTAACTAGTGCTTTTTTGTTGGTCTTTTCTTTTGAGAAGATCATCTTTAGAAGTTCATGATGCAGTTTGGATCACAGTTATTCCATCTTTGTCTTATTGTGTTCAGTTGCTTTGTGTTGTTTGTATCAGGAGCCACTCTTCCTGACAATGAAGGTATGTAACAAAATATCGTCATGGTTCAAATCGATTATTAAGAAACAATACAATCACTTATAGTGCACATGCATGGATTGTCTATTTTGCGAGTATTGGATACGATAATTAATCTCATCAATGATATAATTTTCAGTACCATAGAGATTATCAAGTTCAACAATAAGGCCCTCCTATTCTTTTTCACTGAGGGTACACTACTCAGTAGTATACTAGTATATATATGTCGCAAAAATCATATATACAACAACTTCTGCAGCACATGAGAATAATTTAGTATTTGAAAATTTTGCGCGCTTGTGTTATGTCTTAAGTTCTGATATTTGCTTGAATTTGTTTCGTTGTTTATATATAGTGGAGGCATTAAATGAGATAGCAAACACATTAGGGAAGAAGGATTGGAATTTTAGTGTGGACCCTTGCAGTGGAAGTTATGGATGGGCAGAAGCATCTAATGCGGTTACCTGCAATTGTTCCTATGTTAACAGTACAATTTGTCATGTCCTCAGCATGTACATTCTCCCTCGACTTGAGTTTATTGCTCCCCACAAAGGTTTCAAACTTTACAGCCCATGTACTTATTGATTTGGTGTGCAGAGTTCTCCTAAATCAGAATCTTGATGGCATTCTTCCACCAGAATTGGTGAAACTTCCTTACCTTCAAGAAATGTAAGAACTCTTCACTGGGCATTTCTTCAAACACTTTTAACATCTCTAAAACTAACTCTAATTAATTTTCCTCTGCTTCACAGTGAGCTTGCTTTCAACTACCTTAACGGTACAATTCCAAAAGAATGGGGTTCTTTACAATTAGTCAACTTGTAAGTTCTCCCCAACCTTATGAGTTTACCTTAGAAAACCAATGCTTTTGTTATCTAATATTAATATGTCGTTATTTTTACAGATCTCTTAGTGGGAATCGAATCACGGGTACTATCCCAATCGAACTCGGAAACATTACCACTCTCAAGAAATTGTAAGTACTGCATTTCTTTCTAGCCATTACTATATATGATTAATTAATTTTTTTCACATATCTATTTTCAGTGCAGTAGGGTACAACAAGCTATCTGGAGTTCTTCCTCGCGAGTTTGGAAATATGGTCTCTATAGAGTTTATGTAAGATATTTTGATTGAGAATATATGATTTTGTAGATAAAGCATTTTTATCGGTTTTTGCATATAATTTTGAGTCCAACAATGCATCTTATTTTTATAGATTGCTATCCTCGAACAATTTTACTGGACGTTTGCCAGAGACTCTGGCTAAGCTTACTACCTTGAAGGACTTGTAAGTTTCTGAGTTAATACATTTCCCTTTTTTATCATGCCGTAATGTAATATAGAGTATTAAGTTGTATGAGTTTCTCATGTTATTTGTTTGGTTATTGTTATGTAGTCGAATAAATGATAATCAATTCAGTGGAAAAATACCTGATTTAATACAAAACTGGACAAATCTCGAAAAGATGTAAGTCTCTTTTTTTGTCTAAATTTTTGGTGTCTTGTTACATTGTTTATTCAGTTGTCGTTTATTCTGTAAACAATTTCAATGGCAGAGCTATCCAGGGAAGTGGTTTGGAAGGTCCCATACCTTCCGGAATTTCTCTTTTGACGAAATTAGCTGATATGTAAGCTTTTATTTATATGACAGAGATGTTCTTGTAATTTTTGTTAAAGGAATTCATTTCTGATGAACATACTTTGAAATGTAATTACAGGAGGATTAGTGATTTAAAAGCCGCAGAAGCTGCTTTCCCATCACTAAGCAACATGAAAGATATGAAGACACTGTAAGTTTTTTGCTAGATCTTATTACTGTCAGTTACAAAATCTTAAAATCTGATCTTCTTTCTGATTATATAATTTTGATTTTATAATATTGTAGTATATTGAGGAGTTGTAATATCATCGGAGAGATACCTTCATACCTTGGAGATATGACCAACCTGAAGACCTTGTGAGTACAATGTTCTTTGCTTTCTACATCGTCTTTTTTGCTGTTATAAGGAAAAAGAGATGTCTTTATCGCATAATAAAATTCACATGAGAAGGTCATTCACTAATTGTCTGGCCTAGCGTTATACAGTTTAAGATATATAAAACGAGTAGGTCTAATTCTCCAATTGAATCTGACTTCAGATTTATGATGGTTGCTGTTTTTATGTGATCTTATCTCAGAGATCTAAGTTTTAACAAGTTAACAGGTCAGATACCTCTCAGCTTCAGAAGTCTACAAACTGTGGATTTTATGTAAGCAAACTCATTTGTAACTTATCTGATATGTTTCAGTACGTATTTCAGAATAATTTTTGTATGATGATATGTGGTGTTCTTTTCATAGTTACTTGACTGGAAATGCTCTGACTGGACTTGTGCCAGAGATGAGTGCAGCCAACATGTAAGCGTTTTTTTTTTCTTAATGTGCCAATTATTGTTATTTTGTCCTTTGGTTACACTATACAGCACACACAGACAAAAAAACACATAATATACACAGATTAGCTCTATCTCACCCGGGGGGAGGGGGTACGCAGGAGTCAATGAATCATTTGGAGAGTAGCTTTAACTCTAGAGTTATTCATCTCATTAGTATCTCATATCATAACGTAATATTTCTGTACAGTGATCTTTCCTATAACAATTTCGTATTGGGAAGCTCAGGCTCATCTAGGTGTCAACAGGGGAATGTGTAAGCATACGTTTGTGTTATTCTGATTGTTTTGAAACTTTTTTTTCATCTGATTTTTTTTATATTTACCTGATAAAATAACTTTGACGTCTAATTATTATTTTCAGAAACCTATTCGGAAGCTCATCCTTGGGAGACAACTCGTAAGGGACTATACTTCTCAACTTTTATGCTGTATATTGCGTATATTTTCAGTAGAAATCTAATGGGAAGATCTTCAGTTCATTTATTTCAATTTAAGTACATTAGAATTTGCATAACTATGTTCAAATGTTC
This sequence comes from Aquilegia eximia, assembly GCA_023053565.1. Lineage (NCBI taxonomy): Eukaryota > Viridiplantae > Streptophyta > Magnoliopsida > Ranunculales > Ranunculaceae > Aquilegia > Aquilegia eximia. Next base: position 23,034,160 of record JALIGU010000005.1, read on the forward strand.
TCCAATTTAATCAGATCTAGCACTGGAGTTGTCCCATGCTTAAAGAGCGTAACTTGTCCACGGAGTATGTCCACATCTCTCTCTGCCTTTGTTTCTGTGTGTGTTCGTGTGTTTTTTTTTTTGTTGTTATAATAAAAATATTTGTGAAATTTGCCCACCGAGCGTTTTTGGCACAAGAAGTACTAGTTCTAGCGATTGAGATCTATTTAATGACCTTATAATACTTTCTTCCATATCAATAAAGAAGCTAGTGTATGGTATAACTGGCAGCATATGTATGTAAAAGGCGCCTAGTGCAAATACCTGAAGGATGGCTAGTGCTTTGCCATAGATCAGTAAGATTCCATTCAAGACTTTAGGGACAATTTAGCCAAGGTAATACCTTCGAATGAGAATGTGGTTAAGAAGGAACAGTATTATCACGGATATACCGTAAGGTTATGCCCCTCAGAGTATGCCGGAAGGCATTTTCCATAAGGAGTGAAGATGCCAGGAGTTTAGTTCCACATCCCTTAGGTTCAGTCTAAGGCCTGGGGTTATCATCAAGTGGCAGTTGATGTTTATCTAAAAACTTGCATCGGTGAAAAGGGCATCACGCGTATCTCTTTAAGCTAAGCCGAAATGTGAAGATGGTTATTTCCTTTAAGGTTATATTTGGATGTCCAAATGTAACTTCTCTAGAAATTAGTGTTTTGTTAAGTATATAGACACACCTATGAAGATGGTTTATCCTTTTGCTATAAATTACTGTCCCTTTATATTCATTCATCACTGATGTACTGCTTCTTTTGTGGCAGAGCTGTATTCGTTCCATATAAACTGTGGGGGAGGAGAAGTCATTCGTAATGGAAATAGAACGTATGAAGATGATATAGAGCCTGCTACTCCTTCGAAGTTTTCCATGAGTAAATATAACTGGGCATATAGCAGCACTGGGAATTTCATGGACGATAGTCGTAATGACGTATATATAGAAACTAACACATCTAAGCTCGCAATGAATGATTCTCGATTGTACATGAATGCACGCCTTTCTCCGCAGTCTCTTACTTATTATGGTTTTTGCCTGCTCAATGGGAACTACACTGTGAACCTCCATTTTGCAGAGATTGTGTTTACAAATGATAAAACATTTGCAAGTCTTGGAAGACGTGTATTTGATATATACATTCAGGTACTTCTAGTTCTCGAAACTACATTTCCATTAACATTGAAGGCTCTCGGTTTAATGAGGTGTAAGTATTGCAGGGAAAACTGGTGTGGAAAGATTTTAACATTGTGGATGAAGCCGGTGGTGTTGGTAAGGCAGTCGTTAAAAAGTTCACTGCAGTTGTGACATCTACCACCTTAGAGATTCGCTTTCATTGGGCTGGAAAAGGAACAACAGTGATCCCAGTTAGGGGTACTTATGGTCCTCTTGTTTCAGCTATATCTGTAGATCCTAGTAAGTACGATTTATTTCAAGCTGTTCTTGAGGCTTTTGTCATTCTACAGAAGTACTAAGAATGTTATTACAGATTGTCATGTTGTTAGATTAAGATATGCTGATAAGATGAGTCCTGCAATTTCTTTAAGCTTTTGTTCGTAAGTGTGTATTGTTAAATTAAGATACGATGAATCCTGCAGTTTCTTAAATATTTCGAACTTATTAACTATAGTCTACACGTTCTTAGCTTCGTTTTACTCTGACAACGTTATTCAATTTTTGCGTGTTTCAGATTGTCAGCTATTCATTTGTTCTTGCCAGTACTCTAGTTTGCTACTGAGCTTCGGACTTTTATTAATTAATAATTAATTTTTTTCTTCTTGTCTTTACTGTGTAGACTTTATACCTCCTTCAGAAGGTGGAAAGAACTCAAAGAAGATATCTCTAGTCCTTGCGGTTGGAATTGCAGTTGCGGTGTTGAGTCTTATTGTGATAGTTCTGGGTGGTCTTTGGTGGAAAGGATGCTTTGGACCGAAGAATCAAATCGATGAAGGTCAGATCCTTCGTCTTCTATCTTAGACTCTCAATAATACGCTGCAAAAATTATTGTAATGAGACAAATGACCAAAGTAACAAATGCCCCTCAGGTCACATAGTAGAGAGAACAGAGAGGCATAACCTCCTTTTATTTGATTAAGAGGCCTACATCTAAATAATGCTTCGACAATTTATAACACTCTCGATTTTTCCTTTATCTGACATATATATACTCTCGGACAGATTTGAGAGGCCTAGATCTACAGACGGGTTCGTTCACATTGAAGCAAATCAAAGATGCAACTAACAACTTCAACGCTGAAAATAAAATTGGAGAAGGGGGGTTCGGGTCTGTTTATAAAGTAATGTAGAGAGAAGTTTTCTGTCATGAGTTTTTCTACAAATTATCAGGCATCTCATTTAATTTAATGTTATACATAAATATTTACATGACTAAATTGCAGGGACATTTAGCAGACGGTTCCATAATCGCAGTCAAACAACTTTCTACCAAATCAAAACAAGGAAATCGGGAATTTGTGAATGAAATAGGACTGATTTCTGGTCTGCAGCACCCTAATCTTGTAAAACTTCATGGGTGCTGCATTGAAGGAAATCAGTTATTGCTAGTGTACGAGTATATGGAAAACAACAGCCTTGCTCGTGCTTTGTTTGGTAAGACAGCCATCATTTACGTCAATGACACTTTCTAGATGCTTAGAGATGTATCTTACTCAATAACTATTGTATCTGACATGATCTAGCCTTGTCTTCCCTTCACAATTTTTCAGATCAAAATGAAAACCTATTGAATTTGAACTGGTCAACTAGGCATAAGATTTGTGTTGGTATAGCGAGAGCTCTGGCTTATCTGCATGAGGAATCAAGGTTGAAGATTGTTCACAGAGATATCAAGGCGACCAATGTGTTGCTTGATAAGTGTCTTAATGCTAAAGTAGCGGACTTTGGTTTGGCTAAACTTGTTGAAGAGGGACACTCCCATATTAGTACTCGAGTCGCTGGAACTTTGTAAGTCACTCAGCTACATTTCTCCAATTAAAATATATTGTCAATTCCAGCAATTGTCACTTTTTCCTTAATAATTTGACAACAAAATTCACCTTCGACGTAATTGAGGGTAAGGTTTTTCGTCACATTTTAAGAATACATTTAAGAAAACCTGAAGCACTCTATACATATATGTGATACATTTTGTATGGAGGAAAGCAAACCAAATAATCTGTCATGTGCAGGTTAATAAACAACTCAGTCTTGATTTTGCAGAGGATATATGGCACCAGAGTATGCACTGAGGGGTTACTTGACAGATAAAGCCGATGTCTACAGTTTTGGAGTTGTTGCTTTGGAAATTGTCAGTGGGAAAAGCAATACAGGTTACATGGCTGAAACAGAATGCTTATATCTTCTTGACTGGGTAAATATACAATTGCCCATCATTATTTTCCATTTATTTCTTTCATCTTTTATGAAGAGAAATGTAATATGATTTATACTTAATGTAAAGCATTTCGTTATCGTTTTCATGCCTAGGCACTGGTTTTACAAGAGAAAGGGGAATTGTTGGATATAGTTGATCCTAGCTTGAAATCAAACTATAAAAAGGAAGAGGTTCTAGGGATGATTAATGTGGCTCTCTCGTGTACTAATACATCTCCAACACTTAGGCCTTCAATGTCATCAGTGGTTAGTATGCTCGAAGGTCGAACTGCTGCTCAAAAGTTTGCTCCAGACTTGAATATATGCATTGATGATATTAAGTTTAAAGCCGGCAAGGACCATTATGAAATATTCCAAGACGAAAGCATGATCGATAGCCAAACTACCAGTATTTTTAACTCCCAGAGCAGTTCATAACATGGTTGATGAGGCTTACGAAGTAACGATTTTTGTTCCACAACCTCCCATGGTGGATTAGCCTTCGGCCTTGTTTGTGGTAGGCCTTAGGACTCAAGATATAAAGGAAAGGCAAAGCAAGTCTTCGTAGAGTGGCTATTCTGGTGACGTGGTAGTCTAAAAGAAAAAAGAAAAAAAGTTTGACAGCGCAGTTTGTAGCGCGCATATCCTCCACTTTTGGTAATTTCATGTATTTATCAATAATTTTTTTTATTTTTTATTTTTTTTTTATTTTTTATTGATAAACAAAATTTTATTGATAAGCTCAACAAATTACACAAAAGTAGAGGACAAACGCGCTACAAACTGCGCGGCAAGTCCTTTCTGGATAGCAAACCCGATTCTCCTAAATACATATTCGTTCGAACCCGCAGTCATCACGTTGCTATCCATTATCTTCTGCACTCTCCTGAGGAGCTCAACTGCTTCTGAGCCTAGCAATCCAAATGTGTCAAATGCAAAGGGGATGAAACTATGTTGGTTAGCCCTACAAGCTCCGTCATGTTTCTCCACTTTTGCTGCTGCTGCATTGCTAGCTGCTAGCCCCACCTCAAAAATCCCAGCACCCAGGCAAACCATCGGAGACGCCCCTGTAACATCAACACACGCATGTTTACCTTCAGACCAGTTATAAACCAGAATATCCGCAGGACGTAATGTCGATCTTCCTTCCTTAGGATCAGTAAGAAAGTTAACAGGAGCCTCCTTCTTAACCTGTACTCCAGCCCGCCAGAACACATCACACAAGATATCTCTAACGTGGTCATGCCGGGGTAATGCTTACAATGGGCCGCATGGTCCCCGAAAGCATCAAGTCTACTCTTTTTGCACACTGGACAAAACTCACCATCTGAATAATAAAGAGGGATCATCAATCGATAACGAAGAATGGCACGATATTCTACCGGCGTCATGCGTTGTCCAAGCCCTTCCATCGGAATGGCAAGGAGAAAATCTTTGGCATGTTCTGACTGCACACATCCAATCACGGCTTTTTGTCTAGCTGACAACTCAAATTCCTTCTCAAGACCAGAACTAATCTTGCTGTAGTATGCTTCCGCCAAGACATGTTGGGGTCTGAAGGGGACGGTAGCAGTTGGAGCAAGATTATTGAGATCAAAATCAGGTATAGAAATATGTAAACTAGCAATGGCAGTATCGAAAACATTACCCATAGGTGCACCCGCACAACCCCGAAGAATGTGGTCTTGGAGATCCTTGGTTTGCGTGCGTGAAGCTACGAAAGCAAACTTCATAACATCAGTAGTACAATAAATACCAAGTCCGCCCATACGCAATGGGAGGGTTGCCATACGCCACTGTAGATCGCCAAAACCAGGTCCATCAGAAACCACAATATTCTGAAGGGCTGCACGGAGCTTGTGGTCAAACCATTCGGCTGTTTCCTGAACATAATCAGGGGGGCAAGTACGGAGAGCGAAGGTGAGCTTAGATATTCCCATACAAGAACGTAAAAGTGTCAGCTCACATTGCGGATCCTTTAGTTGTGGTAATAAATCCATAAGCTGAAGTGTCTTATCCACTCGTTGACGAACATTACCCATAATAAAGGATGCATCAATACTTACAGCCCCTCCAAGCAACTTAACCCCTCGCTGAGGACATGATATACCAGCCGGAAAGATATCTGGATACGAGCATACAGGAATAACAGAAGGCCAGAACAACTCTGTCTTAGAAACATTAAGCACGAGCCCAAGAGGTGGTCCTTTTTTATTTTTTATTTTTTTTTTTATTTTTTTATTTTTTTTTTATTTTTTTTTTTAAATTAAGTTTAAATTTTATTGATAAGCTCAACGAATTACACAAAAGTAGAGGACAAACGCGCTACAAACTGCGCGGCAAGTCCTTTCTGGATAGCAAACCCGATTCTCCTAAATACATATTCGTTCGAACCTGCAGTCATCACGTTGCTATCCATTATCTTCTGCACTCTCCTGAGGAGCTCAATTGCTTCTGAGCCTAGCAATCCAAATGTGTCAAATGCAAAGGGGATGAAACTATGTTGGTTAGCCCTACAAGCTCCGTCATGTTTCTCCACTTTTGCTGCTGCTGCATTGCTAGCTGCTAGCCCCACCTCAAAAATCCCAGCACCCAGGCAAACCATCGGAGACGCCCCTGTAACATCAACACACGCATGTTTACCTTCAGACCAGTTATAGACCAGAATATCCGCAGGACGTAATGTCGATCTTCCTTCCTTAGGATCAGTAAGAAAGTTAACAGGAGCCTCATTCTTAACCTGTACTCCAGCCCGCCAGAACACATCACACAAGATATCTCTAACGTGGTCATGCCTGTACTTGAAGCCGGGGTAATGCTTACAATGGGCCGCATGGTCCCCAAAAGCATCAAGTCTGCTCTTCTTGCACACTGGACAAAGTTCACCATCTAAATAAAGAGGGATCATCAATCGATAACGAAGAATGGCACGATATTCTACCGGCGTCATGCGTTGTCCAAGCCCTTCCATCGGGATGGCAAGGAGAAAATCTTTGGCATGTTCTGCTTGCACACATCCAATCACGGCTTTTTGTCTAGCTGACAACTCAAATTCCCTCTCAAGACCAGAACTAATCTTGCTGTAGTATGCTTCCGCCAAGACATGTTGGGGTCTGAAGGGGACGGTAGCAGTTGGAGCAAGATTACTGAGATCAAAATCAGGTATAGAAAGATGTAAACTAGCAATGGCAGTATCGAAAACATTACCCATAGGTGCAGCCGCACAACCCCGAAGAATGTGGTCTTGGAGATCCTTGGTTTGCGTACACGAACCTACGAAAGCAAACTTCATAACATCAGTAGTACAATAAATACCAAGTCCGCCCATACGCAATGGGAGGGTTGCCATACGCCACTGTAGATCGCCAAAACCAGGTCCATCAGAAACCACAATATTCTGAAGGGCTGCACGGAGCTTGTGGTCAAACCATTCGGCTGTTTCCTGAACATAATCAGGGGGGCAAGTACGGAGAGCAAAGGTGAGCTTAGATATTCCCATACAAGAACGTAAAAGTGCCAGCTCACATTGCGGATCCTGTAGTTGTGGTAATAAATCCATAAGCTGAAGTGTCTTATCCACTCGTTGACGAACATTACCCATAATAAAGGATGCATCAATACTTACAGCCCCTCCAAGCAACTTAACCCCTCGCTGAGGACATGATATACCAGCCGGAAAGATATCTGGATAGGAGCATACAGGATTAACAGAAGGCCAGAACAACTCTGTCTTAGAAACATTAAGCACGAGCCCAAGAGGTGGTCCTCTTTCCTGAATGATACGAATAGCTCTAGCCACCTGTTCTGTATTACCAATCAGAGTACCATCATCTAAGTACCATGCCTGCAACTCCAAGTGGCATTCTGACTGAATCCGGTGTATCAATGGATGCAAGACCAAAGCAAAGAGAAGAGGCCCCAAAGGGTCCCCCTGCTGTATCCCAGCTTCTGACCAGATATGAGTAGACCCTAGATACAATCGAGCAGGTTGACAATAGAGGTATTCGACCCATAGAGCAATAGATGGACAATGATTGCGTACCTCTCGTAGCATAGCAGACCGATCAACAAGGTTGAAGGCATTCTGAAAGTCCACAAGCAGCATAGAAAGCGATGTGTCATCCTTGTTGGCATAAACCAACCGATTAACCGCATGCAAAATTGCCTCTGCTCCACCAGGCACACCAACCCCAAACTGAAAATCCTCTAGGTATGGGACAATATCCTTAGAAACTCCTCTCATGGCAATCTTAGACACCAGGCGACGCCAAACCATACCCACAGCTATTGGGCGAATGTCGTTACCTGGCTTAAGAAGTGGGGTGAGTGGTGCACTAGCTACGAACTCTGCCAAGACCCGTGGGCATCGACCTTGTAACCATAGGTTCACAACCGGTGTCAAGGCCTCCATAAGATCTGTGGCTACAGCGGATGCAGCCCCACTCATAGCATCCAATAGGTGTTGGGCCCGGAGACCATCTCGCCCACAAGACGTCCCTTTGGGGAAGGACCTGATGCATGATAATATCACATCCCTCTCAACTGACAAAGGTGACTCAAGTAAAGGAATGGCGGGGACAGATGGTGGTGGATGCTTCGGGTGTTTATCCTCTAAAGCCCGCTGCGTCTCTGGAGTGTTCGGAGCAACCCCTGATGATGCCAACACCTTCACGGCTGCTGCAAAGTGCCCGTCTGCAACCTTTTGCAAACACCGTCGTACATTCTTGCTTTGGGGCTGTCGAGATGGTCGTTCCAACGGAGGCTCTGTGTGTGTGACCCTCTCAATCAAACGAAATATACCCCCAGGCTCGTTCCAAATAGAGAGAGCCTGCAGAATCTGATTCTGCTGGAGATATTTCCGAGCACTAGAACGATGCTCTTGGCGATTCTGCGGATGGAACACTTGCAATGTGCAATAGGGAAGCAGGAGCAATCTAACCCATGGCCCTGTCGACATGGGGTCTGCAGTAACCTCATACAAGACTGACTTCAATGCACAGGGGAATGCTAATCGACAAGGACGTGGAATACTTTTCACTGTGCGAAAAGGTCTACAGAAAATATGATCAAATGATATCTCATCTAAAGAAGGTGCAACAATAGAAAGGTGAGTATCGATACCAGTGTCCCCTCCTGCTGTAGGTGCGGGTGGATTATCAACATGCACAAGCTGTGGTGGTTGTATACCTACAATTGCACACTCTAACTCACCGGTCTCCTTTCGTGCAGGTGGTTTGATGACTGCACCATCCGGATGTTTACATTTTATGGTCGATGCATGGATACCGAAACAATCAGCACACATCCATTTGTTTATCCTCTTCAAAGTATTGTCAAGCGACGAAAATAAACCTATATCAACTTTGATCGCATCTCTCAGCCTGTCGATGTCATTTTTTATTTTTTATTTTTTATTTTTTATTTTTTATTTTTTATTATAAAACAAATTTTATTGATAAAAATTTGAGGAATTATACAAAGTTAGAGAACAAGCGCGGTACAAACTGCGTTGGAAGCATAGGTGAAAAAATCGTTTTAGTCCGGATATCCGATCTCCAAAAAACCGGATTATTCCGCGAATATCCGACCTCCCATGTCGGATTTTTGAGGTTTGGTAAATTCAAATGTAGCGGAATTTTTCGCGAATATTCGCGAAAAATTCGGAAAATTGGGAGGTTTTCTGCACTTTTCGTGTTTTTCTTCTGATTTCGATATATAAACTTATAATTAAAAGAAAAACATACATTACAAATTAAACACACGACAAATCATACAAGGAAGCTAAGACGGAACTATTACACAAGATAGTTTTACTCATAGGTGAAAAAATCGTAAATATCGGGCGGATATTCATAGAACATTTATATGTTTACAATACAAGAACTAAACACAAACAACCTCATTACAACTCAACCCATAGTTTTATTTTAATAATCAAAATAAAAGACATGCTAACCCCAGAATGATAGACGCCCCATGTCAAACCGATGAGCTTCAAGTCGCATACGTGTGGGGACGAACTCAGTACAGTAATATTCCCATGACATTGTTTGCTCGTACGACCTGAATTGGTCAATATGCATATCATATGCATCTTGATCCATACAATACGGAGCAAATGATTCAAAGATAGGAAATCTCGAGTATTGTTGAACCGGCATTAATGTATCGGCTGACTGCACGTCCGACCCACTTGTCATTGGGGCCAACCAACTCCCTATATTAGGAAACCAAGAACCACTGTCATCTGGTTGGGTTTGGTAGGATGGTACACTGGAATCATCACTTTGGGAGGTTCCCATGTTACCATAAGAAAAATGAGGGTAAACATAGGTAGGTTGGATGTTGGTTTGAGAATAAGGGAGGTTCCACGAACCTTGGGAAGAAAACTGGTCAGGAATGTTCCATGAACCTTGGGAAGATACCCTAGATGATTCTGTTTCCGTTTTAGGATGCGGTCTTTTCTGTCGAGGTCGTTTTCCTTCTCTTGGTTGTTGCCATCCAGCATGGTCTTCATCTTGGGTGGCAAAAAGAAATTGAGACTCCCCCGTAAAATGAATTGTTTCTGGGGTGCGCTCTCGTAGTGAATCACTGGCTTCTGATCTTCCCCTTTGACAACCAACATCTACGTTTTGGTCACCATCTCCATCATCATCATCGGAAGGTGAACGTGAACGTAGAACTGATTTACTTCTGAACAGGTCACCACCATCACCACGAATATTGGGATGGTCCCCAACGGGGTCATCAGGAGAATCACGAACGTCAAACTTTGGCATGGGCGTGCTTTTTTTTTTCGTTTCTTTCTGATATATTGCTCTTGGAGGGCCATGAAGTTCGTCGCGAAAGTTTCCAAACGTCTAGTGCCTTTTGGACCTTTTTTTGATAATCTCATCGAAAATTCTAGTTCGGGGGGATTAAAAATAAATGTGTTAATTTTATAATCGAAAATTTCATAAATTTCGATAAATATCGGTTTTTGCCGAATATTTCGTGAATATCCGATAAATGCCGACCGGCATGGGGTGTTTTAAATTCCGTTTATATGCCGTATGCCGTACCGATCCGATCTCCAAAAAACCGGAATATTTCGTGAATATCCGGTCGGCAAAAACGATTTTTTCACCTATGGTTGGAAGTCCTTTTTGAATAACAAAACCAATCCGAAGAAATACATATTCATTGGAACCCTCCTAAGAAGTTCCAATGAAGTTCAATTGCTTCTGGTGCTAAAGACCCAAAAGTGTGAAAAGCAAAAGAAATGAAACAGTGTTGGTTCGATGTACATGCCCTCTCGTGTTTTTGTACTTTAGATGCAGCTGCATAAATGACTGCCTGACCCACTTCGAAATTTCCATTACCAAACCAGAGTTGCCCCTATGATGTCAACACATGTTTGTTTCCCTTATAACCAACTATATATCAGAACATCAGTTGGGCGTAATTGATCTGCCTTCTGAAGGGTCTGTAAGAAAATTGACCGGAGGTTCTTTCTTAACCTATCTTCTTTGTAGGGACAATGTATCTTGGGAATTTCCTTACATATTGTGTAATGCACAATTTATTTAGAATCCCAACCCTATAATTCTCCCTGCGTAATTGCACAATTAGTAAGAAACACCTTAAAATTATGTTTATATTATAATTAAATGTTGAAACTATAAACTATATTTAGGTTGAAATTGAAGTAAATTATTTTTATATTTACGCATATATAATGTTTTGTTTATTTTTTAATCTATCTCAAATTATAACATTATATTATATTAGGTATGGATTTTACTATCTGCATTAGACAATCATTCACCTTTACTTTGTAAATGCACACCCTTTGTAAACGCACATTATTTCTTAGTCCCAAGGGCATGCATTTAAATAGGTTTCATTGTAATTGATCACTTTAATGATAAGCTCAAAAAATTACACAAAAGTGAAGGACAAGCGCGCTAATTTGGTAACCAATAAAAAATTTATTTACCCAAAACAATATAATATATTTTGGGCCTTGGTCAATTGGGCCTTGTCCAATCTAGGTTGGACTAATAATAAGTAAGGAAGGCCCTTTATCAGCTTGAGTCCTTAAAACCACCAATGTCTGTTATTCGGTTGATTCCTACCTCTATAAACACAACAAGAGAAGCTTCTCTCTGTTTTCAGGTAATAATCTCTATGGAGTGTAATCAAGAAACCCTGCAAACCCTTTCTCAATGTTTTCTTCAAACCCTATCACCAACCCGTGAACACCGTCGTCAAGCTGAAACTTATCTTGCTCAAGCTGCAGACCAACCAAACTTTGGTCTTGTAGTCCTTGGTCTTGTTTCCAAACCTACTGTCCATGATCAAATCCGTCAAGCTGCTGCTGTTAGCTTCAAAAACCATCTTCGTTTACGTTGGATACCAACAACAACATTAACGCCGATATCTAACGTAGAAAAAGAACAAATCAAATCCATAATTGTTACATTAATGCTTACTTCTAGTCCGCGTATTCAAACTCAACTTAGTGAAGCCTTAGTTGTTATTGGAAACCATGATTTCCCTAATGCATGGCTTACTTTGTTACCGCAACTCGTTACTAGTCTTGAACAAGCTGCACTTGCCAATTCTTATGAATGTATTAATGGTATTCTTGGTACTGCCAACTCTATATTTAAGAAGTTTAGATACCAGTATTTGTCTAAAGAGCTTGCTAAAGATCTTAAGTATTGTCTTGATGGTTTTGCTGCGCCGTTACTTAATATATTTATTCGAACTTCTGGTTTGATAGAAGAACAGATGAGATTTAATAAGTCTGATGGTGGTAATGCGCGCGCAACAACCTGCCTTCGACCTCTTTTTGAGTCGCAACGGCTATGTTGTAGAATTTTCTATTCTCTTAATTATCATGGGCTTCCTGAGTTTTTCGAAGACCATATGAGAGAGTGGATGGGCGAGTTTTTGAAATATCTTAGGACAACTTACCAAGATTTGGAGAGTATTGCTGATGGAATGGCGCTTGTGGACGAACTGAGGGTAGCAGTCATTGAGAATATTAATCTTTACATGGAAAAAAATGAGGAGGAATTTCAAGTTTACTTGAAGAATTTCGCAGAAGCAGTATGGAGACTTCTCGTTACTGCATCTGCTTTCCCTAGCCGAGAACGGTTGACAATTACTGCTATTAAGTTCTTGACGATTATTAGTACAAGTGTTTACCATACGTTGTTTGCTGGTGACGAGGTTCTAGGACAAATCTGCCAGAGCATTGTAATTCCAAATGTACATCTAAGGGATGAGGACGAGGAACTCTTTGAGATTAATTATGTTGAGTTCATTCGGAGGGATATTGAGGGGGATGATCTTGATACCAGGAGGAGGATTGCTTGTGAGCTTCTCAAAGGGATTGCTAGAAATTATAAAGATCAGGTTACTAAAATGGTTGGAGAACAAATAACAAATATGCTACACGTTTTTGCGGCAAATGGAGCTGCAAACTGGAAGGAAAAGGATTGTGCTATATACTTGGTTGTTTCCCTTGCTACAAAGAAAGTTGATGGAACTTCTGTATCGACTGACCTAATTAATGTGGATAACTTCTTTAGTAATGTTGTCGTCCCAGAGTTGCAAAGCCAAGACGTCAATGGGTTCCCGATGCTTAAGGCTGGGTCTCTAAAGTTCTTCATAATGTTTCGAAACCAGATACCAAAGAATGTTGTGATTGCTTTGATGCCTGATGTAGTCCGGTTTCTCACCTCTGAGTTGAATGTGGTTCATTCATATGCTGCAAGTTGCATTGAGAAGCTCTTGCTCGTCAAGGATGTGGGTGGAAGACCAAGGTATACATCCTCGGATATTAGCCCTTTCCTTCCGATTCTGATGAACAACCTCTTCAGTACCCTGAAGTTTCCGGATTCCGAAGAAAATCCTTATGTAATGAAATGTATCATGCGGGTTCTCGGAGTTGCTGATGTTTCTGGTGGGGTTGCTAACAAATGCATAAATGATTTGACACGTGTTCTCGATGAGGTATGCAAAAATCCAAAGAACCCCATCTTCAATCATTATCTGTTTGAGGCAGTAGCAGGGCTGATCAGGCGGGCTTGTGAGAAGGACAGCTCTCCGATATCTGTATTTGAGGCAAGCCTTTTTCACATCATCCAGAAGATCTTGGCAGAGGATGTAACTGAGTTTCGGCCCTATGCCTTCCAGCTCCTAGCTCAGCTCGTCGAGTATATTAGACCACCCATTCGTCAGACCTACATGCAGGTCTTTGAGCTTCTCCTCTCTCCTGATTCATGGAAAAGATCCGCGGATGTCCCAGCTCTTGTTCGGCTGCTTCAGGCATATCTGAAAAAGGCTCCCCATGAGCTAAATCAACAGGAAACTCTCAGCAGGGTACTTGGTATATTTAGCAGGCTTGTCTCAGTATCAAGCACAGAAGAATTGGGTTTTTATGTGCTCAACACGGTTATAGAGAATCTTGGCTATGACGTAATCACACCGTATGTGGCGCATATCTGGAATGCATTATTTACACGCTTGCATAGTCACCCCACAGGGAAGTTTGTGAAGTCTCTTGTGATATTCATGTCCCTTTTTCTCATCAAGCATGGGCCTACAGCTCTTGTGGAATCAATTAATGCAGTTCAGCCAGGTGGTAATCTATTTGGTACCATTCTCGACAAATTCTGGATAGCTCAGCTTAAGACGATCACTGGAACTATCGAGTTGAAGTTGGTTTTGGTTGCTTCAACAAGATTGATTTGTGAATCCCCAGTTCTTTTGGATCCTTCAGCTCCAGATCGTTGGGGTAACATGCTGGGTGGTATTGTTACTCTTCTTTCTCCACCAGAGCAAGAAAGTGTAAATGAGCTGGAACCAGAAATGCCAGATATTGGGGAGACTGCAGGATATACTGGCACCTTTGTTCATCTTCACAATGCAGGGAAAAAGGATGAAGATCCCGTGAAAGATATACATGATCCAAAGGAATTCTTGGTGAGGTCTCTGGCAGGACTTGCTCATACAACCCCTGGAAGGTATCCAACAATTATCCAAAAATATATTGATTCCACTAAACAAGCAGCATTGTTCGAGCTCTGTACCAATTACAATTGCCGCATTGTCTGAGTACAAGGCTGGATTGGTAAGTGACAATTTTTGGTGTACAGGGATTGTGTCAAGAAATACCCAAGACTTTCTGCAGCATTATTGAATATAATGATCCATGAATGCAACTGTCCAAAATGGTTGGAAGGATGTTGGTGGAATGAACCTGACGATATCTTTGTGTCCATGGTCAGGCCTTGTTGGATAGAGAAAGTATGCATGTAGTTGAGCAAACAAGTGTTCATTATACACTACTGTATTCTATAATTTTTTTGATTTTTATAATCTATTTTGCGTGTGTAGCGTCACAACATCTGGAAAATAGGTGCACTATGTAAATTATAAGCATAGTAATGTTATAAACTTATAATTCCATTTGAACATTTCTAACAACAATAGCCGAGAGACAGAATTTCTAAGTTGCCAACTACGCATGTTTATCTTGTATTTAAGCTACATTATATATTGTTCTTATGACAATTCGACAATGATCTCCATGCGCAAGTTGGTCATATATATATAACACAAGAGTACCAAACCAACCATATATTATTAGTTGCAATGGAACACTGTTTTTTATTGTTTTGATATTTATGTACTCAAAATGTTGATATTGTGATTTGTGATTAAGATTTTATCTGTTTTATAAGTCGAAATTTTCGGCAATTCGGAGTACCGCGTGAAAGGAAAGTTTATATTCCATTTGCTTCTCTGTCATGACACCATATCAATATTTTGAAATATGTCAAACTCTTTACTCTAATGCAAGTGGGCATGCAAGTCAACTGTATACAGTTCAAGGTTTGGGGTTTCCATGTTCTTCATTCCTGGTCATGTCTCTCTTTCCACTCCTTTCATAGTCAATCTTTTTCTCCTCCTCCAAGGTCTTCTTTCTTCTCTCCTATATCATATTCTTAACAATTCTTCCACCAACACGCAACATTCTGAGAATAACATCTGACAGAATCATAATTCATCACAAATTCTTCTCATGCAGAACAAAAAACATTACTAGTGTTTTCTATAAAATTGATCTATAGAGGTTCATGATGCAGTTTCGACAGTTATTCAATCTTTGTGTTATTGTGTTCAGTTATTACTTCGTATTGCTTGTATCAGGAGTCACTCTACCTGCTAACGAAGGTAACAGACACCATCATAGATCAAATGTTTTTTCTGTTGTTAACACTCTAAAACAATCAGTTACACGGATTGTTCTTGAATATATACACCGCGCTTATCATATGTTTTGATCTTTGAATGGCTTTGTTTTTTTGTTTATATATATACAGTGGATGCTTTGAAAGAGATAGCAAACACCCTAGGGAAGAAGAATTGGAATTTTAGTGTGGATCCTTGTAGTGGAGACTATGGATGGGAAGAACGTCCACCACCATCAAAAGGACCAGAGAATACAGTTTCCTGTAATTGTTCCTATGCTAACAATACTATCTGTCATGTCGTGAGCATGTACGTTTTCTTTTTCTTTTTCTTAAGCTTAAAATTATGTCAGTAACTCGATAATGCTGGCGGGGATCAAACCCCAGACTTCTGGTACATTACTCAAAGGTTTTACCAACTAAGACCAGTAGTGACTAGTGAGTTGCATACATGCTTCTTGCTCTAGTTGGAAATGCCGATTTTATCAGGAATTCCGGAAAAAAAAACCGGATATACCCGAAATTTCGACACTAGAAACTAACCACATGCCGAGATTCTATGATGACGACACTTGAATATTCGAATATACTAATATCCGATTTTTCGAAAAACGGCGACAAACCAAAATCCCTTTTGAATTTGGGTCTTGGTAACAACTTTGAAGCCCATGTACTTATGTTTTGCTGTGCAGAGTGCTTAAATCTCAGAGTCTACCTGGCATTCTCCCACCAGAACTAGTGAGGCTTCCTTTCCTCCAACAAATGTAATAAGTTCATCACTCTTCATTGAGGCATTTCTTCAAACAGTTTCAAAATCTTTAAAACAACCAAGAAACTAACTCTAATTAATTTTTCTCTGCTTCACAGTGATCTTACTCGCAACTACCTTAACAGTTCGATTCCAAAAGAATGGGGTTCTTTGCCATTAATCAACATGTAAGCATTTTCAAGAACCCCATGGGGTTTACTACTTTAACAAACTAATACTTTTGTTGTTTATAATGAACATAAAATTATTCTTGCAGATCCCTTCTTGGGAATCGATTAACGGGTACTCTCCCAATCGAACTCGCAAACATTACCACTCTCAAGAGTTTGTAAGTACAACATTTTTTTTATAGCCATTACAATGCAATGCCATGCATGATTAACGACTTTTTTTCGCGTGTTTTTTTTATTGGATTGTATATAAATTTTCAGCGCATTGGAGTACAACCAGGTATCTGGAGTTCTTCCTCCTG
Source organism: Aquilegia eximia (assembly GCA_023053565.1). Classification (NCBI taxonomy): domain Eukaryota; kingdom Viridiplantae; phylum Streptophyta; class Magnoliopsida; order Ranunculales; family Ranunculaceae; genus Aquilegia; species Aquilegia eximia. The sequence continues at coordinate 23,051,049 of JALIGU010000005.1, forward strand.
AGCTTGGAAATATGGTCTCTATAGAAAGAATGTAAGGTCTTTTTATGTTTTATATGATCAAGCAGCTGGAATCTCGACATCTAGGTGTTTGTATATTTTTAGTCCAACTTTTATGCTAAACTCTACAACCTTTTCTTATTTGACAGATTGATATCTTCGAACAATTTTACCGGACCTTTGCCTGAAACTCTTGTTAAACTTACCACCTTGAAGGACTTGTAAGTTTCTTAATACTCACTTTCTTCATGCTATACAAGTTGTATGAGTTTTCATATATGTTGTTTGGTTATTGTTATGTAGTCGGATAAGTGACAATCATTTCACTGGAAAAATACCGAATTTTATACAAAACTGGACAAATCTCGAAAAGATGTAAGTCTCGTATTTTATCTAAAATTTTAGGTGTCTCAATGTTTTAGAAACTTTCCGACGTGTTCTTATATTGTAGCAAAACAATTTTAATTGCAGGGCTATTCAGGCAAGTGGCTTGGAAGGTCCGATACCTTCAGGGATTTCTCTTTTGACCAAATTATCCGACATGTAAGCCTTTATATACGAGTATATGACCATAATTTAGAACTTAATGAAATCATTTCCCATGAACGTAGTTGATTGAAATGTATTTACAGGAGGATTAGTGACATAAAATCAACAGAAGCTGCTTTCCCGCCTCTAAGTAACATGAAAAATATGAAGACACTGTAAGTTTTTTGCCATAGTTCTTATTACTGTCACTTTTGAAGTCTTAAGATTTGATCTTATTGCCACTAATAATATTGATTTTATGATGTTGTAGTGTATTGAGGAGTTGTAATATCACTGGACAGATACCTTCGTATCTTGGTGACATGACCAAACTGAAAAACTTGTGAGTACAAATTTCTCTTCTTTCTACATCCTTTCCTTTTGTCCTTGTAGGATGAATCAACAGAGGTTTTTACCGCATGATGAAGTACCAATCCTTGCTTTTCATTAAATATATTCACTTGAGAAGCTCATTCATCAATTTCCAGGCCTAAATGTTAAGACAGTTTGAGATATTTAAATGAAGTAGTCCTAAGTATCCATTTGTGATCTTAACTCAGAGATCTCAGTTTCAACAAGCTAACAGGACAGATACCAAGCAGCTTCGGTCTAATACCTGCAGATTTTATGTAAGCAACTCATTAATAGAAGCCATTTTTGTTACAGTAGTAAAGTATGAATTATAAAGAATATATGAGGTTTTTATTGTTTAGATACTTGACTGGAAATGCTCTGACTGGACCTGTGCCTGAGGGAATGCTGAAGAAGGCAGATCACGTGTAAGTTTGTTTTTTCATATGCTGATTATTATTAATTCTTCTACTAGTTAATACATATATTCGGGGCTCGCGCACATACAGGTTCACCCACTCTTAAAGCATATACACACACTAAATATATATCTCGCTGGTTGTAGGTGAGTATACAGGGCTAAACTTACTTGTTTTAGAACTGTAGTCTGTAGAGACCTCTTTATGTCGATATGCATAATGTGAAAAGTAGCTATAGTTCCAAAGTTATTCATCTTATTAGTATGTCATTCACGATGCAACATTGTTTTACAGCGATCTTTCCTACAACAATCTCACATTGGGAAGCTCAGTCTCACCTAGCTGCCAACAGGGGAATGTGTAAGAATATGTTTGAATTATTCTTATTTATTCAAAGCTTTGTATTTCCATTGGGTTGAATGGTTGATTATGATCTTTCTAATAGAATACGGTTGACATATTTATTATCTGCAGAAACTTATTTGGAAGCTTATTCTTGGGAACCAACTCGTAAGAGACTGTACTTTTAAAGTTCTCTTATACTGCATCTAAATTTTAGAAGTAGATATCTCATGGGAAGTTCTTTTGATCATTTATTGCATGTAAAGTACATGAAAATCTGAATAACTAATGTTCAAATGCTCTTGACCTTTTAGCACTGGAGTCGTCCCATGCTTAAGGAGCTTTAAATGTCCGCGGAGTAAGTCTCTCTCTCTCTCATTATGAGTGTCTCCGCATTTTCTCATTATGAAGTTTAAAACATGTACAAGAAACATATGAAGATGGTTTATTTTTTTGGCAGTAACATACCGCATTTTGTCATTATACTCATCCATCACCGTTGCTACTGCTTTTTTATGGCAGCTTCGTATTCATTCCATATAAATTGTGGGGGAAGAGAAGTCATTGCTAATGGAAGTACAACGTATGACGAGGACACAGACCCCGGTGGTGCTTCAAAGTTTTTTCTGAGTAGATATAACTGGGCATATAGCAGCACTGGGAATTTCATGGACGATGACCTTGATAATGACATATACATAGTAGCTAATACATCTAGACTTACGATGAATGATTCTCGATTGTACATGAATGCACGCCTTTCTCCTCAATCTCTTACTTACTATGGGATCTGCCTACTCAATGGGAATTACACTGTAAACCTCCATTTTGCAGAGATAATGTTTACGAATGACCAAAATTATAGCAGTCTTGGAAGACGTGTATTTGATATATATATTCAGGTAGTTTTAGTTTGATAAATTACATTTTCATTAACATTTAAGGCTCTGGGTTTAACTTGTCAAAGTATTGCAGCGAAAACTGGTGTGGAAAGATTTTAACATTGAGGATGAAGCAGGTGGTCCTGGTAATGCAGTCATTAAGAAATTCACTGCAGTTGTGACTGGTACCACCTTAGAGATTCGCTTCCATTGGGCTGGGAAAGGAACAACAGGGATCCCTGCCAGGGGAACCTATGGTCCTCTTGTTTCAGCTATATCTGTAGATCCAGGTAAGTACTATGTTCTTTTTATGCTCTTTGAAGAAGAAAAATCGTGTAGATAAACAACTGAACTACATGTTCGTGTGTTTCAGCTGTTCTTTGTTCTAGCCATTTGGATCGAATTTCCTAGTACTCTAGTTTACTACTGAGCTTCTGTTCTGTTAGTTAATATTTTCTCTGACCTAATTTCTTTTATTTTTTCATATCTTTACCATGTAGACTTTATACCTCCTTCAGAAGGTGGAAAGAAGTCAAACACGATATCTCCAGCCCTTGTAGTTGGAATTGTGCTTGCAGTCTTGGGTCTTATTATTATAGTTGTGGGTCTTCTTTGGTGGAAAGGATGCTTTGGAAAGAAGAATCAAATTGATGAAGGTCAGATCTTTCTTCTTGTATGTTAGCGGTAGTGTGATACACATGCATGTTTAGATCAATCCATATCGACCGAAAAATGACCCACAACTTCTACAACAATGTAAATATATTGGTATACCTTTAGTAGAATTAGATATGCAACAAAGTAATCAATGACCTCCAGGTCAAGCAGTAAAGATAACGGAGAAGCATAAAAACCTTTTATCCAAAAAATTAACGCAACTCGCCATAAACATCGAATATGTCCCCATTGAAAGCAATATTTTCTATTACAAACACCATGACAAGACAATTTACTCTTGACAATGATCTTTTTTTTTTTTCTGACATTTGATCTTGGACAGATTTGAGAGGCCTAGATCTACAGACTGGTTCCTTTACATTGAGACAAATCAAAGCTGCAACAAACAACTTTGATGCTGCAAACAAAATTGGAAAAGGGGGGTTCGGGCCTGTTTACAAGGTAATGTACAGAAATGTTTTCTTTCATAATCTAATATTTTCAATCAATTTTCAGGCCTCTCATTGTAATTAAAAACTTAAAACTATACGTAAATATTTTCATGACTAAATTGCAGGGAAATTTAGCAGATGGTTCCATAATTGCAGTCAAACAACTTTCGGCCAAATCAAAACAAGGAAATCGTGAATTTGTAAATGAAATAGGAATGATTTCTGCTCTGCAGCACCCAAATCTTGTAAAACTGTATGGGTGCTGCATTGAAGGAAATCAGCTATTGCTTGTGTATGAGTATATGGAAAATAACAGTCTTGCTCGTGCTTTATTTGGTAAGACAGACATCTTTTACTCTCATCGACTCTTTTTTTAGATGGTATGTAAGAGGTTCTTATACAGATTTACTAATCTATTTTGCTTTGTATTCATTTCACAATTTTAAGGTCATGAAGAAAGCCAATTAAAATTGGACTGGCCAACTAGGCATAAGATTTGTGTTGGTATAGCGAGAGCTCTGGCTTATCTTCATGAAGAATCAAGATTGAAGATTGTTCACAGAGATATCAAGGCTACCAATGTATTACTTGATAAGGATCTTAACGCTAAAGTATCTGATTTTGGTTTGGCTAAACTTGATGAAGAGGAGAACTCTCATATTAGCACTCGAATCGCAGGAACTTTGTGAGTCACACAACTATATTGATTAAAACATGTCCTCAACTTTAGGAATAATAAACACTTTGTAATGGAGGGGAAAGTTTTTTTGTCCCGTTCTAATCGTTTGGATCGAAGTAACCATTTAAAATTTGATGCCGTGGTTAGTATAATGGACAAAATTTCATATAAACCTGTTTTGATTTTTCAGTGGATACATGGCACCGGAGTATGCAATGAGAGGTTACCTGACAGACAAAGCAGATGTCTACAGTTTCGGAGTTGTTGCCTTGGAAATTGTCAGTGGAAGAGGCAATACAAGTTACAGAGCTAAACAAGAATGCATATATCTTCTTGACTGGGTAATATAGAACCTTGTACCATTTTTTATTTGATTTTGGCAACGTAACCATAACATGATTTTTACTTACATGAATACTCCTTTGTCTGTAACGGATATATGTATAGGCATTGGTTCTACAAGAGAAAGGTGACTTGATGGAGTTAGTTGATCCAAGCTTGGAATCGGACTATATAAAGGAAGAGGTTATGGGAATGATTAATATTGCTCTCTCATGCACTAATACAGCTCCAACACTTAGGCCTTCAATGTCATCAGTAGTTAGCATGCTCGAAAGTCGAACTTCTACTCCGAAGTTTGTTACAGATCCGTATATTTCCAGTGATGATAACAAGCGAAAAGCCACAAAGAACAATTATGAACCTGTCCTGGACGAAAGCCTGAATGATATCCGGACTACTCAAAGTATGTCCATAGATGTACCATGGACTGGGTCTTCAACATCTGCTCTTGATCTCTATCCCCCAGATACTGAGTATTGGAAGAGCAGAGACCGGAGCAGTCCATAGTATTTCCAACTCTTCGTGTATATTGTCAGAGACTCAGTGAGCGTTTCGAGTATTCCTTTTACTTTTGTATATCTCTTCCCACATTTGTATATTGAAGTGTACAAAACCATATTTGCTTTAATTTTCGTATTTGTATAATTACACAAGTTTATATACTATCAATAACAAAATTAAGTTATTAGATTTTTTTTTCCTTTGAGTTCACTTGATCGAAAACTATGTTCAACAGGGTTTACAATTTTAAAACCTTCATATAAGAAACCTTACTGGCCTTATTGTCAGATTGGTCAAGGTGGTGTCCAACAAAGAAAACATTTCTTACCAAGTGGTGTTGCATTCATTTGCGCAATCACCATATATAACTCACAGAACGATTGCTATAATTATCGACAACATCCCGTGATTAGCAAATAAAAATTATTTTTCATTTAGGTCTATTTACACTAATTTGGAACTGGCATATATGTGCATTCACACCCTTCTGAAAGTGTGAACAAAATCACTTATACAACTGAACATTTTGTTTGAACAACTTATGACAAGAAGAGTAGAATTTAGAATTCTTAATAAATTTCAAAAGCTAGTAAAGTCCACTTTAAGCTACCTTAAGGTTGTTTCATGAGGCAACATTGACCTTGATATATACATGTACAAGTTGGTGATTGCTTATCATTTAAAAGCTATATTCCATTGTTATTGTCCTATCTAGTTGAAAAAATGATGCAGACTTTGAGTTTGTACTCTGTCCTTTCCTTGGACTACTATATTGATTCACCTAATTATAATTATCAAGAAAAAAAATTGCACCACGTCATCGAAAAAAAAAAAAGATGAAGAGAAAGAGAAAGAATAATGTGCGCGGTTGAGCACCACCAACTGGTCTGCAACTCAATACCAACAAATCCTACCTGTCGCTTACTCCTTCGACACTAAACTAATACCATTTAGCCAGGTAAGAAAAAAAATTCAGGAGGTTTTTGGGCTATCGGCAGCAGCATGGCAGTGCCCATAAAGCCAAATAAGCGATCATATTGCCCGCTTCACTTACAACATCTAGGGGAAGTCCATTCAGTAGGGATGATCATTTCCACAAATTATTGCCCACTTCATGTACAACAGGGGAAGTCAAGTCAGTGTATGTAGGGATCATCATTTCCACAAAGGGTATAGAATACGGTTGTTGTGTTGCAATATAAAACACAATGTCAACTTAATTAGGTGTTGGCATTGGCATTGGCATTTGAAATAGAAAATTGCATTATAAACAACTTCTACATGTTATATTTTTCTATTTTAGTTTCATATAAGATAAAGTTCACCAAGTACATGAACATGATGTACGGTTTTTTTCTTTCTCCAACCCCAAAGTCTTTTTTGTTCTCTACTTTTTCTTCTGCACAACAAGACTCTCTTCAAGATCACAGAATGCAAAGATAATGGTGTTTCTGTATTAATAAGTTGTTAGTTCATGATGGTGCAGTTACGACAGTTTTCCATTGTTCTGTATATTGGTGTATTCAGTTATTTCTTGGTGTTTTTGGCATCAGGCCAAGCCACTCTTCTTCCAGATTCCGAAGGTATGTAATGTATCGCCTTTTCTAAAGTGTTGAACATTTTCGTACTCGAGTTCATGCAGACCACCATGATCAAAGACTACTTAGAAACGTCGTGTGTCACATACATAGTACAAAATGTCGCTAAATACTGTGAAATGTGACAATACTTGTCGTGTTTGTATGTATTTATGTATAGTGGCTGGATTAAGAGAGATTGCGAGTACATTAGGGAAGACGAATTGGAATTTCAGTGTTGATCCATGCAGTGGAGGATCAGGATGGGTTACGAGTCCTCAGGTCAGAGGTGCCGAGAATGCAGTTACCTGCAACTGTTCCTATATTGTCAATAACAATACTGTATGCCATGTTGTCAGCATGTAAGTCTCCCTTTCTCTTGATTCCTTTTAATTAAATCAATAATTTTTTAATTAAAAAATTCTCAAATTAATCAACCATGACCACATTTCAATCTTTTTTATTTGTTTTATTAATAAAGGTTGTGGAATTAATATATGATATTGGTTTAAGTCTTTGACAATTTAATTTCGTAATTTTTCAAATAAAGCCTACAGAAAAAACTACAAGATGTATGGGAAAATTTGTCAATTTGTTTCGCAACTTATTCGACATTATCTCATCTCTTAATATAATTTATAAATAACCCTTATTTATTTGCTCAAAAAAATTACCATGTAATATGATGTCGACAGAAAAGAGTTGACGAAATTAGCAAAAAAAAAAAAAAAAAAAACTTGTTTATGTGCACCTTGGTAAGGCACCTTGATTCAATTATATTAGTTTAGCTTAAATTTAGAGGAACAAGGACAAAAATTTCAAGTGTCAGAAGTGTGTGAATGACCAAGAAAGTCATGGTCTTCAACCGCGAATCCTGCAACTTATATACTTAAGTAGAGCATGTTGGTTGAGTTCAGGATTGTTAATGGCTAGTGGGTATTCTGTGGTTCCATGTGTGTGATCTTGGATTCACATTTACCATATTGGTATTCAATAACATTTGAATAAATGTGTCGAGCGCGAAGGTGCGTGAGCCTTTGACTGTTTGGATGGCGTTCTATAGACGCCATCCAGATATAGAACGCCATCCAGATAAATACACGGATACTCAGCTGAAATTGAAACCATAAATTATTTACTGTTATTTAAGTAGACTGTAACGAAAGCAAGTCTTCGTAGAGTGATACAATGATGTGAATGGTTTTATAGTTGGGCAAATTTGTGATTGCCCATTGGTTTTAATTGCTAATTTGTGATTGCCCACTGGTTTCAACAAAATTTAAGATTGCCCACTACTTTCAATTTTCAGGTGGTCAAACCACCACTAACCCGGTCAAGCCTTGTTCTTTTACTGAATTGCCCTTTTCTTTTTCTAATTAGTTGGCAGTTAAATACCACGTTGGTAAGTCAATGACATGTAATCATATAACAAGTTGAATATATAATTGTTTTAAAATTAGATATGGTCGAATTGAGGATAATCTAAAGGACACAATCATTTGACCGTTAGACTTTGTCTTCGTAAAATTTTAAGCTTCAAACAAAACTCTAAATCCCCAAATCTGTTCACAATTTCTGAAGAAGACGAATGAAGTGGGGTAAGTAGGGAAACCTAAACTTTGTTTTCTAACAAAAATGAGTTTCGATCTAATAGTTAGATCGAACTAATATTGTACCTGACATGGCTCAAGAAGGGTATTCTTGGAATATTCAATAAATGACCAGGTCAATGGTGGTTTGATCACCTGAAAGTTGAAAGTAGTGGGCATTCTTAAATTTTGTTGAAAATAATAGGCAATCGCAAATTGGCACTTAAAACCAGTGGAGAATCTCAAATTCGCCCTTTATAGTTTGTCGTCTCTGACGAGCGTGGGTGCCTAGCTTGCGCCTGAGATTTATAGTCTATTGATCTCTAGAGCTGCAGATTGACCCATAGTGACAGGGTGACCTACTTGATGATCAACATTGGTTGTGCCATGGCATTGTTTTGCTGTGGAACGCATAGATGCAACTCTTTTAAATAGCTTGCTTATAAGCATATCTAGGAATTGCTCACTTCCACCCTTTTTAAGTTTTGAACTTCTCTTTTGGCGCGCAGATTGCTCAAAGCTCAGAATCTTCCTGGCATTCTCCCACCAGAACTTTCAAAGCTTCCCTTTCTCCAACAAATGTAACTCTCTCTCTCTCTCTCTCTCTCTCTCTCTCTCTCTCTCTCTCTCTCTCTCTCTCTCTCTCTCTCTCTCAACATTTTTCTTTGAGGCATTTATTCAAACACTTTGCTCCTCTTGTTCACAGTGATCTTACGCGTAACTACCTTAACGGTTCAATTCCAAAAGAATGGGGAACTTTGCCATTAGTAAACATGTAAGCTTTCTAAAGAACCCCATGTTTTACTTTAGCTAAACCAATGCTTATAGTAGTTAGAATTAACATTCAAAGTTTTTTCTACAGATCACTTATTGGAAATCGCATATCAGGTTCTATTCCAGTCGAGTTCACAAACATTACCACTCTCAAGAGTTTGTAAGTCTTACTCTTAATATTTTTTATATTCATTTCAATACATTTTTCGTAACATATAGTTATGGAAGTTGAGTTTAAGATGTTATATATGGATTGGATTTTCAGCACTTTGGAGTACAACCAAGTATCTGGTGCGCTTCCTCCCGAGTTTGGAAATTTGGTGAATATAGAGAGAATGTAAGTTCTTTCGATTATTTTGTGGGATTTAAGGGATTTTTTCGACTTGGGTAATCTACTAATCTTGATATTTAGCTTATAACTAATATTTACAATATTTTTTTTTAATGAATTTGATATGATAGATTGATATCGTCGAACAATTTTTCTGGGCCTTTGCCGGCGACTCTTGCTAAGCTTGTCAACTTGAAGGACTTGTAAGTTCTTGATAGTTTCACACACTCCACCCCCCTCGCTTGTATAGTTAAATGTGTATCTATGTCTGATTGTTCATATCTATTGTTGTGGTGTATCATTTATGCAGTAGGATAACTGATAACCAATTCACTGGAAGGATTCCAAATTTTATGCAGAACTGGATAAATCTTGAAAAACTGTAAGCCCCCATTTATCCAAAATTCTCGGATAGTGTTCTTGTGTTAGATTTATCGCTTATTTATGTAGCATTCTACTTTTGGCAGTGTGATGCAGGCTAGTGGCTTGCAAGGTCCCATACCTTCAGTCATTTCTGTTTTGACCAAATTAAATGACGTGTAAGCCGCTCCTTTTCTATGTCCTGTTAGTCGTAAATGTACAAAATGTCGCGCATTGTGTATAACTTCTGGAGATGGGATTATATATACTTGCTGGATTTTGTCTTTGCAGGAGGATAAGTGACCTAAATGGAACAGATGCTCCTTTTCCACCACTAGATAACATGCCAAAAATGAAGACACTGTGAGTTGTGTGCTATATATGTATGCTTTGCTAAGTACTAAAAGTATACACTTCTTGGTCCTTTGTTGTAATACGAAGTTTGACTGTTCCTTTAGTATATTGAAGAATTGTAACATTATTGGAGCGATACCTGCGTACATTGGGGATATGAGCGAGCTGAAAACCTTGTGAGTAAAGTTTCCTCCAATCGTATATCTTTTCGTACTGGATTGTTAGTGATAACAATTATGTTGTTAAAGTATCTTAAGAACTTATTATTGTAAATTTCCATTAATCCTACATCTTTCCTTATCGATTGTGTGTTATGGTCTATTCTCAGAGACCTCAGTTTTAACAAGCTAACAGGTCAAATTCCAAGCAGCTTTGAGAAGCTGCTGCCGGTTGTGGATTTCATGTAAGTTGTGGATAAGAAGTTTAATTAATTGTCAGTAAATTCTTTCCAACTGTCCAATGAATTATTGAATAAAAATGATGGGTGTCTTTTGATTAGTTACTTGACTGGAAATGTGCTGACTGGGCCTGTGCCTGAGAGCATGCTGAAGAGAGGAGACAACATGTAAGTGTAATGTCTCGTAATGTTGACCCCCATTAGTTCATTTAGTGATAATGCTCACACACACACATAATTATCAACTTGTCGTTTGCCAGCTTCTTTGTTATGTAGGCACAAATGCATAACCCTGATCCTCTGTTGAGAAGGTTGCTTAATGCATAACGAAATTATTGGTATATAATTTTACATTTACTTTGAAGGCCTTATCTTATGATTAACCTAAATTAGGGGGTAATGTTTTTATCAAATTTATAGTCTTCAGTCCATGTACGGAAACAAACACTCGTGACGAAGATGCGAAATGAACAAATATTACTCATTGCAATGAGCAGGGTTCTTGTGTGGTTTATTCTATTGGCTACTGTCTCAAGGAGGAAGATGACTTCAAGATTTCTCTTTTTGTTTGTTTTTTAGATCTTAAGTCTCTTTTATCTTAATCAGATGATCTTTCCAATATATTACTTATGAAATACCATATTGCAACAGTGATCTTTCCTACAACAATTTTACATTGGCGAGCACACGAGCACCTAATTGTCAACAACGGAATGTGTAGGAATAATTTTTTCTCACTTTTGTTTTCTGAAAATATATTTTCTACTATACTAAAGATCCTCTTTATTTATACCTTCATGTGTCATTTATGTCTGCAGAAACTTGTTTGGAAGCTCTTCCCTAGGGAACAACTCGTAAGCTACTATACTCCTTTATATAAGTTTGAGTTGTATTTAAATCTTTAAGTTAAAGATATGTAAGAATCATCTGTTGCATTTTCATGGATATCAGTAGCACATCTAAATCTGAATAACTAATCTTGGATTTCTGTTTGACGTATATTGATCTAGAAGTGGAGTTGTCCCGTGCTTACAGAGCTTTCGTTGTCCACGGGGTAAGTCTGAATTTTTTCATTGTCATTTGTAATCTAGTCAAGGTTTATAATTTGTAGTACTCACAAAAGGAAATTGATGGTGTGGATAAGTTGGCTTAGTTAACAGAGTGAATTTTTACATTATATATATGAATATATAATGTACATGGTACTGCTTTTTTTGCCAGTTCTCTCTCATACATTCCATATAAACTGTGGTGGAAGACAAGTAGAGACTAGTGGAAATGTACTTTTTGAAGATGATATCGACTCGGCCAGTCCTTCAAAGTTCTTCCTAAGTAGATATAACTGGGCATTTAGCAGCACTGGGCATTTCTTGGACAATGAAAATGATGGGGACAACTATATAGCAACAAATACATCTAGACTCACGATGAATGATACCCGCTTGTACACGACTGCACGCCTTTCTCCCCTCTCTCTTACATATTATGGCCTATGTTTGCTCAATGGGAACTACACCGTGAACCTTCACTTTGCGGAGATAATTTTTACAAATGACAGAACATTTAGCAGCCTTGGGAGGCGCATCTTTAATGTTTATATTCAGGTAATTCAAGATCAGTAAAATATCTTATGATTGCAGATAATGCATGGTCTAATTTGATCAATTATTGCAGGGAAAACTGGTGCTGAAGGATTTTAACATTGAGGATGAAGCAGGTGGTGTTGGGAGGGCAATCATAAGAAATTTTACTGCAGTTGTGACAGAGAGCACGTTAGAGATTCGCTTTTATTGGGCCGGTAAAGGAACAACAGGAATTCCTGCTAGGGGAATCTATGGTCCTCTTGTTTCAGCTATATCTGTAAACCCTGGTCAGTTCTTATGTTCCATCAAGCTATTCACGCGTCCCTTTTAATGCAATTAAATAGTTTTGAATATTCCGTACTGTTGTTTTCATAGATTCATATTGGATGAGACCTTCCTGTTCTCAATGCTGGTCAATAAACACTACTTTACAGTCTCCAAGTGATCAACAAACACTGAGATTTTCTATAATACATTATGAATACCTTCATCAATATGTATTTCTTATTCACAATTACATTTTGGCACATGTCTTGGATATGTTAGTTAAACTGCCTACTTTTACTTCTACCCTACCTTATTGTCCTTTGATCATGTCTTGGTTCTTGAATTTGTCTTCAGTCGACGAATTAAACTGTTGTGATATCCTTTTGCTTCAGTTAAGTATATATATGATCTCCTGCTAACTTTTCCTTTCTAATCCTACTTATACCTTTTTACGATGTTTAGATTTCGAAATTCCTCAAGAAGGTGGAGGAAAGAAGATATCTGCAGGCCTTGTGGTTGGGATTGTGCTTTCAGTGTTAGGTGTTGTCTTGATGATTTTTGGTGTTCTATGGTGGAAAGGATGCATTTTCCGGAAGCATGAAATTGACCAAGGTCAGATTTTTGTATTAAGGACTTATAACAATGAAATCGTAATCACTATGTGATTATTCACAAAACTGCTCTTCTAATATGCATGTTTATTTTTCTGACAGAATTAAGAGGTCTAGACCTACAGACAGGTTCCTTCACACTAAGACAAATTAAAGCTGCCACAAACAACTTTGATCCTAAAAACAAGATTGGGGAAGGGGGTTTCGGGCCTGTTTTTAAGGTATTGCATATGGGAATCTCATTCTTAACTCATACTTTTTCAGTCAAATGTTTTTCATTTAAGGTTATGTCATATTCATTAATGTCAATTTTTTCCCCCGAGTTACAGGGTTTTCTGAAAGATGGCACTATAATTGCTGTCAAACAACTCTCTTCAAAATCAAAGCAAGGAAATCGTGAATTTGTGAATGAGATCGGCATGATTTCTGCTCTGCAGCACCCAAATCTTGTGAAACTTTATGGCTGTTGCATTGAAGGAAACCAATTGTTGCTTGTATATGAATTTTTGGTAAACAACAGCCTTGCACGTCCTTTGTTCGGTGAGTTTTCATCACTGTTGTTATTAATTGTGAGAAAGGTACATAATGCAGATATATCTAGTATATCTAACATTGTCTGCAATTGACAACTATAGGACATGAAGAATGCGAACTGAAATTGGACTGGCCAACTAGGCAAAAGATTTGTGTTGGTATAGCAAAAGCTCTGGCTTACCTCCATGAAGAATCAAGACTGAAGATTGTTCACAGAGATATCAAGGCAACCAATGTGTTGCTTGATAAGGATCTTAACCCTAAGGTATCAGACTTTGGTTTGGCCAAACTTGATGAAGAGGATAACACCCATATTAGCACTCGAATTGCTGGAACAATGTGAGTCTACTCTTGCTAATTTATTTTCTTGCTGATTATATCATTACCTTTTCACTAATAGGGAAAACCTGTCAAATACGTAATTCAGTAACAAGTCGTTCTTGTAGAGAATAAAATAAAGTCTGAATAACTAATTTCCAAGACGAAAAGTGTGTCTTGTGAAGTATTAAACGTGCATATCATTTGTTAGTTGCTACTTAACATTTTATTGGTCGTTTACCTTATAAACATTAAACCAAAAGAAGAAGTTATCCTTGCGGGTTAAGTGCTTGGTTCTACACAAGCAGATATGATCAACTGTCTATGTTTGAAACAGAACAAGTATGTTCATGGCAAGGTTTGGGTTCATGATCAGTTGATTACCATTATAACAGAAAATTTATCATCTTGCAGTGGATATATGGCACCAGAATATGCGATGAGAGGTTACTTGACTGACAAAGCAGATGTCTATAGTTTTGGTGTTGTCGCGTTGGAAATTGCCAGTGGGAAAAGCAATACAAAACACAGACCAAAAGATGAATGCATTTATCTTCTTGACTGGGTAATGTCGATTATATTTTAACCATCATACATATTTCAATAATTTGTTATGTGAACTTTTATTACAAAGATAGTCGCAACCATTTGTTCAGTGTAAACAGCTCATATTTATTAACTTTACATGATATAGGCATTGGTTCTACAAGAGAAAGGAGAATTAATGGAATTAGTTGATCCAAGATTGGAATCCAACTACAAAAAGGAAGAGGTCCTACGAATGATTAACGTGGCTCTCCTATGCGCTAATGCATCTCCAACACTCCGACCTCCAATGTCTTCAGTAGTGAGCATGCTTGAAGGTCGAACTCCTGTTCAGAAGTATGTTTCGGTTTCAAGTATTTCTAGTGATGATATGCAGTTTAAGGCCATCAGGAACCATTACGAACATAACCATGATAAGAGCATGAGCGATAGCCTCACTCAAAGTATGTCGATAGATGGACCATGGACTGGGTCTTCCACATCTGCTCACGATCTCTACCCAATGTCGAAGAGCTACGAGCAGAGAAGTCCCTGATATTTTCAGTATTCCATCTACCTCAAATGAGCCATCAAGACTGAAGAGTATGTCCAGTGTACTTTCTCTTACTTTGTATATTTGTTTTTTCACAGTGATGATATTCAACTTGTATGTATAATTTTCCACCTGTATGTCATACTTCCCTGCATGTCTGTATCACAAAACTGTAATAAAACTATTGTGCATTTCTTTTTCAGCATTTGAATAAAGGAACTGTTGTCGTATGTGTATCTTTACAGAACCAACATGTTTGGGTTCGGTAGATGCCCTGCAGATTGCAGACAGTTTATGTAAGGAACTCTGTATGTTGAACCAGAACATCCCCTGCAGATTGCAGACAGAGTTTTGTCTGATCAATAAACCACAAGACATTGACATTGTTGCTGCAGAGGAGAGGACTGAAAATGGGCTTCAGGACTGACTTTTAGTAGTACTCTATAATCATGGTATGTACCGTTCCAGCCCATATAATCTGTCAAAACTGTTCTTACTCTTCATTTAGCCACTCAAGGACCATAGCCCAGTATAAATGTGCTCTTCTACCTCGAAAAGCTTCTGACAGTAGTGAGTAGTGATATGTACATATGCAATCCGTTGCTTCACGTCGGGATTAGGCGCCTTTCCAACATATCCCTCTCAGACATAAACTCACACAGAGCACATGTATACCCATACGCGAGTTTGTGTCCTCATACTAAAACCGCTTTTTCGCGCTTTTTCTAATTATAGGCTTATAGCAATGTATATATTTCATCTCATCTTTATATGAATGGTGGTTACTTTTCCATAATTATATCCTCATTTCCATTAAAAATGTATAACTTCATAAATCTTATCTCACTGTTATGCTGTTATGTGATGGAAAGCATTACAAGCTCACAATCACAAGTTGATCATCAGTAGGTAAATACATCCAAATCTATGAGACAAGTGGTGCATCTTTTTACCAATGGAAACTACAAAAAACTATCATCACTTTCAGTGAATTCACATCAAAGCAAACAGCTCAGACAAAAACAACTTTGCTTAAAAGCATGCATGTTGTTAGTAGTATTGTTGTTTTATTGCAAAAATAATTGGTCCCACTTTTAACAACAAAGCACATAGAATTCTCAACAGTCAAAACTCAAAACAACAACACACCTTTCTCTCCTTCTCTTTCTCTTTCTGATCTCTATATCTCTCTCTTTCTTTCTTTCTTTCTTTCTTACTTCTGTCTTTCTCTTGTTCTTCTTCATGTTAGAAATGAGTTCTAACTTGAAAAACTTCCATTACATCAACTACATTTGTTTTGTATTTCTTGTATTATTTCTTGTTTACTGCAAAACAACTGTGAATGCAAGTGGTGAATGTAATCTATATCAAGGAAGTTGGATATATGATGCATCTTATCCATTATATGATTCTTCAAAATGTTCAGTTATCGATAAAGAATTCGATTGTCAGAAAAATGGAAGATCAGATAAATCTTATTTGAAATATCGATGGAAACCAAATGGTTGTGACTTGCCAAGGTATGTGACATGTCTATGTATATAACATTTTCTTCATTAGTCTAAATCTCGCAAAGTTCACTAGTACTGATTTTTCGCTAAATCATGTTATAACGCACGTAAAACTATTGGATTTCCTGTAAATACCAGAAGCAATCGAATTGTTAAGTATTCTGATGTTTACGGAAATCCAATAGTTTACATGCACTCTCACTTCTTCTTTTTTGTGAGAGTGTACATTTTTTTCGAGTTGACTTAACTAAACTTGATTAACATAACCATAAACAGATTACAGAATTTATGAAACAATCATGGAAATTTGGTTGGTTTGTTGATTGCATAGCTGTTTTTTTCATTATTTAGTGTCGGCAATAATGGTCCCTAACTTGCTTGCTATGTACACTAAAATAACAACAAGCCATGTACTTTTTTACAAAAAGAAGAATCTAATTATTCTTTTTTAAATTAAATTTACTATTTTCCATGCTGGATTTGTATAAACAATTGCGTGCTGACATGGCATTGGTGTAGGTTTAATGGTGTGGATTTCTTGCGAAGATTGAAAGGAAAGAAGATTATGTTTGTTGGAGATTCATTAAGTCTTAATCAATGGGAATCACTTGTATGTATGCTTCAAGCTGCAGTACCAAAATCACCTTACACCATTACTAAATCAAATGGCCTCACTACATTCATAGTTAAGGTAAGTAATTAACTCCTTATCGGTTTTCAGAGTTTTCGATCGGACTTTTTTAGGTTCAGACCGGTGTATTATGGTAGACAAAAATGCGAAAATGAAACTTATTTTGTTATCATACATAGTTCTACAACTGTAAACATAGTCACATAGTACCTGTTGCACCAACCAGTTTGTATATAACTATATAAGTCACATGTTAATGGCTGGCATTGT
Organism: Aquilegia eximia; assembly: GCA_023053565.1. Classification (NCBI taxonomy): domain Eukaryota; kingdom Viridiplantae; phylum Streptophyta; class Magnoliopsida; order Ranunculales; family Ranunculaceae; genus Aquilegia; species Aquilegia eximia. The sequence goes on from JALIGU010000005.1 coordinate 23,068,383, forward strand.
ACAATGTATCTTATATAAACTGCCCAACACTTAGCTTTTGTTATAGTGTCCAAAAAACTATAAGTGTGTGTACAGTCAATTCAAAGCAATATCACATGTTTCTTAAACTATGTTTTGTTTTCAGAAAAAAGGTTCACGAGTGATTAGAGAATGCTCTAAAAAGAAGTTGAAACAAAAGTTTTTACTCTCTCAAATGTTTAGGGTAGTGAACCTAGCAAGCTAATGTCCTAATCCTGTTTAATTAATTTAATTATGTTTCATTATTACCTAATCTCAAAAACTTTATTCTTAATGACCATGGATAATCTCTCATGCCGCTACAGGAATATGGAGTTTCGGTGTCGCTGTCTCATAATGTATTTCTGGTAGATGTGTTGACTGAAAAAATCGGACGAGTTCTGAACCTCGACTCAATCCAAGGTGGCAAGATATGGAAAGGTGCAGACATGTTGATTTTTAACTCTTGGCATTGGTGGCTACACAAAGGAAACAAACAACCGTAAGATTTTTCGATCAAACTTAATGGCTTGATTAATTAGTACTATACAATATAGCTTATAACATATGGTGGTTGTGCATGCAGATGGGATTATATTAAAGATGGAGGCAAAACATACAAAGATATGAATAGGTTGGTTGCTTTTCATAAAGGTTTAACTACATGGTCTAAATGGATTGATTCCAATATTAATCCAAGCAAAACAAGAGTTTTCTTCCAAGGGATTTCACCAACACATTACAAGTAAGAATTGTGCGCGCACTAAACCCTTATTAACTTTTTACTAACATTCGACATATTTTAACGCATTTTGATGATTTTGTGATATTATTAGTGGTAAAGAATGGAATGAAGGAAAAACAAACTGCAACCACCAAACAGAACCTGTAAAGGGATCAAGATATCCTGGAGGAACATTACCGGAAGATTCAGTTGTGAAGAATGTGCTAAGTACGATGAAAAGTCCAGTTAATTTGCTCGATGTGACCTTATTGTCGCAATTGAGAAAAGATGGACATCCATCTAAATATGGAAATGATGGAATGGATTGCAGCCATTGGTGTCTTGCAGGTGTACCTGATACTTGGAATCAACTACTATACTCATCTCTTTGAATTCTATAGTTGAAAGTGTTTTATATAGTTGAAAGTTAGCAAATTTGTAGTACTACGATCATAAATTGTCAATTGTGTTCTGCTTCAATATCTTGTTTAAATGAGCATTTGATAGCCCACGAGTTTTGTTAACGAAAGTTATATAGGAAACCAGCTAGATGAATAGATGATCGATCAAACAAACGAAATAAATCCAAAGGAATGAAACTCTAGTTCCAACAAGACTCAAAAACTTCCCAGTGGTCGCTTATACGACACCACTTTATGACTATGGGGAGGAGGCATTGATAAAAGTCTAACGCGCAGGCAGTGTATGTTCATGTAAACTGCACCAAATGATCCATAGAACTCCTAAGTCATAATACACATTAATGTAGTGTACTAATAAATCGAGTGTGTCTTCGACTTTTATGGATTTGGTCTTGTTATGATCATTGAGTTGAGTATATATCTTGTTATGTGTATCGATCCTGTCTGCAATACTGTTATAATTGGGAATAATGCCAAACTAATAGGGCGGCATTTGTGTGGAAGTTATGAATAATACTACTACTACTACTACCCAACAGAACCCCCGGTGAATGCACCAACCAAGGATCTTCAAGAGTATAATTGACAAGACGCAAATAAGTGCGATTCAATGTGCCAAATCCAAATGTAGCGGTTGCGTTCTGTTTTGTTTCACAAAACAAAAAAAAAAACAGAACATTTTTAACAAAACACCTTACAATTTTTGCCGCGTTTTGTTCTATGGTTTTAGTTAAGTTCTTAAAAAGTATCTAACAAGTATAACAATCTGATTATCAACTTCTTACACATATAATCAAAGAACTAGCAATGAAGACAAAACAAGAAACGTTTTGAAAACAAGTTTTCTTATCTCTATTTATGTGATTGTGTGAACATCTTTCCTTCAAACTTCCATCTCTCTATCTCTCTTTTTTGCTATATTCATATTGTTATTTACATTTAATTAACCATTCCATATATGAAGAAAGAAATATTTTTTCACTAATTACTAATATCTTCAATTATATACCATCTTTGAAATATTTCCCATAGTTTTGATGTCACATCAAAAAGTTTTTTTAGATTCTTTCATAACCCTTTTCTTCTCTAAACTTCATTCTTAACTTCTATACATCTATTCATCAACAATGGAGTTTTCTTTACAAACTCTTCTTTCTTTTCTTCTTATGACAAGTTATCTTTTACATGTACATGGAGAAGATAACTTAGAAACCAATGGTTGTAATTTGTATAAAGGGAGTTGGATTTTTGATGAATCTTATCCTTTATATGAATCTTCACAATGTCCTTTCATTGAAAAACAATTTGATTGCTTACACAATGGTAGACAAGACAAACAATATCTCAAGTACAGATGGAAACCTAGTGCTTGTGAACTGCCAAGGTTAGTTTCTTTCTCTACATGCAAACTTTTTCTATAGATTGTATCTTGTATGTTATAATGTACCAAGTTCTTATAAGTTATAAACCCGTTCGATTCAAATATACCCTCGAGATAAGGCAAATCATGAAAAAAAAAATACGTGAATGACTGAGGGCTCGGTGTCTACTGTAAGACGTTGAGCCCTCACCGTTCATGTATTTTACGTAATTACGTGTCATTTTGTAGTATCCTCCTAAAATCACTATATTGTGAATTTGATTGATGAAGTTAGACCATTTAAAAGTGGGCAAGTGGTATCAATGTGGTATAATGTACCAAATTCTTAAATACCACACGATTCAAATATACCCTTGAGATAGAGCAAATCACGAAAAAAAATACGTGAATGGTTAGGACTCGATGTCTAGTATACGTACGTGTGAATATTTCATAGTAGACATTGAGTCCTCCGTCGTTCATGTATTTTATAGAATTACCCACGATTTTGTAGTATCCCCTTAAAATCACTATATTATGAATTTGATTGATTGATGAAATTATTAGACCAGGTAAAAGTGGGCAAGTGGAATCAATAGGTTAAGAATCTGTAGGGCTGTCAAACATTGTTACTTGTTGCTCTGTTTTCTGTCCTTAAAATGAAAGAAGTGAAGGACAGTAGGACCTAAGCAAAAAGCTTTAGAGAGAGTGGCCCATGAAAGATTGTCAGTTATAACTAACTTTAAAAAGAGAGCAGTTGTTGTGTCTTTCTTTTAAGCTGATTTAACGGTTTTTAAGGTTAAATAAAGGTAATATTATTTGCATAAAAAATAGGTTGAAAATTTAATTATATTTAAGAAAAAATAGCAAACAAATTATACTCAAACTTGACAATATATTTGTATTTTATTTTCGCAAAAAATAATAATTCTAGACACATTGATGTGTAAGCGTCTTTCACAGCTTAATAATTACGAGACGTATTGTAATATTTCTCGATCATTATTTGTTAACTGATGAATGACGTTTACACGCCAATGTGTTTACAAGCTATAACTAAAATTCAAGTCCCCAGGATCGGATGTTTTCAAAAATTTGAGTTTCAAGGGATGCCATAATTGAAATGTTCTCAAAATTGATAGATATATTGTACGATACGTGTGGGTAAGTATTTTCGAAACTATGTAAGAGTACCACACAACACATCATGCTTGTTTATTAATTTGGGACCAAAAACATTTTTAGTTTTTGTCTTGCTTTGGAAATTTCTTGAATTTTAAGCTTATTGTGATAGAGCTATTTTTGTATAAAAATGAACTAAATGGTCCATTGCATGCCATGTGCCATGTGACATGTGACATGCATGTGTATCACATGAAATGGATGGAATGATGGATACACATCAAGATAATGGTCAATGGTTATGGAATAGAGTAGACTGTTCGTTACATGGAGGCCCCAATGTTTAACTCATTATAGGGCATTATTGATTGGGGGCCCAATAATTGGGCAGCTGGTACCTAAAAGCTAATCATTTTTACAATTAATTGATCAATAATATGAAAAGATTGGTGAAGTTCATTTGATTGGAGTGCAATTAAACTTCTAGCTAACCATGGTTCATGTCGCCGATCGATAGTTGAAATGCATTGCCTCATTGCTATTCTTGTTATGTTTTCGATCTTTTAGATAGCACACGACAATGAATGAACCACCTACCCTTTTTGAAAATTGACGAAAAATTTGACGCATTATTTTTGCGATTTTTTGGATTTTTGAATTAATATATGGATGGTAGGAAATATGATTGAAATCATAATGCTTGCTAGGTTTCCTTTATTCTTTCAAAACTTTGTCTTGATGGGCTTTTACAAACATTTAATGGGCTTAATGAGCAATGTAGTTACTTGATGGGCTTTTACGGACTGTATTTTGGGCTTTAAATGTGGCATTGGAATAGGTTTGATGGTGAAGATTTCTTGAAGAGATACAAAGGGAAGACCATCATGTTTGTAGGAGATTCACTGAGTTTGAATCAATGGCAATCACTCACTTGCATGCTTCACAATGCAGTACCTGAAGCCGAACATACTTCTTACCGCGTAGGAGGCATCTCGACATTCACATTCCCGGTAAACTTTTCTTCTTTTCCAAGTTCAGTGACCTGACCTGGCGAAATACCAGCCAGGCCGGTCTCATTTATATGTAAATGAACCGTGCGTCAAGTTATTTATTATGATGGTTCATTGATATTTTTGGTACAGGATTATGATGTTAAGGTGAAGCTGGTTCGAAATGCGTTTTTAGTTGATCTAGTAAATATTGAAAGGACTGGAAATGTTTTAAAACTCGACACAATTAGTACAGGCAAGATATGGTTAGAAGCAGATATGTTGATCTTCAATACATGGCATTGGTGGCTACACACTGGAAGAAAGCAACCGTAAGCGCGCTTTTGAAGGCACTCAATTTTTTCTAGTATCACATGATCACTGCTCTTGTACTAATAAGCAAATTCATGTTCATGTTTTGTTGCAGATGGGAGTTTATTCAAGAAGGAGACCAGGTATATAAAGATATGGATCGTTTAGTTGCTTATGAGAAAGCATTGAAAACATGGGCGAAATGGGTCGATTCAAACATCAATCCTGCAAAAACTAACGTCTATTTTCAAGGTGTTTCGCCCGATCATAACCTGTAAGTTCTATAACCAGTTCAAAAATGTTACGTTTAATAGGTCCTGATTTTGGCACTTTTTGAATAATTGTTAATATGTTTATATAAAATTTGATTATGGATTTTTCATTCTCGTGATGTAGGTCTACGGACTGGAATGATGCAGACGCCCGAAACTGTACTGCGCAAGAAGTGCCCATAAAAGGTTCAATATATCCAGGAGGTCCACATCCAGCAGAGAAAGTAGTGAGGAAAGTATTGAGCACAATGACAAAACAAGTTTATTTGCTTGATGTGACTACATTGTCACAACTAAGAATTGATGGTCATCCTTCAGTTTATGGTCATGGTGGTCACAGAGATATGGATTGTAGCCATTGGTGTCTTGCTGGTGTTCCTGATACTTGGAACCAACTCTTATATGCATCTCTGTACACATAGGCATGGTGCTTGTACCGTGTGGTCTCGCAGTCCATTCGCGCTTAGTTTGTTTATTTCGATAAATTACAAAGTCGCCCAATTAAATTTATTTATAGTCCCTTTACATTAACATTGAATCCATATTAGTCCAGTGTCATCATGTAAGTGTTCATGAATCCATTCATATCCAGTTGTACACATTCTTTCTTCTTCTGCTTCTTCATCTTCAATTCTACATTTGAATGAAGAATAAAATAAATGATCCAAAGACCATATACTAAAAATAATAAGACAATGGAAACGCGTATGACTTTTTTTAAAGGATAATTCACTTTCATTCATTGTTGTTGTTGTCTTGTTGATAGGTCCCATATATCAATTATGCAGATCAAGTAGCAGCTAGTTGGTGGCTTGGTATACACATATACATTCCATCCATGCAAACCATGCAACATTTATAAAATTCTTTCTTGCCAAAAGAAGAACATCTACAAAAAACATTCAAATCTTAGCTGTAATTAAATGATCATTTTTCACACATTTGTTTTGGTTCATTCTTTTTAGTTGATCAGTAACACCACCACCACACCATGTTGTGAGCAATTTCTAATCAAAGTTTATATGGTTTAGGGTTAAAATTTTTAAATACATAGTCCAAATTGATCCAGGTCAATGTATTTTTTGCCACATCATATACCGAATTCAGACACATCAGAGTTATATTAACAATTTAACATTGTTATGAATTGATACGATAACAGATGTTGGTGTCATATTTATAAATAGGCTATCATTATTGAAATCTTTCGAAAACGTCGTTAATTTTGATAATTTAACTTATTTATATTAAAAAAAAAATTAGACTTAACCCCCCCCCCCCCTATTTTGTCCAGATTTTGAATAAACCTCTCATTTGTCCAAGTTTCGACTTTACCCCTCCTCCGTCATCTCCCGTCCAAGTTAATACTTATTTATATTTTTTTCTTCCGAAAATACCCTTTCCTTGTTTTTTGGAGGGGTCAAGTCTAAAAAAGGAATGAGGGGTATTTTAAGAAGAAAAAATGTAAATAAATGTTAACTTGGATGGGAGCTGAAGAGGGGGTAAAGTCTAAACTTGGATAAATTGAGGGGTTTATTCAAACTGTGGACAAAATAAAGGGGGTTAAGTCAAAATTTCTTTTTATATTATGGTTATGAATTTTTTAAGGTTGATTATGTTTGATTAAGTAGTTTATTATATCCTGATTCTACCAACCAAACTCAATACTATTTTTGCATGGAAGATGATTAGATGTGATGATGTTATCTTCCATTAAATACATGAAAGTGTCAACATTAAGAAAATGCTAAACAATTGTTTTATACATTCTTCTGTCTGCACTCTGCACTCTGCACTCTGCATTCTTTGTTTCACACTGACTTTTTTTGCTATAAAGTCAATTAATCTATCAAGTTCTCATGAGCAGAGAGAGCAGAAGTTCTTTAGTGCAGTCACTATAATATGATTAAGATAATAAACGTGTAATGAAAGTTCTTTGACGGTAATGTTCATAACGCGGGATCTTAATAAGCATGGGCCACTTAGAAAAATTATTTTTTTTTTTGAATTATTTTATTTTGGTTGGTGGCACAAAAATAAATAAATATGAACTTTGTTTATATATGACTTTTTTTGAAGTACAATTAGTCAATTAGATTCAAACAATTGATCGAGTTCGAGTTATAATTTCTGTCTTATTATGACCTATAATCTCGGTTTTAGGCAATATAGTTTTTGGATTGGCTGCACTACCTACGGATTAAACCTCAAACCTCTGGTATCATTGCACAAAGATATTACCAACTGGGCTCAGCTAGCATCTGCAAAAGCAAGAATAGAAAATGAAATGGTGTGGTGAACCTGTTTTTAATGAGATCAGTAACTCGATAATGCTGGCGGGATTTGAACCCCAGACCTCTGGTATCATTACCTAAAGATTTTACCAGTTGAGCCTAACTGATATCTGCCTTAGACAATGTAGTTACAAACAAATACGCACAAGTGTTAGTTTTAGGTCGATTTTTTTTTAAAAAAAAAAAAAAAAAAAATTGGTATATTAATCATGGCCCGAAGGCTTACAAAGACAGGGCCCAAAAGGCTTACAAAGACAAGGCCCGAAGGCTACTGATGCTACCACCTAAGCGTCCATACCGCCACCATGCAACTCAAGCAATTCTGCTACTCAAAGGACTTACTTTCATTGAAGAACACCTAGCCACATCATCATCATGGGAGAACACCTAACCACATATCATCATCATAAAAACATGGGCCTCCTAATCTCAAACCAGGCCCGAAGGCTGACCCACCTAAGAATTACATGAGAAATTCCCCCAAACATTGTTGATGGGAATTGAACTCACAACTCTCACTCGTTGGAGTGTTTGAGAGGGATAACAAACCAATTGAGCTAGCAATTATTTTCTGAATTTTGAATGCACTTATGCACCCCACCCCCCATAATATAGTAACTTGATTTAATATTGCAAACGTAAAACTGATCCATGCCAAGCCTATGTTTCGGGTCGAATCGGTCCAATTAACACAGGATCGACTCATCTATATCCAACCCTTTGGAGATTTTTTGTATGAATTTTAATTATACCATATGTAAGAAAAAAACTACTGATTTTTATTAAAGTATTATTTATTTTTTTAAAAAAAAATAATAATCTTTTTTATTTATTTTTTTAAATATATATATTTACCACATAGGATTATGAAATTTTACAACAGATAACCACTAAATTTATTTGGTCTGCATGTAGGTGGTCCCCTATCTTTGATACTTTCATCATTTGATTTACTCGTATCACGAGAAATCAAGAATATCTTATGTTCTCAGTCATCTGTTAATCATAGAGTGAAAGTGAGTGAAGTAGCAAATAACATTATTATTTCAAAGATGAAGATGATATCGTCAAGCAACAAACCTAGTGGATAGCGTCATGGGTCGGTTCTGCTCCAAGCTCCAATATAGAAAAGTACCCAAGTCACATACAAAGAACACTACTTCTCATTGCTCATTTGTTGAAACTAACCAATCAAATAAATAGTTTTATATTACTTATTACAATGTATAAAATTTTAAATTTTTTTTACTTTTTATTTTTGCATATAGGTTTTTGGGTTAACAGTAAAAACATTATTTCACTTAGAGGAGAGTTCCTATGATTAAAACTCTTCACTTATATCAATAATAAACTGTTGACGTATTTCGAACCTACAACCTCTCCGCTTTGTGAGAGGAGTGCTACTATTGAACCACAGGCTCATTCACTACTTGCCGTAATTTAAAAAGACTTGGTAGAAACCTCATTTGCCAATCCAAGCAAGTTAACATTTTCTTTTGGTTTTAATACGAGTGTCATGAGTAGTCTAATAATCACATTTTTTATGGTCGACTTTCATGTCGTGGCTACACAAAATAAACAATATAATGATAGATAGTCACGTTTTGTAGTTAGGGTCAATTTTGTCCGAACACCCCATTTTTGTAACGCATTTTGGTAATACACCCCATTAGTTAAGAAATCGTTTTCCCATTCATTTAACTATTTGACTTTGTTAAATGAATCAGTCCACTATTTTTTACGAAGTTAAACCCATAAAATTGCACTTTTACCCCTAAATTTTAAAATACCCAACTTACCTTGAATTAATTCAAACCGTCAAAAAAATATCTGCTAGATCTATTTTCACCAAACTACCATTACACTCTAAAAAAACTTTTAAATACAAAAGTATCACAATTAATCACCTTACAACTACATTTATTAAGATAAACTCTCATGTAGATACACAAAGCAAACCATACAACTTAGCAAAGTCACGCGTTGAACTACTCCCTTTTTTGTTATCTACCAAGGAAGTTAACAGCTCCCGTCCATGACATGACACAACTTAGCAAAGTCAGGAAGAACACTGTGATTATTAACCAACAGAGAGATCTTACCTTAAATCTTTTGAAAGTGTACAATTACTTTATAAATTCTTTATACAAATTTTTAGTTTTTAAATAAAGTTTGGTTTGGATAATAGAAAAAAAAAAAGCAAACTATACAACTTGTGGCCATTGCCCAACTTAGTTAGTGGTCGATAACCTAAACTAATATACATCTATATACTATATAATAGTGGAGCCTAACAAGTGCCACGTGGCGTGTTCTCAACAACTTGAGAATAGAACTTAAGCCCAACTTTAAGCCCAATTGTAGACATCAAGTGCCACATGACACTTTTTATTTTGGTGAGAGCCCAAAATAAAAAGGAAATCCACCTTCCATGTCAACTGAGATTTATATAAACCTTAAAACCTTAGAACTTGATTATAAATCTCTTTGTCCTACTTAATTCTTCTTCTATTTAAAATCCTTAATTCATAGATTAAAATCATACTAAATACAAAAATATTAATTATAAATCTCTACAAATTTAGGTTAAGAAGGGCATTAAAAAAAATTTGGTGAATTTTCATTTTATTGAATAACACAAATCCCAGTGCGTAACACGGGTTCAACAACTTGTATAGTATTAGATTGTCGACCACTAATATGGGTTTGGGCAATGGGTACCCAAATAATGCTACTATGTACTAATGTTTTAAAAAAAAAATAAAAAAATTACAGTACCTGACAATATCTAGCCACCTTATTTTATTCATTTTTTTTTACCAACATAAGTACAAAATATACACTTGTTATCTTTCTCTCTCCTATCTTACTCTTCTCTTACCAATATATATTGCTTTATTGCTTCTTCACTCCACCAAACAAACCTTTCTCACTCAAAAAAAAAATGAATCCAAACCACCTTCTTCTTCTTCTTTCATGTCTTCTTTCTTTGCATTCATTTACATGTTTTGGATTAAACTCCACCACCCCAAAGTTAGTTAATGATGAAGGTATGTATATTTTTTAAAATTTAGTTCAAAAAATGCGCGAAAATGCGCGTAAATTTGAGTTTATAATTTTTATTGTTGTTTTTGTAGTGAATGTTTTGAAAATCATTGGAGCTAAATTGGGGAAGAAAGATTGGGATTTTAATGTTGATCCATGTACTTGGAATCCAAGTGATGAAGAACAACTTAAAGGATTTGAGAACATAGTTGAATGTGATTGTTCTTTTAAAAAGAATTCTACATGTCATGTTATAAAGATGTAAGTAACTTATCTTATCTTTCATTTAGTTCTACTTGATAAGAATAGATTGTAGATTTTTGTTGATCTCGAGGATGGTTTTTGAATTTGATATGATAAGACCGAGTGTAGTGTATATTCTTTTTTCTGACATGGTGGTAGAGAGAATATATCTTTTTCTGTACGCTTAGTTGTATGACACGTGGATATGTTTCATGTGGTGGGGTCTATGACACGTGGGATACATGTAGGCATAGTGGGTCCTACTGTATAAGGCTTTTTAATTTAATTGAGTTTGCCTCCTTTGACCAACGACCAAATACCAATTGTCAATTCAAGAGGTCTCAGTATCACTAAATAAAATCGAAACTTGGCGTCGTTGTAACCCGTTATTTCAAAATTGTAGGGAGGGGGTGTTGTCGCGCGCGCAACTAGTGTATGTAGTTTAGTATATAAAGAGTGTGGAAGCTAACTCTCCACCAGATCAGTCCACGTGAAAAGTTTCTAGATTAATAATGCAAGTCAATGGTCAATGAAGACATGAAGTTTGACTTGTTGAGATAAGAGAACAGCTATGGACAGCCATGCATGTCCCATAATGTTCAATTTCATATCTAAAAATACATATTTAGTTTGACTTATTGATTAAAAAAAATGTTGGTTGGAGTCTGCATTCACTCCAAATGACCAAATCTCTAATGATCATTTTGCGTAGAATCTGTGGATGTTTTCCCATCATGCCATGCCAAGATATAACTCACGTTGATTAGGATTTAATAATGAATCAGCTGGCTAGAAGGACAAAATTTTATTGACCATTTTTGTAAACTTACAACTGTATGGAGCAGCTCGGCACTATTATACCAACATTGTACAGTACATTAAAAATAGGCTTTCTTATCGTCGGATTTTTACATGGAGAAAAACATAAGTATGATTTATGTTATCCAAGTACCGAGAGGAATAAAAACTACGTCACTTGGTACAAGGATTGTTGTTGACTTGTTTCAATTATCATTTAATTGTTGATTTAAGACATGCTATAGTTAAGTCCCTGCGATCCTTTCATTGCAGATGGTTAAAAGCACAAAATTTATCTGGAACCCTTCCACCTGAACTATCAAAGCTTCGCTTTCTCAAGAGCCTGTAAGTTTTATCTCAATTGGAAGTTATCTTTCCCTTTTGTTTATGTCTTATTGTGGATCATATGCCTGTTAATACTATTATTTTGCCTCTCATACAGTGATCTCAGTCGCAACATCCTTAGTGGTTCCATACCTTCTCAATGGGCAACATTGCACTTGGAAGATCTGTATGCTCCCCATCATTACTTCTAAGCATAAAAAATAGGCTTTCTACCTAAACTGACCAGAATGATATTTTCTTTCAGCTCTTTTATGGGAAATCGCTTGTCAGGGCCCTTCCCCAAAACCCTGTTGAGTATCACCACCCTCCGAAATCTGTAAGCTATTATTTCACTGAATGTGTATATTTTTTTCTATCTCTATCAATGGAATATTGATTTGAGCAATGCACAATGCAGGAGTATCGAAGGAAATCGTTTCACAGGTGTCCTTCCCCTGGAGCTAGGAAAATTAATCAGTTTAGAGAAACTGTAAGCAATTATAACATTTTCATGCCATCAAGTGCCTAGATTCTCTGTACCCACATAAGATTTTCTTTCCCTTTTACAAAAGTCATTTGCCACCTTGAAAAGTGCTACACCAACACATTTCCGGATTATTTAGAACTTGAATCTGTAGTTACAGTGGTTGTTTAGAAAATTATACATACTGAAGTTGTTAACTAGTTCCTTTTTAGCATTGTTGCGTGAAAAAGATAAAGTGAAAGGACGAGAGAAAGTGAAAGGACGACCAGTCCCAGAAAGGGTTGACCAGCTAATACTGTCCTAACTTTTGTCTTTTTGTTTCAGTGTTATATCCTCAAACCAGTTTACAGGTCAATTACCCAGGACGCTTGGAAATTTTGTTAACCTGACTGATTTGTGAGTGGATATTCTCTCGTTTATCTTCCTTAGTCTTCTGGAACATGGGCTAGTACTCACGGTCTAAGTTTCTCAAATGTTGCAGGAGAATCAGTGACAATAACTTCTCTGGAAGAATACCTGATTTCATTGGAAACTGGACAAATATGGAAAAATTGTAAGAAATTTAACTTGTTGCTTTCGAAAGATGCATATAAGCATTCTTTGCGGTGACCTATGCTGAACACTGTTTGATCCTGTATTGCAGGCATATACAGGGGTGCTCTCTTGAGGGTCCTATACCTAAAACTATTTCTGCATTGACGTCCTTAACTGATTTGTATGTATGTCTTTTTATTTCTCTTTCATAAGCAACTCAACCAACACCAACGACTATGTTAAAGTTCTGTGAACCTACAACTGCAAAAGTTGCAAGTCCAACATAACCAAAACCTCTAATGCATCATACAGAATGTGCAGGAATGCAGCCTTGTGTAGTTGCAGGAGTTGCTTTCAACACATCTTTAGTATTTCTAACTTGATAGTCAACTGATAGATATTCTTTTCTATTGTTTAGGAGAATAAGTGATTTGACGAGAAGAGGATCAGGTTTTCCACCGTTGAGTAAAATGAAATCCATCAAAATACTGTAAGTTGATGTTCTTATATTACGTATCATTTTCTTCAAAAAGATTATTCATTTGATATTTTGCATTGATGAATTTCTAACTATGATTATGAAATGTAGGATACTGAGGAAATGTTTGAACAATGGAAACATTCCTGGATATATTGGGGATATGAAAAAGCTGAAAACTTTGTATGTACTTTTTACTCTATGATTCAAGCAAGTATATTGTTGGTTTTACTTTGTATGTTGATTACCTCGGTTCTTTTAGTTTCATAACTAAGTTTTGCTTCTCATGCACTGTGGTTTCATGATGTAGAGACCTAAGCTTCAATAACCTAACTGGTGAAATTCCAGCTTCTTTCGACGGACTAGGCAGAGTGGATTTCATGTAAGTAGATTTTCAGAAAGATTGCCTTGAACGTATCTTCATTAGCATCAAACTGAGTGATGTTTTCCCCCCATTAGATTTCTGACTGGAAACATGCTTACTGGAGCTATACCTGCATGGGTACTGCAAAGGAACAAAGATGTGTATGTATATGTCCTTAATTTCCATTTAGACTTTATTTACTCTCTGTAATGTTTCCCGGAAAAAAACAGGTTTATCACTACGGACTCATTTTTTTGTTGATCATTCTAGGGAAAAAATTTCAAACTTATTCATTAGAATGTCATACATTGGTTTGCAGGGATGTATCTTCAAACAATTTCACGTGGTATAGCTCGGGTGCGGGCGAATGTTCTGGAGGGACTATGTAAGAATCCTTGAATATTGCTTATTTTATTTCTTGTTGTGCATTTAAAGCAACTCATATTTTCTAACTATGATTGATTTTTCATTCCTTCAGTAACTTGGTGGAGAGCTACTTCCCAACAAAAATTAAGTCGGTCCTTGTTCCCTTACTGTGAAATTATGCACTAATCTGTCAAGATAGTATGAAACTTAAGTTTTCTTTTCTCCTCTTATAATGCAGAATTCATTCATGCCTAAAGAGAAACTTCCCCTGTGACTCGAAAAGTAAGTTTATCATCAAGCTAAGTTCTATTTTTTATGTTCACTTCTTTACTGAAAAGTAAGTGGTTCTTTCTCGGACCATACAACTAATACGCGACACCCATAGTCATCATTTATAAAATTATTACATTGCAGAGAAAAAGACAAGCTATTCTGATCAAAACATGAGTCTGACTTTGAAACAAATACTTTGTTAACTATATACGTAGCTATTTTGCATAGACGTTTTGAGACCATATGTGGTTTAGAATACATGTTACATTTCTCGAGTCTGGACTCTTTATACCAGTTTAAAGTCTAAACCGATTTCTGAAATAAGTTCCAGTAATTTTACCAACACAAAGATACGTTCAAACTTCCTTTCCATAAAAGTCTGGAACAAAATTCTACTGCTGACTGATAAAAGATGTTTTTACTCATATTGGCTTGTGATTACACTTAATTATCCTCATTTCTTATTTAAAAATGATTTGTATCTGAAGGTTTTAAGTTACTTTTCTGATCCTATTTAGCTTATTGACAAATGTTTTCCAGAAATTTATGATTTGCACATCAATTGTGGAGGTAATGAAATATCTGTCAATGGCACAAAGTATGAAGCAGACAGAGAACACAGAGGTGCTTCGACGTTTTACCGTACTCAAAAGCAGAACTGGGCATTTAGTAGCACTGGGAACTTCATGGACAATGATATGGATGCGGATGATTACATTGGAACCAACAGTTCTCCTATCACCTCAGTCTCTAGTGGAAACTCAGAATTATTATACACAACTGCACGTCTTTCTCCATTGTCTCTCACTTACTATGGACTTTGTCTTGGAAGAGGAAATTACACTGTGAAACTCCACTTCGCAGAACTTTTCTTCCGTAATGACAGTTCATTCAGTAGCCTTGGAAAACGTGTGTTTGATGTTTACATTCAGGTAATTAAACATAATAAAATACTCAATCCTGATTCTATATTTAAGCCACATAGTAAAACATACACCTATATTTGAATTATAATCAGTTTCCTCCTTGCTTTACATCGTACTCATCAACCCGATTTCTTTCTCTTTTCAGGATAAGTTGGTCCTCAAGGATTTCAATATTGAAGATGAGGCTGGTGGTCCTAGTAAACCAATTGTGAAGAGTTTCATCATGTTTGTGGAAAGTAACACCTTAAAGATTCAGTTTTACTGGGGTGGAAAAGGGACAACAGGCATTCCCAGCAGAGGAGTTTATGGTTCTCTCATATCGGCTATATCAGTATATCCGAGTATGTTGTTAGCCTACTTAATTTCCTGAATCATCTTTCTAGTCGTTGAAAATTATCAACTTTAAACATTCAAAATTTCCAATACATGTTATCTTAACCCCGCCTCTGTCCAGTTAGCTAAAATTTTCACACATGATTCAAAGGACGCTAAAAAGAAAGAAATTCATAGATTCCACATAGTAAAGTAGGTGCAACAAGTTATTGAAAAGGGTGAAAAACCTGAAATTTGGGAAGAGGAAAAATAGTATATACATCTGATTAAGATGGACAGAAGGCTGATATTTCGATTACTCGAGCTCAATTTCCTTTGAAGCATGATCTCTCAGTGGTTTTAATTTGGAAATTTGTGCAATTCATTGACGTTTTTTACCTTCTTTTGTTGCACTAACGTTGTTAACATTTTTTTCTCAGACTTTAAACCTCCTGCAATCAAGAAGACACCTACGGCACTAATAGTTGGTGTTTCAGCTTCAGCATTATTCCTCATCCTTATGATTTTGTGCATCCTGTGGAAGAAAGGCTGCCTAGGAAATAAAAACTCCATGGATAAAGGTAGGAGAGATTCAAGAACATTATTTTCCAAACTTTCAACTCCATTAAGTTCTTCCACATATTCTGGATTTTGTATATCCTTTAAATTTGTTTGTGACCATTATATCATGTTAATGGGCAAAATTACCCATAATAAAATATATATATTCTACCACATATAAGGTTATAATAGTTTTCCTCCCTTTCTTATTGTTGTGATTATTGTCTAAGTATCTAAGTGATTGTTCTGTGTGTACTGGATTTATGGTGTGTATTCAACTAGAGACATAAGCAATTTATGAGTTTAGATTCTTTTGACGAAAATTACTAGTCGTAATAACTTACACTTGTTGCTTGCGACTCTTATCTGCAGCTTACTTTGGTTTTGCTATATTACATGTCCATTTTTCTTTTTCACTTTTATTTACCAAAACTACTGATTCCAAATCAACCAGGGAACTCATTAAACCACTCACATTATTTTAATTAATTGCATCATTCTTAATCAACTCCTATCATCTCCACAATTAGAGTAATTACTGTTTACAGCTACGAGAAAACTCACTGTATGTATATGCTTCACGATAATAAATTATAATCTTTGAGAATTGGTAGATTCTTTCATCCAAGAAGGGTTTTTGTTATTTATGATGAAGTTGGAGTATGCCATTACCAATTCATTGTGTACTACATCTCAGACGAATTTGAAGTCTTATCTGGTGGTGGTGTCCATGAAACATTACAGCGTGAAATGGATAGCATGATCGGTAGGATCCAAAACCCCTTTGATAACTCCAGAAAATCCTAGTAGAGCCACCAAAGGTTCTAAATGCCAATTTTGGAAGGGTAGTAAAAGGATCTTATTGTTTTTCACAAGTATGGCACTACATAAATGTCCATATTAGAAAACAGATACTGAGTATGCTACCCTTGATATACATTTATACGTTATATCTCTTTTTCTCTCACTCTCCTTAGTCCAATGCCCAAGAAAAATGTCGCTAAACGGCTAAAGCGATTTTCTTTATATTCAATGACAAAATCTGTTTGCATGGAAATCCAGCTCGAATAAAAAATCAGGTCTAATTGAAGAAACACAACAAAATTATTGTGTCATCCGTATTCGTCAACCCTTGACATTTTTCCGGTTTTAGGTAAAAGATTGAAAGTCGACAATGCAGTTGTATATACTCAAAATCTGTAAGTACCCATAAAATTGTCGCATACCACGTAAGGATTTAAACCCAACCATAATAGCATAACAATCTTTGTCAGTTTCCATACCTGAATTTCTTTAATAAGATAATCGCTTGACTACTTGAGTGAGTTTCCTGATTGGTAGGTATCAAAAGTTTAGTTCTCAGGCTCTCAATAGTATAAAACGGCTGATGAACTTTACCGCGAAGAATAAGTTGTAAGCCTTACGTAGAAGATAAACTGTAAGCCATAGGTAGATCTCAAACCGCAGGCAACTCCGAGGTACCTCTATACTGTATGTACTGATTGTAAGTGTTCATAATTGTTAATTGTTTGATTCAAGTTAATGAAAAGAATCCGCGTGTGTTTACTTACAGTTTTCGTTAATTACTTAATCACTTCAGAGTCTCGAGGGTGCATTAATTGGTAAGAAAATCTGGAAGAAATGCATGATGATTATTTCTTCTAAAACATAACCTCAGTAATTTCTTTATGTTCGGAAATATTTACCCTGAAGCTCGATCAATATATTGCAGTCTCTTTGCAGTGTGTTACACTTAACACATATGTTACTAGCATCAAAATGAAACTATACCATTTCATTAGGTTACTATATTTAAACTAACTCTGGATTTCAAATATCATGCAGATCTTAGAAGCCTAGATCTAAAAACAGGACTGTTTTCTTTAAGGCAGATCAAAGCTGCAACCAACAATTTTGATCCGCAGAACAAACTCGGAGAAGGTGGCTTTGGTTCAGTTTACAAGGTATTAATGTTCTTTTGTGATATATGTTCATTCGTGTGTTTGTGTTTTCATGAATAGGATATGGCGCTGTTCGTTCACACTTGAAACTTATCTTATAGTTGTCAGCTATATAAGAAACTTATCTTATATCAAATGCAGGGTTTTCTGCCAGATGGAACAATTATTGCAGTGAAGCAATTATCCTCAAAATCTAAACAAGGGAGCCGTGAATTCGTCAATGAAATTGGAATGATTTCTGCACTGCAACATCCAAATCTTGTAAAGCTTTATGGATGTTGTATTGAAGGCAACCAGTTATTGTTGGTTTATGAATATATGGAAAATAACTGCCTTTCACGTGCTCTATTTGGTAAGCTTGTTACTTGAACCTTCTAAGATACGATTGCAAACAATTTTTTTTGCTAACTCTAGCAACCATGATGAACTGTAAATCTTTAATGGTAATTTATAGATCGAGATCCAACATGTCGGTTGAATTTGGACTGGCCAACTAGGAAGAAAATTTGCCTAGGCATAGCTAGAGGTTTGGCTTATCTTCACGAAGAATCAATGTTAAAGATTGTGCATAGAGACATTAAAACTAGCAATGTGTTGCTCGATCAAGATCTCAGTGCCAAGATATCTGACTTTGGTTTAGCAAAGCTACACGAGGAGGACAATACACACATCAGCACTCGGGTAGCTGGCACAATGTAAGTTAGACTTATCAGATCTAAGTGCTTTAGTCTGTTATTTGTTTTCGTAGTTGAGAATTTGCAGTTATTACAATAATTTCCTTTCTGCCTTTACCATAATTTCCCATTTTGCAGAGGTTATATGGCTCCAGAATACGCGATGCGTGGTTACTTGACTGATAAAGCAGATGTTTATAGCTTTGGAGTTGTTGCATTGGAACTTGTAAGCGGGAAAAGCAATACAAACTATAGACCGAAGGAGGAATTTGTTTATCTTCTAGACTGGGTAAGACAGTCTTTCCGCCTTAATCTGCTTTCACTAATACACTAAACCATTTCCGGCTTGCTCAGTTAACATCGTGCTGGTATTGATATTTCATTTCAGGCAATTGTTTTGCAAGAGAGAGGGAGTCTATTAGAGTTGGTTGACCCGAACTTAGGATCAGAATTCTCCACAGAAGAGGCAATGGTGATGTTAAACGTATCTCTGTTGTGCACTAGTGCATCTCCTACACTTAGACCTACCATGTCTCAAGTAGTTAGCATGCTGGAAGGAAGAACACCCATTCAAGACTTGCTTTCTGACCCGGGATTTTCAACAATTGATTCAAGAGTTAAAGCAATTCGAAATCATTTTTGGCAAATACATAGCGAGACTGAAACCCAAAGTATGTTAACCGATGGACCATATACCCATTCGTCAAAAACAAATGGAGAGGAAAGTGGTTATCTTAATTCAAACAATGGGCCATATTCTGTACCATCTACTCGCACAGAGGAGAGTGAACAACATTTTGAAGTTAGTCCACTTGGGTCTACTCGATAAATGATAGATCGTGCGTCAGCTAGCTGTTTTTTCCTATGATAATTGGATGCTGCAAGGATACACATGAAGGATTCGGCGCATCTTGGACTCCTAGTTTCTTATATTGTCAGAGTAGTGTAAGACTAGATCATTTTTAATCTTCACATACATTAGTTAAATTTCTATTACAGTATGTTGTTCTGCGTGCACGGGAGACTAGATTAGATGCCACAAAATGTGGATTGCAAGGTCTTAGGCAAATTAGTAGTATTCGATAGCTTTTGTTACATGTTTTATGTAACCTTAATGTGTAAATATTGTTTTAGACCATTAATAATATCTATATTAATTGCTAATTAAAACAAATTTAACTTACATTGATTTATTATTATTATTATTATTATTATTATTATTGTTTCGATTGATATGGGAGGTTAATTGGTTAAGGGACCCCTACCCTTTTTAAATTACATGCGGAAACTCATATCATCAATCAACGGTTAACGTGTTTTGAACCTACAACCTCTCGACTTTGTGAGAGGGGTGCTACCATTGAGCCACAGGCTCATTCATTTATTATTATTATTATTAGCGAGCGAGGTTGGGGGACTCTACCTCTTTTAAATTACATCAAAGAACTTTTTATCAAATAATTAACTGCACCCACCACCTCTCCACTGATGCTACCGTTGAACAACAAAAAACACACAAAAATATATTTATCCACTACAATTTGCCGATATCCAATATAATTTGCCCCGTAAATTTTCTACTAACAAATTTTTTTTCACAAACTTGTTTTCGCCTATTAGGCTTTGGCTTGGCTTGGCATGGCATGGCTTGTTTTAGCAGCTAAACAAAAAAGCTTGAGCTAGCCACAAACTTGAGCCAAGGGTGGTAAATAGTTTTGGATATTTACAACCATTTTTCTACAAATACCCCCACTATTTTGATTATCCCAAGAACAAAAATAATAAACGGTTCAGATCATGTTGTAAGATAAGTTGAAATATTTCGGAGATCACAAGAACAACATATTAGAGAAAAAAAACAAAAAAAAAAAAAAACGCTCTTCTGCGGTTATTCTTCGTCTTCTTCTTCTTCAGCTTTTCTCCTCGTTAACAACGAAAGAGAGAGAAAGAGAAAAAGGGTTTCTTCTTCAGTCTTTTTCTATTCAACCACAACCCTTTGATCACTTCATTACTCGTATCTCGAGGTACTACTATTATTCCATTCATTCATTCTTTTTTCCATTATTATTATTATTATTATTATTATTATTATTATTACTTTGATAATGAAGGAAAACTTACTATGGTAATTTTTTTTAAGTAAAGTTATAAAGTTTTTTTTTTCTGAAAAAGGGAAAAAAAACCATTTTTTGATTAGTTTAATTGATTAAGTTTTGTTAATAATTGAGATTTTTAATTGGGGTTTAATGGTTTTTTTTTGAATTTTTTTTTTTTTTTTTTTTTTGACAGGTGGAAGGTGGTGGTGGTGGTAGTAGAGAAAGTTTGATCGATCATATTGATTTTGAGTTTTGTGAGTAAGTGAAGTGGTTATTAAGCGCGTAAAGGGAAAGAAATGGTATGTATGATTCTAATGTGAGGTTTTTTTTTTTTTTTTTATAGGTGGTGGTGGTGGTGGACAAAGTTTGATCATATTGGTTTTGAGTTTTGTGAGTTAGTGAAGTGGTTATTAAGCGCGTAAAGAGGAAGAAATGGTATGTATGATTCTAATGTGATTGTTATTATGTAATTTATGTTGTAATGTTATATACATTGTGGAAAGTTATGCATTGTTTCACTGTTATTCGATTATGATCAAGTTGTTTACGTGTTGTTTGAAATGTTGGGTTTTGTTTATATGCTGTCGGTTTTTAAAAAGTGAAGTGATTATTAAGCGCGTAAAGGGGAAGAAATGGTATGTATGATTCTAATGGAATTTACGGTTTTTGAATTTGTTGTATAATGTGGAAAAATGTTATTTATGCATTGTTTGTCATATAGGAATGTAGGGAATATGCGAAAAAAGAAAACCGTTATTCGATTGTGATCAAGTTGTTTAACGTGTTTGTATATATGCTGTCAGGTTTTAATTGAAATGAGTAAGTGTATGTTTGTTATGTATAGGTTTTGATTTTAATGTGTTTGTTGTTTGTTATGTAATTTACGGTCTTGAATTTGGTTTATAATGTTGAAATGATGTATTACATTGTGGAAAGTTATGCATTGTCTCACTGTCATATGCAAAAACAAAAACCGTTATTCGATTGTGATCAAGTTGTTTAATGTGTTCTTTGAAACGTTGGGTTTTGTATATATACTGTCGGTTTTAATTGAAATGAGTAAGTGAAGTGATTTATTAAGCGTGTAATTAAAGGGGAAGAAATGGTATGTATGTTTGTTATGTATAGGTTTTGATTCTAATGTGGGATTCTTATAGCTGGCTGGTTCTTTCGAAAGACACTCGTAAGATGAAATTATAGAACAATGTATGATCAGTGATCAATGCAATGAAGTAATTGAGTTATGGAGGAGTAATGATCCTTGCCTAGTATGAACAGCGTTCATGCAACTGGCAATAGTATATAGAATTGAAAAGGGATTACCAAATACTTTCCGAGTCAGTTGGCACTAAAACTAACCTGAACGAGTTTGGGTATGCTTCCTAGTTTGATTTAAGAATAACATCAACACTCCAAGATATCTGACAGAAGTTCAAGCAGCTGAGTATACACTTTTTAATCGGATTATACCTAGTAAATTAACCCCAACCCCCTTCCTTTTTCTCTTCCTCTTCTTTTTCCCCCTAGGGTGCTTCCATGACACATTTTTAAACCAGGCACAAAAGGGTGACCCTAGATCGTGGCGCCACTTAGACGAGCTATTTACAGCTTAGATATGATGTTAATAGATCTATCTGTTCGAGCATTCTTTCAGTTTTTATTATTATATTGATATGGAAACCAAGATGGAACGAAATCTTCTCAACTTTTTGCTTAAATCTGTAAAAAATAATCACAGAAATTTATATTGATGAGTAGATAGAAGGGAGGAATGATGGCTTATTTAATACCATAACTAAAGTATGTGCGAGTATACCAATCTAATTTGTGTTGAAGGACTACATACAGTACGTAGATATTTATAATATGCAATTGCATGGAATATAATGTGTTAAATACTTTGTAGTTAATATGCTACATTATAGCCTAGGTTCATGACAAACCAGTAGGTTCTCCCTGTTCCTGCTGTGAGATATCTTGATTAAAACAAAGTTTGATTAACAGAGTTACGAGGAATATACAGCTTACATTTTAGGTTGGAAATCCACTCCAAATTTCAGCAGCCTTTCCTATGATTCTTAATCCCAAAACTGCAACTTGCAATTATGCCTTTGAGATTGTTCTCCGTTAGAAGACAGATTTAGTCTGTCTTAACAATATTTTTTTCGGGACATTCACGATAGCTTTAATTAGATCATTGTCATAGCATACTTATATTTTTTTTCCTTTCCTGTTCTTAAGATCTATGTAGCACGGATAGGAACATGCGAATATGACACGACACAGACACACTGATGCGGGTTTTAGAAAACGTAGGATATGAATATGTTGAAACATACTACTAAAATTTCATATATAATAGTAAAAGAAAAGGAGGCAAGAAGGAGAATAGGAGATAGAAAAGAGAAAAGTAGGAAGTAAGACTGTAAGAGTGACATGCCTTATATGTGGGGGTAAGTCACAAGAAATAAAGAACGGGGGAGAGAGTTCGAGCAATTAAGATTATCTAAGAGTGTCCAATACGTGGACCTCGTGACAGTATCATTAGAGAGATAAGTTTCTTGCATGAATCGTACAAGATTTGCAGTTTATAAAGGAAAAATATAAGTGATGGACGCTTTATTTAATAATGTAGCAAACGTTTTATAGTGATTTTTATGAATCTGATTGAGAAATACAATGAGTAAAGTTGGCATAGAGAATTGTGTTTGGAATGTTGGCTTTGCATATATAAACTTTAAATCATCTCTAACGTGACTATCTAAATTTGCTTCGATAATAACTTGCTATTATTAGATAGATACTAATAAGTAGTCTTTGGCAGTCCTTCCAGAACAGGGGCTTTTGGACGAAAAATGTTGGTGGTTTACCTGATAATGAGATACAGTACGATAGCTCTTCCAGAATTGAACCCAAACGTCCTCATCATTGGTTTTTAGAGGCTTCCGATAGAGAATTTTTATCGAGCAAGAAGTCAGCTGTTGAAGGTTCATATGGTAGGCCAATTTCAGGAGTCCCGAATATGAATCTTTCTTGGGAAACCCCTTCTAGTCTTCAATCATCTTCAAGCCATCTCACTGATCGGTTATTTGGATTAGATATACAAAGGACTATCGATTTTGGTGGCAGCAATTTTCAACCTGTCAATGCAGGTAATCTTGACATTGGAAGAAGGGGAATTGAGGATCAATATGGGAACGATGCTTCTATTGCTTTATCAATGTCTCATACGATGGAAAACCCTGGATCATGTCTCACCTATGGGGGAATCAGAAAAGTTAAAGTGAACCAGGTCAGAGACTCTGACAATGGCATGTCTATGCAAATGGGTGACACTCCCAGTAGATGTGATTTCAATTCATCTTTCAATAGATTTCAGGATGAACCTTCAGCAAACCAGGCCAAAGGCTCTGAAAGTGGAATGTCTATGCTAATGGGAAATTCCATATCATTCAATGGATATCAAGAAGCACCTGAGATCAACCAATTTAAAGACTCTGACAGTGGTGTCCCTTTAAGAATGAACAACTCCTTTAACAACTCCATATCTTTCAATGGATTTCAGGAAGCACCTTATACAAACCCTCAGCCTTGCAGTCCAAATCAAGTTAAGGATTCTGGTAACGGTATGTCAATTCAATTGGGTAACAGTTTTAATAGATTTGATAACAATACCATATCATTCAGAGGCTTTCAAGAAGAACATGTGATAGACACCCACTCTGGCAGGCTGGACCAAGTTAAGGACAATGGCAATATTATGTCTGTACAGTTGGGTAACTCCTTTAGTAAAGGTCATCTTAGTACCATATCTTTTGGTGGGATTCCGAAGGAACCAGAAAATAGCAGCTATGACTTGTTAAGGCGTCAATCTTCTCTTCAGCAATCGGAAGATAGGATAGGAAAAGAGGCTGTTGACAAAACAGCTACAGAGTTGGTTGTAAATGCTACCCCATTATCAGCTGTCACTGGAAAAAATGCCAAGACCAAGAATGAGCTGAAAGCATCTAAGAAGATGCTTCCAAACAGCTTTCCTTCAAACGTCAGAAGTTTGCTAAATACGGGTATGCTAGATGGAGTTCCTGTGAAATATGTCTCGTGGCAACAAGAGGTAAATTTTGGTTTCTTACATATCCTTGTGTAATACCTTGCTCTTTACCAACTTGTGCTGTTACTGTCATTGCTTGCAGAGGGAGCTTATAGGTATAATTCAGGGTACGGGGTATGTGTGTGGCTGTGAATCATGTAATTATTCCAAGGTTAGTACGAGATTATTTTCGTAAGTACTTCAAGGTTTCTAGAGAATGTTTGTTTCAAACTTAATGGTTTTATTTATTATAAATATTATTTTATTTTTATGCAGGTTATAAATGCTTACGAGTTTGAGAAACATGCTGGTGGCAAAACAAAACACCCAAATAATCACATATATTTCGACAATGGGAAGACTATATATACAATAGTCCAAGAGCTAAAAAGCACGCCTAACAATTTGTTATTTGAAGCAATTCAAACTTGTACAGGCTCTGTGATCAATCAGAAGGCCTTTGAATCTTGGAAAGGTGAGTTTTATTACGTTGGTTTTAGTCTGTCTCAAAATTTCATTACTAAATTATTCCTTGTTGCAATGTATTCACTCATTTTCCTGTCTTTACAGTCTCATTTCAAGCTGCAACCCGGGAACTTGAGCGTATATATGGAAAGGAATTACTGGAACCATCTCAAAGTGATGATTAACATCCCTTGCGACAATCAATGGTAGACTTGATCTGCATTTTGGTTTTAGATACTTACATCTTTTTGTTAAACTTTTTGTCTTTTGAACTCGTACTTATGTTAGATA
Organism: Aquilegia eximia; assembly: GCA_023053565.1. NCBI lineage: Eukaryota > Viridiplantae > Streptophyta > Magnoliopsida > Ranunculales > Ranunculaceae > Aquilegia > Aquilegia eximia. The sequence goes on from JALIGU010000005.1 coordinate 23,094,157, forward strand.
GGTCTTCTTTTGGTAAATTTCTGAATTGATAGTTATATCTTACTGTAGTTGGAAATACAGAACAATTATAAGCATCATATACATTTTCACCTAGAATGTAGCCGCTTTTTTCTTTCTGCTTGTCCATATTCCGCAAAATTGAGTAGAAATTGGTATTTTATGGTGGACATGCAATTGATGAGTGATTTTCGATCAAATACGTAATTTAGCTGAGTTAAATACTTCATTTGATTCTACTTCAAACTTCCTTGTTTTGGCTAAGAAGTAAGTGGAGAATCAAAAGTTGTGTGTCAGAGTTTGTCGCAATTGCCCTTGTTGTAAGTCTGTTTTTAGCAGAGGAACTAAGTCTAGAAAATCAAATATTTCGTACATTTCTCATATCATGATTTTTAATCTATACAACAAACACCATACTATGCATAAACTCGAGAGCGGTGTAGCTATTTACATCAGTAGACTATATGAATATTTTGAGGATGAACACTATGACAGTTTTTAATAGGATGACTCAGTTGATACAGTGGCAGAGGAAAGCCGCGGAGATGATTGCTTAAACATAACTGTCGGTAAAATACTGAATTTCCTTCTCTCATGCTCCTTGATCAGCTCTCCGGCAAACCCCTCCAATTTGTTTGAGTTTGTTTTCTGAACGACTTTCTTTCCTCGGAAAAGTACTGATTCGACACTTTTTTGGACTAGCATAGCATCTGCAGTCTCCAGTAACCTTGAAGTCGAGTTCCTTCTTATGCATTTATCTGCATTTCCATTTGCTTGAATTCGAACATAATTACTTGTCATGTATTCACCGAATGCCATAGAAACAGCTTCATCAACCATGTCAGAAGCTCCTTCTCCGCTAATTTTAACCAAATTAGCAGATGAAAGTGTTGGTTCTTGACGAGCTGAAACTGATACACCATTACCCAATGACACCACTAGTATATCTTCAACACCATCACAGAATGGAAACTCGTGTTTGTTATTCAACACGTGCGTAATAGCAGCAGCCGTAGGATTGTTCATTGTGACACCACCATCAATGGCTACAATCTTGTTTCTTTTATCAACTGATCTCATCTCAAATGCTCCTACCACTGTCGGATCTGCTGAAGTCGCAGCACAAATATCACTCAACTTGAAATCATAACTGTCCGATTCAAATGCATCTGCCCGGGAAAATAAAAATGGTGCCTGTGTCGACAGGTCATAGCAAGGTATTAAAACTGGCTTCAATGTATCCTTCAAAGTAGACTCCCCAAACACTGCCCAGAACATTTTCTCAGCCTTCGACGAACGGAATATTCGTTTTAATATTCCGTTCGAGGATGATTTAAATAATTTCCCGCTATTTTTTACCAAAAACTGCAAAGCCTCAGTGGCAGTAAAAATTGGACGACTGTCATTCCCTTTAGTAAATAAAAGTGCGGCGAGGATTCCACCAATACCTGATCCAGCTGCAACATCAAAGAAATCGGCAATCCTGGCGTCAGGATTGCCCGATTTCTGACAAAGACAAGTTTCGAGAAATGTAAGCGACTTTGCAGCTAAAATACCGTCGGTAGAGCCACCGCCATCAATCGAGAGGATTCGGACTTTCCCGGTTACATTTTTACTTGATTTGAGATCACTAAAAAATGTTGCATTCGGTTTTTCGATCTTTTCGCCGAAAAGAAATTTATTTTCAAGGAAAGAGAAAATCTCATAAGTGAGCTTATCAACATTGAATGTTTGATCATTTAGAAGTGATGATTCTGCCATTGAGAAGAAGTTGTTGTTGTGTTGAATGTGGTTTGAAGTTTGAAGAGAGTGCGCATTTTATAGAGTGGGGGTTGTACATTAAGGCGCACATTAGCAGCAGCGAGGAGAAGGAACTTTCGTTTGGTTTTAACTACGGCGATTAATCGAATGATTGGTTTGTTCACGTGGAAGTTGATGAATTGACTGATAACACGTTTGATGCTGACTTTGATAAATTAATGGACCTCATGACCCATGGATCTTACATTAATATAATAAATTAAAATACAAATTTACCACATAATTCATCATTAAATTATGAATTATATGGAGACTCGTATGGACGAAGGGTCAGACTGTCAGTTGTGTTTGTCATAGTATTATGATTTTTTTTTTAAAGAAAAACTATATTATTGATAAGCTCAAAGAATTACACAGCAAACGCGTTGCAAGTCTTTTTTAAATAGCAAACCCGATTCTTCTAAATACCTATTCATTTGAACCTCAAGTCATCCATTACTTTTTGCACTCTCTTGAGGAGTTAAACTATTTCTGAGCTTAGCAATCCAAATGTGTCAGAGACAAAAGGGATGAAAGTATGTTGGTTAGCCCTACAAACTCTATATTCTCCACTTTTATGTTGTTGCATTGCTAGCTGTTAACCCCACCTCAAAAATCCCAGCACCCAGCCCAAATGCCCAACCATCGGAGATGCCTTTGTAACATCAACACACAAATGTTTGTCTTCAGACCAGTTATAGACCAGAATATTAGTAGGACATAATGTCTATCTTCCTTCTTTAAGATCAGTAAAAAAAAGTTAACAGGAGCTTCCTTCTTAACCTCAACCCGCCAAAACACATCACTCAAGATATCTTTAACGTGGTCATGCATGTATTTAAAGTCGGGGTAATACTTACAATGAGTCCCATGGTCCCCGAAAGCATCAAATCTGCTCTTCTTGCACACCGAACAAACCATCAAGTCTGTTTGTTTTTTTTTTGGATAGGCAAGAATGTTTTTAACGAGATTAATAACTCAAAGTTGCACCGCATGGGGTCAAACCCCAGATCTCTAGCTAGTATAGTCGCCTAAAGGTATTACCAAACGAACTCAACTGGCATCTGCCCAAACTATTTTCATTTGCACTCATTTATTGTCCAAAGTTATCTTACTAACGCCCATAACGCTACCCTAACTTACATATCACCGAAGTAACTTGATAATGTTGGCGGCAATTGAACCCTAGTAGACTTACATATCACAGTACCGATTACAAAAGTAACTTTATAATGCTGGCGGCAGTTTAAACCTTAGACTTACATATCATACTACAGTAGCATACGAACAAGAATGTTTCTCGCAATTTTTTTACAAATGCCCTTAGATGAGACCGATCAAAGCCTCTTTTCAAAACTCGATAAGATTGGCGGCAATCGATCGACCTTAGACTTACATATCACAGTACAAAGTACATGATTTCAACTAAAAACCCTACAAAAATCCCAAAACCCCACAAAAAGAAAGAGACACAACTTCGTTTCTACATGATCTATTGTTTTCAGTATCATAGAAACAAGCCACCGACGCTATACAGTATCTTGGTGAGCTAGATATGTTGTTGTTGAGGGACCTTTTGTTAGGACAACCTTACATTATAATGGTAGGTACCATAGAAAAATGTGAAATTAAATTTTGAACTTATTGAAGGGGTAGTACTCTTGGTGGTGGCTATAGTACTTTTTTTTATATATATATATAATTAATTATTTATTTATTATTATCATTTAGTACAAAAAGTACAAAAATATTACATGCACGTATTGTTGTCGGATTATGCTTTGGTAGGGTTCTTTGAATTTTATCCTTTTATGTAAATCTTGACTGGTGCATATGGTTAGTTGTCATTTAATGTGTTATATTTTCATTAAAACTATAGTCTAACTTGATAAGATAAGGTACCTATAGTGTCAATTTTGCATTATTTTTTGCTCTATTACACATCATTTTCTCGTTAGTGATTTATTACTCAAATCACTCAAATCATGATCATGGATTCAAGATTGAATTTTTTTTGTTAGTTGGCGAACGAGGTTGAAAGGATCCTATCTTTTTTTAAATTACGTGTGAAAACTTATATTAACAATCAGTTGTTTACGTGTGTCGAGTCTACAACCTCTCCACTGAGAGGGGTGCTACCATAGAGCCATGGCTCATTAACAAAAATATTATGGTAAGCCTGTGTTTTTTATGAGATTAGTTTTGGCGAAATAAATCCTAAACTTTTGGGGATCATCACCCAAAGATTTTACCAGTTGAGTCCATCCAACTGACACCTGCAAACATTCGATAGTTTGATAATCAATTTTCATAAAAAAAAAAATCGTATATATGCATAATATAACCAAAATTTTGTACCATGTTGGCATTTTTCCTCTCATTTGAACCAAAATTTGTCATATCCGTATAAACACAAAAATAACACAACTTAGTTTCTCTAAGGTTTGTTTGATTCCACCGACGGTCCCCTGCAACTTTTTTTCCATGAAAAGGATTCATGGATCCACATACAAGTTGAAGATCTGATGAGCTAGATATGTTGTTGGGGGACCTTAGGACATCATCACAAATTCACATATATGGTAGGTACTTTAGAAAAAGTGTTCATTAAATTTTGCCATGGTAGTAGTAGTACTTTCATTATTCATCACTAGTACAAAGTACATAATATATATTGCACGCACGTAGTCTTGTTGGACTCTCTACTTTTTGTGTTGTACCTTTCCTTTCATATCATATTTGATTTGTATATAGTGACAGTGTATACTCAAGCTGGAAAGATGCCTACAGCTTATCCCTGATAGGCGTGATAGGCGTCTTTCCACCTTGAATCATACACATACGCAGAAGAATAAGTATGTGTTAGTCGTAGTGGATGTAGATCGACACTGGCAGCTAGTCAAGCAATTCAATGGCCGTTGGCCGCAAAGTTATGGCCGTGCGGCATAGACCTTATTATCCATTTCATTTAATTTTAGAGGAATGCATCCATACCTGATAGCTTTATGTAGAACTATACCTTATAATTACTAATATATAAGGTTAATATTAAGAAACAAATAAGGAATATAGTAGTTGGTCTATCCTTATCTATACAACATCATAATATATTCAATACAGATATTAATTAACTATTTATAAACTTTAATCCTATTCAAAGAACTTGCTAAACTTGAAGTAATCAAATGATTAAAGGATTAAAACACAATGATAAAAAACCAATTTCCATGTCGCAATGTCGGGTTTTAAGAGTTGAAAACCTGATTAACAAATTCATAATGAATATTGTGCTCTCACGTTTTCTGTTTTTTATTCAACGGCGTATAATTCGTCCATAAAACAGAATAATTAAGATAATTAAACATTTCCATTACCATTAGGTTAAGTGTACACAGTTGCGAAAAGCCGATTATTATTATTTATTTTTTTCTACAAATAAATAATAATTAATATATACATGGGGCCATGTTTGTACTACTAATAAAGATAAATAATCAAAGTACTGTGTAATGAGATTTGATAAATTAATGTTGTAACTACCATTATATCTTCTGGTGTCCCTAGTAGTCCCAACATATACAGCTTGATCAGATCTTGGAAGATAGTTGTATTGAATATCTTCATGGAAGAAGATATCACTGTCCTGTCGGTGGTGGTGAGTAGTTTTTATTCTGTACAATGAAGGAAAGTAGTAAGAAAGTTCAGGTTTGGTAACCGTAAATATATACGAAAAACCTAAATAACTAAGCACGCTTAATTTCAGAGTTCTTTCGAGTGTTAGAATTTGTTCAGTAACAGACTGATAATTAAACTCAACTCATATTACAGAATAGCGAGGTTGACTATGCCAAAAAAAAAAAAAAAAGTTAAAATCCTACTAATAATTACAAGAAAAATGATCGAATAATGGTTGATATCAAATCAAATATTAATGAGAAAAACAAAGAAAAAAAGACATGAGTATCCGTGGTACCACAATACACGAAAAACCTAAATATCTAAGCACGCTTAATTTCAGAATTCTTTTGAATATTATACGAAAAACATAAATAACTAAGCACGCTTAACTTCAGAGTTCTTTTGAACGTTACCTAGAGTTCGAATAATGGTTGATATCAAATCAAATGTTAATGAGAAAAGCAAAGAAAAAGACATGATGGAGTATCCATGGTACCACATATAAAACTTTTTTGCAAATTTCTTAATCAGATTGTGATGTTTTAACACTAAGATCAATAAATAGATGTAACATAAAGTTTTTTCAGGTCAAAATCAAGTTACATAATTGAGTCAAACATTTCCCACCAGTCAATTTAATTCCACGTGTACCAATTAAAAACTGTCCATCCACTTGTCATTCACTATTATAAATATATTGTAGAAACACCCATTTCAATTTCATTCCATAGCCACTTCTTCTAAATCTGACAATCCCCTCAATCAGATTTATAGAAGTAATGGCTGCTGTTACACCAATTCTTGATCAAAATTTCGATGTCGATAAACTTACGTACGAGATTTTCTCGCTTCTTGAAAATAAGTTTTTATTTGGTTGCCAAGAATCAAATGTTGTTCCTTCGGAAAAAGCCGATGATATTCCAAATGCAGCATTCTTTAATGATCTGAAATCTAATAAAAATGTTACTGGAAAAGTCCGAATATTGTCCATCGATGGGAATGGGTCTACGGATGGTGTTCTGGCAGCAAAATCGCTAGCTCATCTTGAAGAACGTCTTTGTCAGGAATCAGGAAATTCTAATGCTCAAATTGCCGATTATTTTGATGTTGCAGCTGGGTCAGGTGTAGGTGGAATTCTGGCTGCTCTATTGTTTACGAAAGGAAATGACGGTCGTCCGATTTTTAAAGCAAAGGAAGCTCTTAATTTCCTTGTTAAAAATCGTCGAAAACTATTTCCCACCTCGACAAATGGAATATTTAGTAAGTTATTCCATTCATCGAAGGCTGAGAAAATATTCCTGCGGGTGTTCGGAGAATCTACTTTGAAGGACACATTGAAGCCAGTTTTAGTACCTTGTTATGACCTGTCAACACGCGCACCATTCTTATTTTCCCGGGCAGATGCCTTCGAATCTGACGGTTATGATTTCAAGATGAGTGATATTTGTGCTGCTACATCAGCTGATCCGAAGATGGTAGGTGCATTTGAGGTGAAATCAGTTGATAAGAGAACCAAGATTGTAGCCATTGATGGTGGTGTCGCAATGAACAATCCAACGGCTGCTGCTATTACGCATGTGTTGAATAATAAACACGAGTTTCCATTTTGCAATGGTGTTGAAGATTTAGTAGTAGTCTCATTAGGCAATGGTGTGTCAAGTCCCGATTGTCGGGATTTGACACTCTCTACCGCTAACTTGGTTCAAATAAGCGGTGAGGGGGCCTCTGACATGATCGATGAAGCTGTTTCTAAGGCGTTCGGTGAGTCCATGACAAGTAATTATGTTCGAATTCAAGGAAATGGATTTGATGTGAAGAAATGTTTTAAAAAGAAAGTGCATTCTAGTGCCAATGATAAGAAATTGTTGGACATTGTGGAAGCTATGTTGACACAAAAAAATGTTGAATCAGTACTATTTCGAGGGAAGAAAGTCGTCGAAAAGAGAAACTCCGATAAATTGAACTCGTTCGCTGGCGAGCTAGTTAGGGAGCATGAGAGAAGGAAACTGAGCATTTTACCAACAGTTGTGTTCAAGCAAAACTCTCCAAGAACTTCTTCTGCTACTGTATCGACCGTTTCTTCATACTAGATTAAGATGTGTTATTGTGTTTTTACTAGATCTGGCCACTTGAATTGTTCAAAAAGAATGATTCAAGTTCGTGCTGAGTGAAATTGTAGGATTAAACATTTGAATGTAATTTTGATTGTGTATAATGTATGGTGAATATATTAAATCTTGTGATTTACCCATGGTCCACAAACCAAATTTCGCGTATTTGTCTCTCGTTTATGTTCTGTATTGGCGTACGTGAAGGCCAGCATGGGTTTGGAGATCACTCAGGGGACAAAGCATTGGTACTGTATTCATTGGGCATAAACTGTTGTCTTAATAGCACTACCGAAGGCCACCGGGGCACTGGCATTTCCGATTATCTGACAAAACCATTGAGACATAGGATTTTATGACGAATTAGTAATACGAAGAGACTGTCCTAGGTCTCTCCTCGAATTGTGACACAAACCTGCATCGTCCTCATCCCCACTATAGTCAATGCCACGCATGTCCAAAGGTTCTACGTCTATTACAGCAGCAGTACGTCACAAATGCTTAACATATAGCCACATCAGCCCACCCTACACTAGGCGAGTAGCAGCAGCAGCAACTGCCCATAGGCAGGAGAGCAACCTTGCAGAACAGAACCCCGTTGCAGTACAGATGATCCCCTTGTCAGGCCCACTGCTATGGCATTTACGCTCATCTATGCAATAACTTACACTTAAGTCCACTCCTCCTGCTGACCTTACGAGCTTATCAATACCAAGTTTAATTACCAACGTGTCGAAAAAAGAATTGTATGAACCATTGACAGTGCTATATGGATTATGGTGCCAATTCTATAAGATCACACAACTGTCAGTCTGGTGAGGCTCTCACCAGTCAACCAATTTACTAATTAACACAACAAGATAGCACGATAGCACGTCTGGTGAACTGCGACGCGTACTACAAATTAGTGCAAATGTACTCGAAAAAAACAGGGCAGATTTTATTTTTTAATAATATGGTTCATGACTTGTATTCATTCATTCATACACTTAGGTACAGATCCAGCTATAATCATGTCCAAATGCTGGCCTACATAAAGCTGCTTGATTAAATTAAGATTAATTTTATTAAAAGCGGTTGCACGAGTCGTGAAATAACTTATGATTTTCCTTATTATTGCATATTTTTATCGTGCGAAGAAGAAAAGAAGCGATGAAATAATATCGAATATACTTTATACTAAAGTAGTTGGTCACTGGTTACTACACACCATCAGACAAAGTAAAGTTAGAAGGAATCATTAAACCTATTTGCCTTCATTAGTATATTAACCTAATGATCAATTGATTCAACAAAGAAGATTAAAAAACCTATTTCTTTTGTCGTAATGTTTGCTAAATGTAGTTTCATAAAATTTAAATGATGTCTTTATTGACATTAGTTTAGCATAACACTCATATCAATATCAACTTTTTTTCAGGTTTTGTACAATATGGACTCTTACAAAAAAATGTTTGTAGGGCTGCTGCATACATGCACGAGAATTATCGGTCTTATGGGTATGTTCTGCTTTAATAGAGAAAGATAGATCTTACCGTCAGTATGTCAAATATGACGCGTATATCTTCTGACAGTTTGAATACATCACGATTATACGTCTGTAGGTATCGGTGTGTGGGTATCTTCTGACAGTTTGAATACATCATGATTATACGTCTGTAGGTATCGGAGTATCGGTGTGTGGGTATGTCGTATACAATAATAACAAAAGACAGGAAAGTATGTGGTATCACAAAATCAACAGCAAGAGACAAACAAACCACGAAAAAGATATTTATTTTGAAAATATCAAAAATATGATTCTTCGTCGTCCAACAAGAATACATTATACATGCATGCAATGTTAATAATCAAAAATTCAACATAAGAACATAATTAAATAAAATTTATATCAATTTCTTCATCTAAAAATTCAAAGTAGTCTTCATCGACATCATCATCATCATCATCGAGTTCACTAGCAATTCCTTCATTAAGTCTAATATTCTTAGGTAATTTATCTTCGGCTTTCAAACGTCTAGCTTCATCAGGCATATACCTGTGAACTACATCACCTTTTTCATCTTGAAAATCTCTTAAACTAATCAAAACAATATCACCAACAGCTATCCATACCTTCTTATGCATCTCACCTCGAATATGACAAAGCCTTTTGACTCCATCAATACACATTGCATCAAATCTACCATTACCGAGCATTTGTACAACTTGTGCATATTCTTGTTGTCCATCTATTTTGTATACCAATTCTCTCTTTTCATCTCCACCTTCATTATTCTTGCTTCTCTTCTTATTCTTTCCTCCTTTTCCCTTGTTCTTCGGCATCTTTGGCTTCTCTCTTTGAAGTTTCCCTAGATTAATTTGCTCAAGTTGTGTTAAGGTTTTGTTGCAGAGAAGGTCTACTTATATAGTTTTTGGTAAGAATTATTGTTTTAGATATCCAAGTGTATAGAAACTAGGATTGTTGTGTTGTTAGTCGGTTTTGTTTTGCATGGAATTTAGTTCATAATTCCACATGTATTAGGATGGTATCAGGCCCAATTGTTCCTGGTTTTCCGGACTCCACACATCACTGCTACTGGCAAGATTTTCCAGGCTGCACACACCAGACTTGTCAGGGATCCTTTGATCTCCACCTGGGCTGGAAACCCTACGACCAATATCTGCACATGACCTGTCAATATCTGCACGTCCCAAATGCTTGACTGACTGCCGCAGCAGCACACCCCACGCTAGACCAGCAGCAGCAGAAGTAACTGAGCATATGCAGAAGAGACACCTCGCAGAACAGAGCCCCTTTGCAATACAGATAAGCACCCGGTCAGCCCCACTGAGCACTTACTACTGAAAATCTTACAAACCAACCTTGTCAAACGATGAACATATTATAGCACACATAATACACGCAGAACTTCTGCAACATCTCAGCGGTCATCTCTGTGGCAACTTACATTGAAAAGTCCATTTCTCTCTGCCGTTCTACATGGTGTCACATTTGTAAAATCACACAACCGTCAGACTAATTAACATGACATGGTAACTTGGTAAAAGCACGACAGCGTGTCTAGCAAAACGTTGCGCGAAGTCAAACAAAAAATTAAGCCACACAGCCACAGGTACACAAACACATACGCAATTAGTAAAACGGTACTCTAAAAAACAGGGCATTTCTCATTTAATAAGAGATTAATCAAAAAAGTAGTTGATCACTCATATTGATCAAAACCTAATCTATTTAATTATCATATTGATCTAATAATAATTACAGAACTAAACAATGAGATTATAAAACAATCATCTTGTCCAAATGCTGGCCTACAAAAAGCTGCTTGATTAATTTAGATCAATAAACTGTGCACGAGTCGTTAAAAAAAAGCGGCAAAATCAATCGAATATATACTTCATACTAAAGTAATAGTTGGTCACTGGTTACGGCACACCATCAGACAAAGTATGAAAGTAAATTAGAAAGAATCTTTAAACCTAATAGAGAAAGATAGATCTTACCATCAGTATGTCAAATGTGACGCGTATTTCTTCTGACAGTCTGAATACATTAGACTGTCACGATTATATGTATGTAGGTATCGGCATGTCATATACAATAATAACAAATGACAGAGAAGTATGTGGTATCATCATCAACAGCAAGCGACAAAAATCCGCGAAAAAAAAAGATTAAAAATGATATAAACTTTGAAAATATCAAAAATATTATTCTTTGATCTAACAAGAATACGTGCATGCAATGTTTTTAGTCACAAAATGTCTAAATACTATGTCAGCTAGCAATTTTAGTATAAATACTATCTACAAAATTTATATCTGACAGTGTCCGTAGTTCACCCTACATAACCAGCTGAGCAGATGATAGACTTTTGGTTTCAATATCTTCAAGGGAATCGTCGTCGGTGGATCCGAAACGAAGTCAAGAGGAAGATGTGATGCTATTTCTTGTCATCTAAGTGCCAGACTCGCATTTTTTTCTTTTTTTTTCGTTCATTCGTGCATCGAAACCATGCACGAATGAAAAAATAACCAGATTTTGGTATTATAGTTTGGTATCCATGTGCCGTCGACTATTAATAATTGTGAATTGTGATGTAATGTAATGCAAATATTTTTGTCCCAAACTATATATTATTATTCAAGATATAAGAAAGATATTATTAATAATTTCTATCTTCCGAAAATGGATAATGACACTAATGTGCTGTTAATAAATAGACTAATCTGATAATTATTAATTTAAAATAGACTACTCATGTTGAGATATATATATATATTTTAACTAATTTCAAGACCAAAATTAGACGAAATTTCTCGGCCACTTGTATTTGAAAAAAAAAAAAAAAATCGTGGTCTATTTAACGTTTGCATCGACAAAAAATCACCCTCAAATTATCAATTCCAGCAATTTCTTCATTATCAATCTGTTTAATCAAAATAAATGTGGTTGAAATTAATACCTCAAAATTATTTCTAACCAATAATCTTGTTTGATTAGTCTTAATCAAAATAATGAAACCCTTAATTAGTTAAAATCCACATCAAATGATCAAATTGATTTGATAGAAAATGAATGATATTGACTAGTCAACGACTTTCAACAAGTCAACACTCACACGTGTGCACGCCGAAAGTTGAAAAAAACCGAAATAATCGCGAAAAAATAATAAAAAAACCCAAGGAATCTTCTTACCACCCCACCTTCAAACTTCCCTATATAATGCACACTTGCCTTCAATTGCCTTCAATATCAATATACTTCTCTCTATCTAGCTTTCTCTTAATCATATAAACTTGTTTAGCAATAATGGCTATGAATTCATTTCTTGATAATGAGAGTTATGATGTCGATAAGCTTACACACGACATTTTCGCTCTTTTGGAGAACAAGTTTCTCTTTGGATCATCCATTGATGGTACAAAGCATTCTGTTAGCGAAAAAACGGATTTTAAACATGGAACTATAGTGGATAGTTTGAGTAAAAATGATGCTGGGAAGGTCAGGATACTTTCTATTGATGGCGGGGGTTCAACGGACGGAGTTCTTGCTGCAAAATCGCTTGTTTTTCTTGAAACAAGTCTTTGTCAGAAATATGGTAATCCTAATGCTAGAATTGCTGATTTTTTTGACGTCGCTGCAGGCTCTGGTGTTGGAGGAATTCTTGCAGCACTTCTGTTTACTAGAGGAAAAGATGGTCGTCCGATGTTCACAGCAAATGACGCTTTGCAGTTTCTTGTTAAAAGTGGGGGAAGGTTAGTTCCCTCCTCGAAAAAGAATGGAGTATTTAGACAGATATTTCGTTCTGCTTCGAAGACAGAAAAACTATTTCGTCAGATGTTCGGAGAATCTACTATGAAAGACACAGTGAAACCTGTATTGATACCTTGTTATGATCTTTCAACGCGTGCGCCCTTCTTGTTTTCGCGTACTGATGCTTTGGAAAATGATAGTTACGATTTCAAGATTAGTGATGTTTGCTCTGCCACTACGGCAGATCCAACAAGTGCAGGAGCATTTCAGTTGTCGTCAGTTGATAACAGAACAAAAATTGTAGCAGTTGATGGTGGTCTAACGATGAATAATCCCACGGCAGCTGCTATTACACATGTATTGAATAACAAGGACGAGTTTCCATTCTGCAACAGTGTCGAAGATTTATTAGTAGTCTCACTAGGTAATGGTGTGTCAGATTCCGGATGTCAAGGACAGACTCTTTCCCGGGCTAATATCATTAGAATTGGCGGAGAAGGAGCTTCGGATATGGTTGATGAATCTGTTTCAATGGCATTCGGTGGTATTGTAACAAGTAACTATGTCCGAATTCAAGCGAATGGAGCTCCTAAAAAGAACAGAAATGAACTAGTAGAACTCGCAGAAAAGATGTTGACACAGAAAAATGTTGAATCTATACTCTTTAGAGGGAAGAAGGTCGCCGAGAAGACAAACAAAGACAAGTTAAATTGGTTTGCTGGAGAACTCATTAAAGAGCACGAGAGAAGAAAATCGAGTATCTTCCCAACAGTTATGTTCAAGCAATTATCACCAAGAACTTCTTCTGCTACTGTATCAACAATATTTTCATGTTAGAATTCGCCGCTCGAATCAGAGAAGAGCCAAATCTGTAGTATACTGTCTGTATGTGTATTTTATAATTGTATATATGTTGTATTTCTACAAAGGTGAACAAGTTTATAATTTGACGACATTTTTCGAAAATACTTTTACATCACCATTAGTATGAACTAGACAGTAGGCAGTAAACAAGATTATCTTAAATATATATATGTTGTTTAAGAAAGCTTAATGATTCCTTCTTCCTTTGTCTGATGGTTTGTAACATTGAACAGGTGAGATAAATTAGTTTATTCCTACCAAAATAAATGGTGTAATTATCTGACCTGTCAGTGTCCCTAATAGACCATCCCTACCATAGAATACTATTTGCTTGAAGCACAGAAACTTGTCGTATTCGTCGATATCATCCTTCATGTTTTTCCAACTACTGTATATCTTTCACTTTCAGACTACACGCATTCTGATTCTGCTAATACAGAAGACCCTGAATACAAAATACAGAAGACTGTGCTCAGAGGCCGTATTCAGACAGTGCTCTCCCATATGATCTAGACAGTGTTCTCACTTCTCACAAGTCATGAACATTTGCATTCAGAAATATTACATTTCGAGGCCAGAGTTGCATTCAGAAATATTACATTTCGAGGCCAGAGGTAGAGAGAACATCGACAAAATGACAATATACAATTAAAGAGATCTATCGCAATCATGCTAGAGAATATCTCATAAACCATATATAGTCAACAATAGAGAAATCGACAACATATTTTGAAGAAAATGAGGGCTCCAAAAGCACTTTCATATATGTATTACATTCTCCAAATCTCCAAATCTCGGTTATTATTTACTCATTCTATAGGCACAAAAAAGGAATAGATGATTTGAAGATTCGAATGCAGTTTAACTGCAGATAAAAACTCCCCCATATATAGTAAGATTGATCCAAAGGAGTAGAGGACAATGGGCACAGTAATTAGTCTGACATAACTTGTACAGAGATGTATGGTTGCCATTTGGCCCAACCCCTTTTCGAAAATTCAAGGAAGATGTGGTGAACTTTCTCACCTTATACATATTTTTCACTCAAGATTAAACTGCTACAAGCTGTGGTTGCACTTTAGTATGGATATTTAATTGGCTCACTCTGCAATGCTTTCTGCACAAGCTCAGCCTGTTCCTTTACATGAGCTTGATAGAAACCAGTAGCAGTGGCAGCAGATGGTGCACGTCCTACATATCTGATATCTTCCATGGTTCCTCGGCCAAGTGCCCTCATTGCAGTACAAAGTCGAGGCGCAATGTAACTATATGCACCCATGTTCATTGGTTCTTCTTGGCACCAGACTACCTCTGCATCTGAGATGACAAAGACCGAATAAAATATTAAAACCCTCATCACTTAGGCAATCAAGTTTACAATTACCAACACAATGACAAGTGCAGCATATAAGATTGCTAGCATTCAGGTCTCAGGACATGTAGAAAGATTGCTAGCATTGAACATGACTTCAGTGACAGTTATATTCTTGGATGTTAGGAGGTGTATAAAGCACCATCCAGGACCTGAGAACATTCACCACCGATATCTTTTTGTCTAGTTTCCTCACTTCAACCATTACATATATATAAATCTTTTGAATGTGTACTTTACAAGAAAAAGTTACATACTTGGATACCGCTTCAACTCTCGCTGAATGAGATCATATGGGAAGGGGCACAGCTGTTCTACCCGGCAGATGGCAACGTCCTTGCCACTTACTTTCTTCCGTTGTTCATCAAGCTCATAATAAACCTGCAAGATAGACGCTTATATGACACTGTAAAACAAAATAAGGGGAAGTCCATAGTGCATCACTGCAAGAATGTAAACTACATTTTAAGGGTTCAGTTGGTTATGCCTCTATATTTGATTCTACGAAAACTTTTGGTCAAGTGAATGTGATTGTCAATCAGACCAAATATTCCATTGAGATACAACATATATTTTAGCCAACAAGTGGCTGGTCTAACAGGCATATGTATATGTTGTGATGGACAGAGTGAGGCGATTGACGACTACATGCAGGTATTTGTGCAGAAAATTGGGGCTGCTGAGGCAACATAGGCATTACATTGACATACGTAATTCTAGATTAAACAAATATGTACCTACAATTTCTTGAATTAATGTACAATTTGAGAGTTTAAAGCACTTCTTCAGCTTACCATAGTAAACACAAAGTACATTATACAAACCATTTTGTCATACAACATTGTCTCCCAATGGCATCATTGTTTGCTTAACATAAAATCCTAAGAGAATAACTGATAACGGCTTACCTTTCCAGAGCACAGAACCAGACGCCTGATGCCCTCTTCTAGGTCAGAATGGTCATTCTGGTCCTTTATAAGGCGTTTAAAACGAGTCCCTTGTTTGTCAAAACCTGGGTGGCCTTGAACATCATCGAACTCAGATAAATTTGACTTGCAGTCTTTGTGACGAAGCAAATTCTTTGGAGCCATCACAACAAGTGGCTTACGGAAGTCCCTGTGTATCTAAAATATACAACCACACAAAATTACAACGAAGAAATTCACCAGCATTTTAGAGCAAGAGCATAATTTGGTTAGAGCATTAACCTGGCGCCGCAGAACATGGAAATAATTAGCAGGGGTTGTGACATTAACAACCTGCCAATTGCACTCTTGAATCTGCTTCCTAAGTGTTGCATCCATCTCAGGTATAACATAGGGATTGTCATCGCTCATCTGCATCAATCATGAAATTTGAAAATAAGATGACTATTCTGCAACTTCATTTCATGAAATTTGAAAAATTATATATGTAAAAGAAGAGGGCACAAATGAGCTGATGCAAAAGAAAGCCGGATGGAAATGTAGAAGAGGATACAGATCCAGAAGTTTCAGAATACAGGAAAGAGGAGAACAAGGAATTGAACCGAATAGGAAAGAATATATAAGCAAGTGATGACGAAGGTTAGGTAAGCTGCACAAGTTGAGGTTGTTCAGCTAGTCCTCTGTAACCATTCAAGACTAAACTACTTAAGCGTAGCTCCACGCAAGTAATAGAACAATGAATTGAATTTTCAGAATAGATGTGTATAAAGAAAGAAACAAAAAAGCAGGTGAAATCCAGAGAAGAAGATAGAAATATAAATACCTGAAGGAAGCGCTCCAATCGTGCACTTGAATGTTCAGGGCCTTGACCATCATATCCATGAGGAAGCAACACAACAAGCCCAGTTTGACGCAACCACTTAGACTCTCCACTGCTCAAGAACTGATCAAATATCACCTGTGCCCCATTGGAAAAGTCGCCAAATTGTGCTTCCCAGATGACTAATGAATTTGGATTTTCCATTGAATAACCCAATTCAAAACCAAGAACGCCAAACTCCGAAAGAGAGCTTTAAGAAAGAGAAAAACATAAGTTCAAGAATGTTAGAATCTAATAGCTGTGAAGCTCCTATTTATAACTTAAGATTGAACATGATATATTGATATCCAGAGTCAGCAATGTAGATTCAAAGTTCACAAGAAAAATTATCATCCATTACACCAAGTTTAATGTTATGTGTGTTGAACATAAGAGAGAACAAAAAGCTTCCAGGGTTTTAAAGTTGTGTACACAATAAATAGGAAATTATGCATTCAGGAAGTCCTTAACTGCAATATCTAAACGATCTATCATATTCTTCTCAACTGCGGGAATATATGGCACATAGATTTAGATGATGCCTTAAGCTGAAGATTTCAGTAAGTAGTCCATGTAAGCTTGTTTACAATCATGCCAACAAGAGACATGATGGAAAAATCCTTACCTATGAAACTGAACTAATTATTGTCAAAAGAAGGAATAGGCAATCTGATAGTATTCAAAACCATATGCTTCCATGCAATAGTAACCAAAAGTTGAAATAAATGTATCTCTCCATTTGGGACACATTAATACAGGGTGTACACGGAGTTGGACAACATTCCACTCTCAATTTGTAGTCTTTAAAATAAAACGGGATCCATTGTGTGTTAGAAGCTATGCCATGCTTGTTTGGTAGAATTTTTGTTGGAAGATGACAATTTGCTGAACTTCCCTCACTGTTCAGTTCTTTTCCCCTTTCAGATAAATATTTTCTTCAAGGTAAAATTTTTGTAAGAAAATTTAGAAAGTAAAATATTTTCATAATGACGACATTCTTGTCTCTCAAACACTATGAGCCATATTTTAAATATTTATTTACGACCAAAGAAGCATTATAAAAAAAACATGTGAGGAAAATGCAAGTGAAAAAATATGTATGCCAAAATAATGTAAGAGATAGAAATTCTTGTATAAAATATAACCTGTTACTGACAGTAAACATTTCCTCATCTTGGTTCATAATAACGTGATCGAGAGGACAATACTTCTCTCCTGTTTCTTGATCATGAACCACAGAATGTCGATGGCTGAATGTACCTCTTTCGACATCCTGACCACTCAATCTAACA
Organism: Aquilegia eximia; assembly: GCA_023053565.1. Taxonomy (NCBI): domain Eukaryota; kingdom Viridiplantae; phylum Streptophyta; class Magnoliopsida; order Ranunculales; family Ranunculaceae; genus Aquilegia; species Aquilegia eximia. The sequence continues at coordinate 23,112,313 of JALIGU010000005.1, forward strand.
TGATTACCTTCCACAAGCAGTGTAGCAAAAGCGAGTGCTTCTCCGACTGCCCAATCAATGCCCTCCCCTGACTCGATCATCTGAGAACGTTGTTCAAAAATTTTCTTTACTGCTCTGTGAGCCTTAAAAGTATCTGGAAGCGTTGTGATTGCTTTGCCAACATTCTTTAATATCTCTGGTTTTACACTGCAAAACACAACACAATGTTTTAAGAATAACATCTTCTAAAGTTGGAGACAAAATCTTCAAAGAGGAGATAAACAACTTACCCAGTATTCCTAACACGTGAAATCTGTTCAGGGGATTTAAAACCAGACCAGTAAGCCGCAAGCCAGTCCCTTTTTTTGGGAACATAATCTTTGCTGTTCATAAACTCTTCATTGAGAATAGAGTTCACCTTCTTCTGTATCTTGTCAATGTCTTCTTGCGCAATCTGGCCATTTTTCAAAAGTTTTTGTTGGTATATTTCAAGAGCTGATGGATGACTTCGAATGACCTGTTCCAAATAAGGGCATATCAGGACAGGTATATCATGTGTGTAGTGTCGCTATATCAGCAGGACACAGTAAGCATATGAAGATATAGTCATAAACTGCGAAGAGCTATTAGAAACAGAACATGAAAAACAAAAGAAAACAGTGCATGCTCGATAAATGTGTCTTTTGACATTACTATTCACTAGGTAGGTATTATTGTTGACAGGAGGAAAATGAACTCACCTTGTACATTTTAGGCTGCGTGAAGGATGGTTCATCAATTTCATTGTGCCCAAATCGACGGTAGCAAACTATATCAACAACCACATCAGAGTGGAATGTCTGGCGCCACTCAGCTGCAAGTTCACAAACATGAACAACGGCCTCCAAGTCATCACCATTTACATGAAATATAGGAGCATCCAGCGCTTTAGCTACATCAGTGCAATACTGAGAAGATCTCCCAGCTTGTGGATCAGTTGTAAATGCAACTTGGTTGTTCACCACAATGTGTATAGTCCCACCAGTTGTGTAGTTAGGAAGGCCACTTAAATGCAGAGTCTCGTAGACTACACCCTGTCCTGCAAAACTTCCGTCGCCATGAATCAAAATGCCCAAATTTCTTGTCCTATCCACATCATTTGAGTAGTATTGCTTTGCTCGAGTTTTCCCAATAACAAGAGGATCTACAGCTTCCAGATGACTTGGATTTGCAACCAAGGACAGATGGATTCTCTTCCCACCCCTTGTGGGCCGATCATAAGATGTTCCCAAGTGGTATTTCACATCACCAGTTCCTGTGTAGAGCCCAACTTCATCTACAGGCCTTGTGCCTCCACTGAACTCGCTGAAAATCTGGCGAAGTGGCTTTCGAACAACGTTACCAAGAACATTTAATCGCCCTCTATGCGACATCCCAATCACAATGCTCTCAACCCCAAGATCCGCCGACCTGTCAAACATCTCCTTCATACCAGGAATTAGAGTTTCTCCACCTTCCAGACCAAATCTCTTTGCAGCGGTCCACTTTGTAGCCAAAAAATTCTCAAACTGTGTGCTCCACGTAAGTCTATCGAGCATAACCACACGCCGTTCTGAGTTGTACTGTGTAGGTGTTGGTGTCTCAATTTTATCTCTCAACCAGTTACACTTTTCACGATCTGAAATGTGCATATATTCATAGCCAACGCTTCCACAGTAAGCCTGCTGAAGCCGAGTCAGTATAGATCGAAGCGTTTGCACAGGACGGTTTTCTGACAAGAACCCAGCCATTTTCCACACTCCAAGGAAGAACTCTCTATCAAGATCAGCTTCAGAAAAACCATATAAGGCCGGATCTAGATCTTCAGGAATATGACGTTCCTCAAGAGCTAAGGGGTCCAAGTTGGCTTTCATGTGTCCATTAACTTGGTAAGCTCTCACAAGTAACAACAATCGCATACTTTCTTGGATTGTTTGGCCTGAGATGCCAGGAGATGTGGTAGCCTGACCAACAAAATTTCTGAAGAAATTATCCCATGATTCATCAACACTATCTGGATCTTCTTCCCAAGCCCTCTGCAGCTCCTCTAAGTAAACACTACTAGAACCATCAAGGAAGCTGTCAGTCAACCTCGATAAGGGCACAGGACGAGGAATAGGAGCTGTTGCAGCTTGTGCCCTCGATGTAAAAACCGTTGAGTGAAAATCCCGATTATGAGATGGAAGAATCCGAGCTTTTGTTGCATACGATCCTGGACGTGCTAGACTTCTCCTAACAGCTAACTTTGCTGCAGAAGAAGCAGCTCTAAACCATGCCATAGCTCTTGTTCAATCCTTAAAGACCTAATACATTGAGAATTCTTCCTTAGTGGAACAACCAATACTATAATTACAAATACACACATACACAGAGTAAAAAGAAGATAGTTTAAGGGTCTCGGCATAATTCCAGTATCGAGATGATGCAAATCCAATCAAAACATTGCCTTCATTATAAAACATAAAAGGTTTGGTGACTTTGGAATGATATTTATACCAGGATATTACCATTTTCTAACTCCTCAAAAGCATAATTCATATAAAACTCAGTCAACATTTGACTAAAACACTATCTTCTTAGCATTAATCTCTAATTAAACAGTGGCTTGAAATTAACGGAAAAACCAGTAAGACTGAACAAAACTAGAAAACCCAATTTAAAGAATTCAAGCTGAATCCCAATACTTTTCTGACATTATTTAAGAAAAATATTGTTTCAATAAAATCTCTCGTAATTAGACCAAATTCCATTAACAATATAATTTGCGATCTGAACAATAGCACCACTATATAAATAACTAAAACAGGCTCTCTAAAGAGCATTTTCATTGCATTTATTGCCAAAAACTGTGTTTAAACTCTACAAAAAAACAGAAAGAAAAATAAAATCAAACAGAACCCATTTACAGAATCCAGGCACCCATTAAGACTAATTGTTCACTTCATTTCTTAGCATATAAGTGGCCCAATTTTCATTCTAATGCGATCTGAACAATAGCACCACTCTATAACTAACTAAAACAGGCTTTCTAAAGAGCACTTTCCTCGCATTTATCGCCAAAATTGCGCTTAAACTCTACAAAACTCAATTAAAAAAAAAATCTCTTGTAATTAGACCAAATTCCATTAACACTATCATTTCAATGCAATCGGAAGAATAAAACCACTCTATATCTCTAAAACACAGGCTCTCTAAAAACCATTTTCATTGCATTTATCGCAAAATTGCCCTTTAACTCTACCAAAACAGAAGTAAAAAAAGAAAAAAAATCAAACAAAACCCCATTTTACAGAATCCAAGCTCAACCTATTACAACCAGCCGATGTTCGGGCTATGAGACTAAACCCATTTAACAATTCAAGCTGAACCCCAGTTTTGCATCAATAAAATCTCTTGTAATTAGCCCAAATTTCATTTGAATACGATCGGAATAATAACACCACTCTAACTCTAAAACAGGCTCTCTAAAATGCATTTATCGCAAAAATTGCACTTAAACTCTACCAAAACAGAAGTAAAAAAAAAAATCTTGCAATTAGCCCAAATTTCAATGCAATCGGAACAATAAAAAAACCACTTTATAACTCTAAAACAGGCTCTCTAAAGAGCATTTTCATTGCATTTTTCGTGAAAATTGCAGTTAACCTCTACAAAAACAAATCAAACAGAACCCATGTTACAAAATCTAAGCTCAACCCATTAAAACTAATTGTTCACTTCATCTCTTAACATATAATAATTTTTTATTTTTTTAAAAAAAAAATCCAATCAAACATTCAATCATAAGATGGCTTGAAATGATTAAAAAACAAAACCAAAGCAATAAAAAGTAGATCTAATCAACCAACATTAAACAAGAAGATGATGATGAAGAAGAAGAAGAAGATTAGTTACCTAATTAGCTAGTTTTCAATGGTGAAGAAGACTTCACTTGTTTGACAAAGAATCAAAAAAAGAGGGTTGAAAAGCAAGTAATAGAGAAGAAAAACTTATAAATGAATATGGGTTTTTTCACTATAAAAACCCTCTTTCCACCACCATCGTCATCTTCTTCATTGCTTATTGGGAATTTTTTTCTATCTTTTTCAAGTAGAATTATGGAAAGAATATTATTCTGATAAATGTAGATTAAATGGTTTAAAATTAGTGGAATTATTTTGAAATGTTACTACTTGTAGCATGTTAACATATATATGGTCAACTTTGTAAAGCCCATAAAATTTTGGGCTACCCATGATTCAATGGGCCTACCAAAATAGAAGTTTCTTAGACCAAGAAAAGTCATCTATGGCTTTTTAGGGCACAGTTCAAAGTGCCAATTTCGAGCGAAATTTCCAATCTTCTAGTATCGAACATTCGAACCCCAGACCTCTAGTATCATCACACAAAAGTATTATCAATTGAGCTTAGCTGGCATCTATAAACAAAAATTTATAAACTTTTTTTAATGAGGTCAATAACTCGGTAATGTTGTCGGGATTTAATTCAGATCTTTGGGATCATCACTTAAATAAATTATTTTACTAGGATTTGGAAGCCGAGTTTTTGTGGATATTTATGAAGTTTCGTATCTCATTTCTTAAATATCGGCATCATTTGTATATCTGATTTTGGCCTGAAATTGGCATTTTGAACTATGGGTCATGCACCATGAGAATAGCTACCTTTCAATGTGTAAACAAAGAATGAAAAAACAATTTGCTATGGAATGTTAGCCATGATTAAAAATATCGAATTTATGTGGATATCTGATTTCTCAAAAAAAAAATTGGATATATTTGGGAAAAAAAAAATTGATGAAAGATAAAAATTTATTGAAAACGAAAACAAGAAATAGAGAGCAATCTAAAATTTTGACATCAGAAACTAATTAAATATCACAATTCATCGAATATTGGTTAGCAATCCAAATGTTTCAAATGAAAAAGGATGAAACTATGTTAGTTAGCCCTACAAGCTAGCAGTTGTTTGTTATCCCTCTCAAACACTCCTACGAGTAAGAGGTTGTGAGTTCTATTCCCATCAACTGTGTTTGAGGGAATTTCTCATATAATTGTTAGGTGGGTCAGCTTTCGGGCTTGGTTAAGTGTTCTCCTATGAAGGCTGCGATTCCTATACCGTACACGGTGGTGTAATCCATGACTGTGTGCTGTTGAGGTAAAGTGATTCATTATACTTATATCTTTGTGCACTTGATGCAGGGTATCGACCTGTGATGGAGATTTTCGAATGCAACTAAAGAGCTTTTGAAAGATTAGGGATTTAGGTATGGAAAACAGCTTTATCATTATATATTTATTCTTGTATTTTGAACACAGTAGACAGCTGAGACCGAAACTGAAGAGAGAGCTGTTAGCAAAAGCTGCAACAATGGATGACATATAAAAACCTTTCAGAAATAAGAATTATCTGACACCTCCATTAATACAGTGGCACTTGTCAATGACATGGCAACCAAGTCAGCCGTATTATTACGGTAGCGGGTCATATTACTAACATTTCTATTTTTACAATGGGTATGGGAAAGAAAAGAACACAAAAATTCCGACTTTGCATTAAGTATGATAGAAGAAACAAAAGGAAGCTGATTCTATTAGAGATTCTACATCAAAGAATGCAACAATATTAGTGTTCTGAATTTCCCACACCAAAAAGAGAAGATGGAATTCGTGTATTCCACAATAAGCAAAGAACTACCTTTCACACACTAGAACTTGTAATTCAGAAGAATATAAGAAAATACATAAACCCATCATGCGATCTGTCTGACACATATATGTGTCGTGTTTCTCCAACCTGAGTGTGACCAGTTCCACAACTCTGTCATCTCTATTCCTCTGTCTCTTCTCTCTTCAATGTCATATGATCCTCTGAAATCTTAAGATCCACAGCAAGCAGATTTTTGTGGGGCTGGGGTACTACCACCAGCTTGATCAGGTTGGCTAATCTTAATAGTCTGTGGCTGCAACCATCCAACAATAAACCAATCTCAGCACTTCAAGACAATAATATACATATGCATATTACAGCTGTGAAACTAGTCAGATACAAATGCATATTACAGCTGTGAAACATATTACATATGCATATGCTTAAAAAACAATGGAAATCACTTCTACAATGTTTGGTTCAGCATAAAAATGGAAAGCAGATACAGGGAGTATCATCGTCTACATAGTAAGCATCAACATAAACTAAATAATCACAAATAATTTGTATATATGCAAACTTGGCAAAAAAGTAAGAGAAAATCATGTCTTTACGTATTTGCGTTGTCCATAAATAGTAAGCAGTGTGAATAAATTCCAGGATGGTGTATAATTTAGGTGTCATTTGCAAATTTGTAGGGTTTTTTCCTCACAGTTTCACCCAGAAAAGCCATATTTCTTTTTTTTTTTACATCATTCCCACATTATAGTAGCTCATTCCAAAGACACAAGATTATTTATTCTTTTCTCATTTCAAAATATTGTTAACGGGTAACTAATACTACAGAACAGGAAGGAAAATCATACCTCGGCCCTGGCATCAGTTTCTGCTAGCCTCTGCTTTATATCCCTAGCTATTGAGAAGAAAACTTCCTCCACATTTAAGTTTGTCTTTGCACTCTGCAGTAAACAATATCCTTCAGCCAGCAATAAAAGTAACAATAAAATAGATGAAATTTCAGTTATGCATAATTTGGTACCAAATTACGCTATGTACTTACAGTCTCAAAAAATTTGATACCATACTCATCAGCTAGTGCTTGTCCCTTGGAAGTAGGCACAGCCTGTAACATAAATTCAGCAAAATAAAATTTCTTTTGGTAAATATGGAATGGCAGGATTACATCAATTCCAAAATATGCGGAAAGAAAAAGAGAGAGAGAGAACGAGGAAAGGGATAACGTGGGTTGCTGGCTCTTTCCAAACATACACAGAGTTATAAGAGAACAACAGAGACCTTTGCAAGCCAAGTAAAGAAAACAAAAGTTAAGATTCACCACAGCGTCTTACCCTTTTGCTTTCATCCATGTCAGCCTTGTTTCCCACCAAAATTTTGTTGACATTGTCAGAAGCATGTTGTTCGATGTTGCGAATCCAGTTTCTGATGTCTGCAAAAATATGGTAACCAGCTTACTGTATTACTTTTTGTCCAATAATATAATAAAAATCCCAAGTAAATGAATCAGCATGAAAGCTGTACCCAGCAAGAAAAGATATCCTCTACAGAGTCTACCCTCGTCAACGGATCAAAGCAAATAAACCAGTTTCACTGGTGCAGCATACACAAACTAGTTACACCAGGATACAAACCAACCACTCTGAGGCTCTTCATCAACAACACTGAGGTATTATGTTTTCAGGTGATGGGTTTGAGATTCATACGGTTACAGTAGAAACACCTATCCAAATTAAATAGTAAGAAGTGGAACACGTACTGTTAAAAGATGATTCGTCAGTAACATCATACACTAGCAAAATACCCATGGCTCCACGATAATAAGCTGCAAAAGACAAAAACACCTTAGCAAAATTAACAAGAAGATTACTCTGATGACTATAAATGTATACAATTGGCCCAAAACAATTCTATTACTACCATATTAAAGCAGAGAAGTTCTAACAGAGCACTTCTCTATCTCAAGTGGCATCCACTTTAAAGAGAATGACAAAGAGAGTGCCAGATCAACATATCTATTTAGGAAACAAAACTCCTTAATTAGATTTCTAAAAGATGTATATTTGTTAGGATACAAAAAATGTAGCTTAACAAGAAAAAGGCTCATCTTCATCAGGACACCAAGACCATGGCTTATGGGAGACACTCAGTATGCGATATTCATGCACAATAGATTCACACAGCAGAGGTCTTAAATTACTACTCAGTAACACTCGGAGAGGAATCTAGTACAAAGTCAATCTGGAAAAAAAACTGGCCACCCTGAACCCCAAGTTTAATAACTGTAATTTGACAAACCTCCCCTCCCCTATTTATTATAAAGATATTTCTGAGGCACTGACACCCCACTCAAATGACGGCAGACCGCATTCGGTAGCCATGAGCAAAAAGTCTAAAGAAGTAAGGACTCATGGGAGTATGGGATAGTAACCTTTGATTTTATACATTCATCGAAATATCATTAAGCAGTAGCCCACAGATTTCAGACTTCCCAAACTACTAAATAGATTATTCATAAATAAATAGACATGGGTGTGTCAAGTTTAGCTGTTTAAATGGAATCTACGTTTACAAAAGTAAAACACTAGTAAGCAGTGTAACAAGATCCTGATAATATTTGGATTCATAAATCTACAACCAGAGCAGTGCCCATGCCCTACACTTCATCTGTGACACATGCTTCCATAGCTAGAGGAATTGGACCCTCAGTTATATATATGAATATCAAAATTACATAACAAAAAGATATCTACCTGTTGTGATTGTTCTGAATCGCTCCTGACCAGCAGTATCCCAGATCTGCAATTTGATCCGCTTGGCATCAAGTTCAATAGTTCTTATCTTGAAATCAATGCTGCAAAAGAAGCCATGACATAACAATATTAGCAAAAACAAAACAACAAAACTGAACAAATTTCTTAAGCAAGCACACAAAGAAGAAAGGACGTACCCAATGGTAGTAATGAAACTGGTAGTGAAGGACCCATCTGAAAAACGCAAGAGAAGACAACTCTTACCCACACCTGCAAAAGGCATGTGTGAAAAAATGAGGATCCTTTGATTCAAGCTAATATGAATAAGCATATTTCAAAGAAAGTTGTTTCTTAGCTGCGCTTCACAAAGTGCTAACTGTAGTAACAATGAGGACTATAAATGTGTAGTTCATAAAATTGTCCGTTCTCTCCTCGGAGAAACGCTATACTCCATCAAAGATTTCAATAACATCAACCAATTTAAACTCAGCTCATTCCACTTCTATGATATTGGATCAAACTAACAAACGCAAAACAGAGATAAAGGCCACAGTGGCACAATCGATAAAGAGTACCCTGACACTGACTTCCATCCACAAATTAGTACAGCCACGACTCGCCAACAGATATAATAATTTAGTAATGGGTAGTGTTATCATATATAGCAGGCACAAAGGTCCTCATTCCAATTCTTTGCAGATAATTGATAACATAATCAAATGTCAACCAATTGAAATCCATATCAATTACATCAAATCTCCACTGTATACAGTACATATATCTTGCATCTCATACAACTACAAGCACTTAACACAACAAACTTGCTAGCATAATATAATATATGAAAATAGAGAACACAAAAGTAGTACTACCACAATATCTCAAAACGGGGTGTATAAAGAGAGAACGCAAGTAATGGCAAAAAGTCTGTAATACAATATCTCTAATGAGGTTCTCCCAGTTGGATCTTGGATGTGATAATTCCCTCGCAGATATTATTAAAATGAGGGACTTGTAAAATTAGTATGTAATCATGCAACACTGCAACGAGCATAGTGTGACTTTAAATTTTAACAAACTTTGACAGTAGATACAGTTTACTACACAAACTCAATACAAAAACAGAAACAGCATTATTCATTGGCTGGATCAAACAACAACACCTTGTTCTAATGATGATATATACAACATGTAACAAGCAACTTTTTCCACAGATTCTCATATCAACATCTCATGATAATTAGCACATCACAAACACAAAATCCATATTTTCAGCAAATTAATCAAACAAATTTGCATTCACTACCAATTTCATTACTACCATTGAGTGCGTCTTCATTTTCATCAAATTTATAAAACATTTATAACAGTTCGGTCTTAACTAACAAGTTTTCAACTAAACTGATGCATCAAACAACACCACCTTATTCTAATAATGATATTTACAACATGTAACAAGCAATTTTTTTCATAGAAAACTCTTCTCTATATCAAAATCTCAAGATAATTTGCAATTTCGCAAAAACAACATCCTCATTTTCAACAAATTAATAAAATATTTATAACTGGTCTGTCAACTCTACTAACATAGCATTATTAACTATCAAGTTTTCAACTAAACTGATGCATCAAACAACACAACAACACCTTATTCTAAATGATAATGAATACAACATGTAACAAGCAATTTTTTTCATAGAAAACTCTTCTCTATATCAAAATCTCATGATAATTAGCAATTTTGCAAACAGAAAATCCTCATTTTCTCTATGTCAACTCTACTAACACAACATTTTCAACTAAACTAATGCATCAAACAATTTCAACTAAACTAATGCATCAAATAACAACACCTTGTTCTAATGATGATGTATACAACATGTAATGATAAAAATCCTCATTTTCACCAAAACGATAGTTCTTAAATCATAACTCACCAGCTAAAACATTTACAACTATTCATTCAACTCTACTAACACAACAATATTAACTCATTTTTCATAGATTCTCAAAACAAAACAACCAAAACAAAACTCATTTTCACCAAAATTTGAATTCAAAACTACAGATCTCACCATATAAACTTGCATCAATAGATCATTAAACTAGAATAACAATTAAATCAAACGATCTAACAAAATAATTCATTATTCATGAAATGAAACAAAACAAATCTCAAAAAAATGAGAAAAAAAAATGAAAAAAAATTGGAAAAAAAAAACTTACCGCTATCGCCAATCAAGAGAAGTTTAATAAGGTAATCGTAATCAGCACGAGCTCTAGCAGGTGGAGCAGCCATCGATCGAAGAAGAAGAAAGAAGAAGAAGAAGAAAACCTAGAAATTGATTTCGAAGGTTTTTTTTTTTTCTGAAGAGAGAGAAAGAAGAAAGAGAGAGAGAGAAGAAAACTGATTGAATGATTGAAAACGAAAAAGAAGTACGCGTTTGGTTTGGTTGGTTGGTTGGTTGGTTTGAAGAATGAAGAAAAAAAATGAGTTGAAGACCCGGTTGGTTAGTTGGTTTGTTATAATTTAATTTAATTTAATTAATTAAAAATTATGATTTGTTTAGTTAATAATAATCGACCGACGTTAGGAGGTCCTTTAAGCGTCGAGTGGGACTGAAACTCATGTCTGTCCCCGACTTTTTTGATTTATTTTTGTCTGTCCGACTTATTTTCAATTTTTAAAATTCTTTTTTTTTCACTGCTTTTTAATTTTCTGTGACCGTCTTTTTCTGGGTTTTTTTTCAAATTTTATTGATAAGCTCAACGAATTACACAAAAGTAGAGGACAAACGCGCTACAAACTGCGCGGCAAGTCCTTTCTGGATAGCAAACCCGATTCTCCTAAATACATATTCGTTCGAACCTGCAGTCATCACGTTTTTTTTTTAAATCCCTTTTTTTTTTTTTTTCTTTTCTCTTCCTCTCCTCCCCTAACGTCGGTCTCCACCGTTATCACAGTTCTATATTAATAATCGACCGACGTAGGAGGTCTATTAAGAGTCGGGTCACTTAAACTCGTGTCTGTCCCCGACTCTTTTTGATTTTTTTTGTCTGTTCGACTGTTTTCTTTTTTTAAATTCTGTTTTTTCTTTTTTCTTTTTTTCTCTATTCTCTTCCTCTATCTTCCCTTTTCTCTTCCTCTATCTTCCCTTTTCTTCTCTTTCTCCTTCAACTCACTACTAAATGATATTGTAAGATAAAGAACAAGAAGAAGAAGATATGACTTCTAACGTCGGTCTCCACACCGTATCACGGTTCTATATTTAAAATTTAGAACCGTGATACGGTGGAGACAGACGTTAGGGAAAGAGAGGAAGAGAAAAGAAAAGAGATTTAAAATAAAAAAAAAAAAAAAAAAAAAAAAGACGGACAAACAAAAATTAAAAAGGAAAAAAAAAAGGGACAGACACGAGTTTGAGTTTTACCCGATTCTAAATGGACCTCCTAATGTCGGTCGATAATTAAAAAATTATATGTACACTTGGCAACAAAAATATGAATAACGATTTTGATTGGGTTTCGATTCATTCATGAAAATGAATTCGATGATGAATAATGATTTTGGATTAGTGTGAGTGAGAGGTAGATAATAGGAGGAGGAGGATATTTTTTTTTTTTTTTTTTTTAAAATGGACAAACAAGCATAGCCCGAAGGCTTACAAGGACAGGGCCCAAAGAGCTTACAAAGACAGGGCCCAAAGGCTACTGATGCTACTACCTAAGTGTCCACACACTGCCACCTTGCAACTTGAGCGATTCTGCTGCTCAGGGACTTGCTTTCGCTGAAGAACACCTAGCCACATCATCATCATGGGAGAACACCTAACTACATATCATCATCATAAGAGCATGGGCCTCCAAATCTCGAACCAGGCCCGAAGGCTGACCCACCTAAGAATTACATGAGAAATTCCTCCAAACTGGGAATTGAACTCACAACCTCTCACTCGTGGAAGTGTTTGAGAGGGATAACAAACCAACTGAGCTAGAACAAGCATAGTTGAAAATATTGATTTTATGCGGATATTTAAGTTTCGAAATAACTAATATATCTGACACTATTTGTTATGATTCGACGAATATTCACGATTATTCTGATATCCGATTTTTAGAAAAATGGATATCTTCATCGAATATTCATGAATGTTTGTGATTTCTTCACATATGCAAACAAGAACAATTTTTATATCACGTGTATTTAAAGAGATTTTATAAAATCGATTGAAAAAAGATTAATAGATAAAGACAATAAGTAGTGTTGTTAAAATAAAAAGATTTTAAAAGTGTTTGATTGAATGACGATTGTAAATGGCACCTATTTAAAATGGATACCTATTATTCAAGAGTTTTGTTTTTTGAGAAAAGACACATGGCTACTCGGAATAAACATCAATTAGGAAATGATGCACATATCTTTAAAAGAGGTGTGTTTTTAAGATATGTGCTTAAAAAAGTACTATGGTAAAATTGATAAAAAAAACAACGTACTATACCACTTTTTCCCATTAATACAATGTACAAAAAAACTGACCAAACAATGCTTGTACTTTCATTTTGTTTCTACGTTATACAATCTGTTAAAATGAAGCTAACAGATTGCTTACATATACACAATTTTCTGACGTGGCTTTATCTAATTAAATAAAAGTTGATAATAAATTTTGGTAGTTCAAAATTGGCACGTGATTCTTTATTTATAAACAATTATACACTTATTTTTCTCTCTTGATGACACAAGTTACAAAGTTAAAGCCAATTACTACAAAGATATTCTCTCATCATTACCTCATTAAATGCTAGGAATGGAGTTACATTGTAAGCCTATAAATATGAAAGCAAATCACTCATTTCTGGCATCATATCATATCTTATCTTCTAATAGTGGAATGCTCTCAACACTATCTCATGGTGAGGTCTCATGATCAACGACCTCCCCAATCTCTCATGATGAGACCTCACCTCTCATGTCTCATCTCTCTCGAGCTCTCCTCATAATCGAGCTCTTATTTTGCATCACCACCACTACTATAATAAACTTCTTTCTCCCTCTCCGTGGATGTAGGCACAATTGCCGAACCACGTAAACAATGGTGTTCATGTCTCTACTTTATTATTATTGTTCATATGATTTACACATCATCTTTCATTAATGTATTGACCAACCTCACAAATATGGTTAATACATTAGGCCCACCATGTAGCTGCGAGGATTCCAGCACATTCTGCTTGTTCACTGCTTCCTGTTGCTCCTGAACAGCAACCTCTGAGAAAATCTCTTGGGTGTTTACTGAACAGATGAAAATGGTTTTCTTCCGATACCACCCATTCTCACCAAATTTCATTTCTAGATCCAAAATTTTGTACGTATTCAAAGTTACTAACTCTCAAGTCTAGAGGAGAAATTCAAGTCTTGAAGGCTTTTGATATTACTATGTGAATGTGCACGCCTAATGAGTGCGAACAAAAAATAATAAATTTATTTATGCCTAATAAAATAAGAAAAAAAAACCTGTTTAAATGTTTATTTGGGTTTATAACTACTTTATAAAATATATATATATATATATATATATATATATATATATATATATATATATATATATATATATATATATATATATATTTTTTTTATTTAGCAAGTATTTTTTTTTTAACAAAACTCTGCGAGGTTTTTTTATATTTATAGTAGGTTCCATTTTTTTTTTTTGAAATTATCTTATACAAATTATAGTAGGTTCCACTTTTTTGTGAAATTATTTTTTTGCCCTTTACATTGTAGTATACAAACCTTAATACATAAGAGGTAAAATCGAAACTGTGGAAATAAACACGTTATCTTATATAAATTATAATAGATCCCATTTTTTAAAAAATTATTTTTTTACCTTTTTCATTGTAGTATACAACTCTTAATACATTAGGATAAAATCGAAAATGTGGAAATAAAATCAGAACTTAGGGGTAAAATTGGAAGTGGGAAAATAAAATTGAAACTTAGTGGTAAAATTGGAACTATAAAAATAAAATCAAAATTTAGGGATAAAATCGGAACTGTTTATAAGAGATAGGGGTATAATCGGAACTTTAATAAGAGGTAGGGGTATAATCAAAATATTTATAAGAGATAGGGGTATAATTGAAATTGTATATAAAAGATAGGGTATAATTGGAATTTTAATAAAAGATAGGGGTATAATTGGAATTTTAATAAAAGATAGGGGTATAATCAAAACTATTTATAATAGATAGGGGTATAATCGTAACTGTGTATAAGAGATAAGGGTATAATCGGAACTGTACATGAGAGACACGTCAGGCCTCATGAACGACCTCGGGAAGGAGGCGCCTTAGAAAGTAGTTTAGATAAATATTTAGCTTCATCATTTTGCTACACAGATTTGGAGAAATCTCTTGGCACTATAACTATTTAGCTTCGTCATTTTGTAATAAAATTTAATGGTTAAAATTAATCCAAAGAAAACGCTTGGAGTAAATAATCTCACCAAAAACTTCTACTAGTCTCCTGATATTTTGGATTTTGCATACTCTCTTATGAATTGTGATCAAGTTTCAATTTAAAAGTACACAACAATTTTTTTAAAATGAAATTAAAAGACTTTTACATCATCCAACATTACTAAATGAAGAGACACCCTAATAATAATAAAACTCGAGAAAATATACACTCGCTACGAACTACACTATAAACCTTTTTTGAATAGCAAAATCAACTCTACAAAATACAAATTTATTGGAACCGCCATCATCACCATTTCTATCCATCATTTTCAATGGAAGCCTTTTTTTTTTTTTTAAACACAACCAAAATGTTATTGTTGCGGTAATATCAAAGATGGAGACTGTTTGTTAGACTATAAAAGTTTTTATTTCGAATGTTTTGAGTCAACTAGCGTCTTTTTACTTATTGTAGTTTTATTTAGTGCCCTATGAGTAAAAATTGTGATGCTCATGATATGGCTAAATGGGCAAAGAATATTTCCATACTCATGATATAGGCTAGTCATATAGCTAAATACTTAAGTATGCTACTGGTCACTGTCATAGTGTCATTGTTACAATCATGCAGCAAAAAGTGTAAGAAAACACGAGTACATGTGATCGGAAAATTTGGGCTAAATTTAAAGGCTCATCCAAGATGGGTAGGTCCACATAGGATTTACGGAGATTTCAAACCCTAATAAAAGCCCACGAAGCCCATTCACTTATCTTTGTTTAATTTCTTGATTAATCACTTTTTTTTTTAAGTTGGTATTTTTTTTTTTTTTTATGAATTAACATATTTATGATTGTTGGCTTTCTGTTGATGATTGAATGCATACCCCAGCAAGAAAAAATATGCGTTTATGAAGGGTGTGAGGCGTGTACCATGCTGCAGCAGTAGGGTTCATGACACGCGTTATTTTATCTTTTTTTGGCATGCCTTTCGCCCTCTATTATATATCGGGGGCCTAATTCGTTAAAGATTCAATGGTATCTATTTCGTTCATATACACAAATATGTCCAAAATCATCAAAGAAAATTATAGATACATCAAGTGGTTTCTTTTCATTTCTCGGCCATGCAACAGGCAATACTAGTCGCAATTATTATGATCAATACCGGTATACCACCATCTCCATTCCTGCCAAAATTTTGATTTGTGCGGTACAGGTCAATCAAAAGCCAGATCCTGTTCGATTTCCATCCGGTAATACCGTAAGACGAAATGAGGAGTTTCAGGTGCCCACTGTCAATAATTCAGACTATAAAACTCCTCCATCAGGAAAAGAAATGGGTAAGCATTGTATTTGCTCCTCTGGTTGAGTTGTTAGTTACTGTACATCTTATCCAGTTGTCCTAATGGTTATTATGATGAAAATAGACTGTTTCACCATTATGCAACATTCACACCACATATCTAAGCGAAGAGAGCAGAAAAATTCATCAGACAAAAGCTACGGAACTGCAGCGGTAGTCTTCGGAACCCACTTTATTAATGAAAGAAGATTCAAACTCTTATCTCCATAGACAATATAAAGCTTTTGAATACATAGATGGTGAATGTTATTTATAATGGCGTGTTCATGCTAGAAATAGTTGACGTAAACTGCAGTACTTTTTCATGAAGAAATTTTTTTATTGAAACTAACAGGGAGAGAAGGTCTTGAGTGCAAATATAGGTGGGTGATGGCAAGGATGGAACAACCATCTGCAAATATCATATAACACATTGAACCTTTTTATTTTGATAACAGATATTTGAATTTAAAATTTATTTTACATATTCCATGTTTACAACATTCTCAAGTGTCTTTTGGAGAACTATATGGTCAAGAAACTTACATTTATTGATTTTTCTTTATTGTTATGTGACTTGAAATTAGATTCCAGCTCCAGCAAGACGTCGCTTTGTTGCATTTGAGACTGACACCTGACCAAGTCTATCAGCTTCAGTTGATACCAAACGCTCTTTAAGGGGTGTATAGTGTCGAAGCCATTCGCCCTTGTAAACCTAAGAATTCATGCCAAGGATCAGCATTCCAAATATTCGAGCAATAAAGACATGACTGAGAGGGGGAAAAAATAAACATTGTCATTTTCCAGCTGGGATTAGACAACAGGAATTCAAGTAATCTACAAATATTTTCGGTGAAATGTTTTACAGCAAACTTAAGCACCAAAAGTAAAATACAATTGATCATTCCTAAATGACGGGCATTAATCTAGACATCACAAAGAAATGTAACATGGGCGATCATGTCATCCAAGCATTCATGTAAAATGTGCATCTTCAACCTCTTTTCATTTATATCAAAATAGTAACACAAAATTCATGCAATGTGACTTGATCGACACTAACCTGTTGTGGCCTCATAATCTTTGTATCAGGATCATCAAGAGACTCTCTCCAGTGTGACAAGTATCCAGCCATGCGGGGAATTGCAAACAAAACAGGAAAGAACTCGGTTGGGAACCCCATAGCCCTGATATAAGAAAGTAAAACATATCATGATCAGGGTTGAGAACACTTGGGAAGAAGAAAGGAGATAATACTTTAAAGTTTTAAACATACCTATAAATTAACCCAGAGTAGAAATCCACATTAGGGTAAAGCTTCCTCTTAACAAAATACTCATCTGACAATGCAGCTTTCTCCAATGCAACAGCTACCTGTAAACTGTATCCTTTTAGCACAAGAAACTACAGATAATAAATTTGCGTAAAGAATCTTTGAAACATTTTATAGAAGAAAACTCACCTTAATGAGGGAAACAGTTTCTCAAAGCAATGCATGGCTCTTTAAAAGAAAAAAAATACCTCAATGAGTGGATCCCTCCCGACTATGGAAAACACTTCCTCTGCTAGCTTCTTTATAACCTTTGCACGGGGATCGTAGTTCTTGTATACGCGGTGACCAAAACCTGACATCTTTCTCTTCCTACAGTCACCGAGTGATGAAGGGCATACATATAAAAATTTGAAGACATATCACATTGCTAAATATAGGGCCAGTTTGAGAGCGCTTAACAAATAATCACCTGTTTTTCACACCTTCAATGAACTCTGGAATGTTGTCAACCACCCCAATCTCATTCAACATCTTCAGAACAGCCTGTTGTCAATCAAGTTACAGAATCAAACCATGTTGACCTACTCTCAATCCCATTCACGTTGATCCTAAATATTATAATGTCACAACTCACAAGTATTGAACTCCATAAATGGTTGATTCACGGAATATTTTACAAAATCGGAATTCTGTTTAAAACTCTAAAGAAAGAATAAAATCTAGAATAGGGATAAATGATACCTCATTAGCTCCACCGTGAAGAGGGCCATACAATGCTCCAACAGCTCCAGCTAAGGCAGTGTAGACATCCACACCACTGCGAATTTAATATCAAATATTTCATATGAGCTCTAGAGGTTGGTGTATGTGCATTAACGAAAATAAGATATGATGTATACCTAGACGCAAGATGCCTAGCAGCAGCTGTGGAGCAATTCATTTCATGTTCTGCATGTAGTATGAAGAGAACATCCAGAACACGAGCTAATCGAGGATTAGGTTTATAAGCTCTGTTGCCTCTGCAATTCCGACAGAAAAATAACTTCAACTACATATGAAAGAATGCCTAACATCTTCAAGACTGTACTATTCTTTAGTAGAGATTATTAAGTATGGCTTGTTGAGTTGTTGATATATATTTGAACCGAATATACAGAAATGACTTCATTGTAATAGATTTCAAATTTATAAAATTCAAGTTCAAAGCATCCAAGTTATTGCTGATTTAAAGGTTTACTTGGACAGTAAAGACAGAATTACAGAATATTTGAATCCAGTCATAAACATGTTCTTGTAAATCAGCTACAAAAGAAAGATTGGAAGAAACATACAATGAATCCAGCATGTATAAAAAGTTCTCTGAATAAGATAGATTGCTAGAAGGAAGAACAGGAGGCCTTCCCGCCATTCGCAAATAAGCTGCTGCCGCGATTGTTGGTGCCTGCAAACCCAAGAGCAACAGATAAGTATGTACCTATGGTCTGGCCTCAGTAGGGTTTCAGTATAAACAGAGCATTGTTAAAGTCAAATTTAAGACTGCCATCTGGAGCGTTGTTAGAAAAGGCCAAAAGAGAAGTAACATGATATATGACTAACCTTTCCAAGTATACGTGCAATTTGTTTATCTCTCACTTGCTTTGACATGTATAGTTCTTGGCCCTGTTTAACAAATGAATCTATTATCAGAATATACAAACCTTAGACATAGGATCCTTAATAAACATATAATTCAACCTACCCTGAGAGCAGGATTGGCGTCAGGATGGGAGAGTGAATAAGAATCTGGGAATTAATATAAACCATTAGCTTTTATATTCTACCTACCCTGAGAGCAGGATTGGCGTCAGGATGAAAGACAGAGAGGGCACTCATTGCACTGACGAGAACACCCATTGGATGCGCATCATGAGGCATTGTCTGTATGATATCCTGCAGAACAAACCGAATGAGCAGACAATTATGCGAAAATTTCCTTAATTTCTTTTTAATGGAACTGAAATATGTATACACTATTATATTATCCAAACAATAAATCAGAGAAAAGTAGTATGTTTATCATGGTATTCAGAAAGCTTGTAAGACGCCTCTATGTGGGATTTCCTGACATTTCCCTGATTAGTTTTGTTTTTCTTGTCATAGTTGACCATACAAATATGAGTCCCATTCCTTCAAAAAACATTGCAATTATCACAACATTGACAGTTAAAATAACTTATTATCATATACTAGGCCAATGGCAAAGTATGACTACGCAACAAATGCCTTATCAACTAAACTGTCAAATTTCTTGGTTAGGCGTCCTAAAATGGCAATGATATGTGCAGTCCACTAAATGTTTTAAAAGGTGATATGGATTGTTTTCCACACTTTCACATGGCTGAACAAGGCTCTTATAGCCTCTTGTTTTGGGCATCCCTAAAACCAATATATCTAGGTACGTAAGGATAAGTCTATTATATACGAAAATAAACTGTTATACTGAAAGTCATACAAGAAAATTTCTGCTTTTTGCATGGTTTGGAAGTTAGACGTGCAAGTAACAGTGTACAGGGAATATTATATTAGTTAGGCTAACATAAACTATCCCTTTACAGTACTCTAGTAACAAAGAAGAATAGATACCAGAATTCCTTGAGGCACGGCTGAATGTTGAGAAACGGCAAACTCCCAATCTGCTAACTGGCTTAGAGATGGCATATTTCCATACACTGAAGAAGTATATATAATTAGGATCCAAATTACAGGAATTCAGGATAAAGTAAATAGATATATATACTTACTTAACAGATAAGCCACTTCCAGAAAGGAACTACTTTCAGCTAACTCCTCAATCGGGTAGCCTCTGTATCTAAGAATTCCCTCATCTCCATCGATATAACAAATTGACGATTTCACAGGTGCAGTGTTAAGATACCCTGGATCATAAAGTTTCAGGCCTTTATCATAGTTTCCAGCTGTTATCTGCAATACAATATATAAACTGAATTACTGAAACTTTGAGAAACAACTACAGAAAGATTGATGGATGCGTACAAATGCAGAATGATAACAAAATGCTGTGCCGCAATCTACGATTTTAACATAGACACATTCAAACCGTTTGGCATTAGACAGAATAAATTCAGGACTCAAAATCACATGGAGTTCTGTATTTATTCTTCATCAGTAAGAATATCGCAAAGAATTTTTTTCACATGATACTTTTGATGAAAATAACAATGGCTTACACTTTAAAGATGGCGTGTAACAACTAACAAATTCTCCAGTTTGATAGTGAAATTTTTAAAATTACGAGACTTCCAATACTTCGAGGCCCAATCCCAGGCTGTATTTCGACATGTGTCTTCCATATTAGACCAGTGGTCATTAACATAGTAATACTAATCATTAATTTTTGTTACATTTTTCGACCGGGCCTGGCAACTTACATAATATGTATTAACATACTAATGATAGTATCACAAGGCAATAGTTTTTGACTTTTGAGGGGTTGACGATTCAAGTCCAACTAGGGCCTAGGGGGCCGTTGGTACATAAGAACATGTAATACAATGCATCAACGACAGGGGGCGTGAGGGGGTAATCATCAACATGGTATTATATCAGTAGATTTTGGTATTTTGAGGGTTGTTGCATTGCCATTATCAACTTATTCTGCTTTCTCTGTGATTGTTTATGTGTTTCGTGTAAGTACAAAAAATCGTCGCAAACTCTTATTCTTACTTCAATTCTAAACATCTCAAGTTTATATAATTATCACAAATTTTAACAACCTCAAATCATTTTCCAAAAAGCTCAAATCAATACAATTTCAATAAATAATACAAAACATAATAAAAAATATGAAAATTTCCATTAAAAATACTTTTTCTTCATTACCTTTTTAAAATCTGTAGCTTTAACAAACCCTTCTTCAGAAACTTGAATTTGATATTTTTTTTCAGTTCTTTCATCAATAATAGTTAATACACCTTTAAGATTTCCAGGTGGTGGTACAAGGTTTTGAGAAGAAACACATGAAGTTTCAAGTAAACAAGAAGAAGAAGAAGAAGATTCTGAAGAATGAATCAAGTGAGATGAAAGAACAGCTAATCTTCCTCTAGCTAACTTGGATTGATCAATTGTTTCCATTTTTGGTAAAAACTAAGATTTGTTTTGATCAGAGGTTTTTTATGTAAGACATGTGTTCTTGATTCGTGTGCATTTTTTGCTGACTCATGGTTTTTTTTTTTTTATGGATAAAGGAAAGGTTTTATTAAGTGGTTGCAGTTGTTATTTAAGTGGTTAAAGACGAAATTAATCTCATTAAAAAAAAAAAGCGAGATTAATCTAGACAGATAAGTTTATGAGCTTATTGATCCTCGAGATTGATATCTTAGAGATAGACATTTTGCCATCCTATGATTTTTGTTTTTGTTCATTTCTTTTTTTATCGACAAGCGGGGCTGAGGGGACCCCTTGCCAATCACGTGTTTCGAATTCATAACCTGTGAAAGGGTGTTACTATTAAGCCATAGGCTCATTCGCAAAAAGAAGAAAAAGAAAAGATTTGCAGTGCAGTTTGTAGCGTGCTTGTCCTTTAACTTTGTATTTTTTTTTTAAAATTTTTACTAATAAAATTTGTTTTGAGTAAAAAAAAAAAAATGCTTGCAGCACTGTTTGTAGCACGGATGGCCTTAGTATTTTTATCTCAAAATTTTATTAATAAAATTATTATTTACTGCTATTGTTTAATTCTGCATTCAATAATATTTTGCCTAATAATTTGTATCAATATCTCTGTCAAACTATCCCTTCGGCATTGGCAAGTTCTGCAGAGCCTGCAGGTGTACTGTCATGAGACAGTTAGACCATAATCTATGAGCCGAGCAGTGAGATCAGGGCTAGTCTATGTTTGGATTAGCCCAAATCCATTCTAAAGCAGATTGTATAGTTTTATTTATCTTCTTGAGAAGAAACTGCAGCAGTACATGTTCAGAGACAACAGGAAAGAAAAGGAAAGAGGCAACCAGGAACCTGACAAGATCTGAAGAATGCTGGTGAGCTGCAGGTAACGTAACTAGCTAGTGTGTCTGTAATGGTTTCTTATCCTAAAATGTGAAAATGGGAGGTCTGTCTCCATGGGAAGTTCAGAACCTGACGGTACAATCTGTACGTTGTTCATCAGGCATGTAAACTTTGCTTTACATATTAATGCAATTCTACTTCTGTCCAATGCTAATATTATTGTAAGCTATGTGTAACTGTCTCACATATAGTGAACAGAGGATCGATAGAAGACAATTTACATAGTAGATCTGGTTAACATTTTGGAAACGCCATTTTAGTAGTATGTATTGTTCAAGAACATTATAACAAGGTACCTGAGTTAAAATGCAAGGCAGAGCGGCATGACTAGTGTAGCATAAACTGGATTGGCATCCGATCAATCTTATATGCGGATATGTATCCACTTATTTAAGCTGGATGTAGCGAAGAAAATTGTTCAGAAATAGTTTTCAGATTAGTGGCTGCTGGTTCTTGTATTTCCTTGGTCTCAAACTCTTCCCTGAGAAGGATTTGGTCATGGCGAATGTAAAAAACTCGAACTGTCAAGGTCATGTGCATAGGATTGGCAAATATGTAGAATTTGAGAAGCCCCACGTACGTAATCATATCTGCAATAGTCCCAAATACACTGGTAGGCATGGGTTGAAGTAATTATGATCAACAACTTACCATTTCTAATTAAGAGGGTTAAACTTGGCTTAGTCAAGAATATTAGCCGGCAGTTGTAAATTAAACTGCATGTATTTATTTTGAAGACAAGTATCCTTAGAGTTGGAAAGAAAGATGTCTATTTTGAGTTGTGCAGAATTCCAACAGAATAATACCACATACTTATCTTGGCTCAATCTCTTAACATGTAGTGTTAAATATAGATTATATATACCGGCCTCACCCGTCGATTTCAACACAAAACTGACAATATTTTTCATTCTACAACACAAATTTATATTTATGTTTTCTTTGATTAAATCTTGGATTCGAAACGGGTCAATTATATTTGAGTTCGATACCAAACCACATCCCAAATTCAACCTATGTACTGTATATGGACATCGGCAGACCTGACCCATGTATATGTAATCCAGTTTCTTGATGACTGAAAGCTACTGAATAAAGAAATGTGTATGATGTTCAAGTGATGGCAAATATACTTAAGTACAACAGAATAAAACTAGCAAAAGAAACTAAAATCAGACTTGTCTGCTTGTTCATGTGATAGCATACATTATGTAAGAAGAATCTTTCTCTCCTTAAAATTTGGACAGAGTTCTCAAAATGGATCAATAAGTCTGAAATTATTTCATATAAAACTTCTGAAAAATAATACAAAGTATCCTTATATATACCTCTATCATTTCTCTCTTAGTTCCAATCAATATCATCTCTTTGGCTACTAAGCGCGCATAGTAGTTCAATACCCCTGATCAGAAGTCATGGTAAGTCATCTACTTGTTTCTACCATCTTACTTGGTTTGCTACCATATTTAAAGTTTAATGTTTGTTGTACTTTTCATATACACAGGATGAGAAAGTTGAGCTAGTTGAAGGGAGGGTTGATTGGAAAGGAAGACCAGCTAGAAAAGATAAACATGGAGGGATGCATATTTCTATTCTAGTACTTGGTAATACTTGCATGCTTATATCTTTTGTGTGCGCAATAAACATATTCTAGCATATGTTTTCAATATTTTGATTGGCCTATAAACTATGTGTTGAACAGCGCCATTTGCATTTGAGAACATGGCGACCTTTGCACTTTCAGTGAATCTTATAACATACTTCACCGGGGTGATGCATTACAATATAGCTGATGCTGCAAATGTACTCACCAACTACTTGGGTACCAGTTACATCCTTACAATAGCCATTGCATTCCTTGCTGATACATACATTGGAAGGTTCAAAGCCACAACTGTTTCAGCCTTTCTTGAGTTTCTGGTGCGTATGATCTGAAAATTAAACAAGTTTTACTTTCGATACAATTAATATTTTTCGTAAAGGACGTATTGATTTATAATTGTGATTTCTGTCACAGGGACTTGGATTGCTAACAATACAAGCTCACTACTCCACACTTAGACCACCACCATGCAACATATTTGATCCAACTTCAGTATGTGAGAAAGTTTCAGGAGGAAATGTTGTGTTTATGTTTATTGGTTTGTACTTAGTTGCTATAGGTTCTGGAGGTATTAAGGCAGCTTTACCAGCCCATGGTGCTGATCAATTTGATGAGAAAGACCCAAAAGAATTCAAGCAGATGTCCAGTTACTTCAATTGGTTTCTTCTATCTGTCTGTCTTGGTGGTGCAGTTAGTTTAACGTTTATCGTATGGGTTCAAACTAACAAAGGATGGGATCAAGGATTTGGAATTTCTACAATTGCTATGTTCTTGGGTTTAATCGTGTTTGTGGGTGGGTTACCTCGATATCGTATACATGTTATCAAAGGACCTAATCCTCTTACTCAGATCTTCCAGGTTTGTTCCTTTAAACAATTTTACTAGGCCAATTGGCCACCTTTTCATATAAGGTCTGATCAAATATTATAAAGATGAACTGCGTAATCTCTTTTGCAGGTGTATGTGGCATCTATTAGGAATAGAAAGCTTACTCTCCCCGAAAACCCTGAGGAACTCTATGAAATTGGTTGCGACAATGAAGCTGGAGTTGAAGAAGAATTTCTACCACACCAAAAATCTCTCAGGTACATCGATCTATGACTCATTAACATATGCAACATATATTATTGGCTATATTTCCTTAAACGCGTTTAATAGTAGACCTGTTTATATAATGTATAGGATTGCACAAAGATGGTTAGTAATATTACTCACTAGCTAATTGTATGGTTTTGATAGGTTTTTAGATAAAGCCGCTATCCAGATATCTCCGGTGTCACAGCCAGAGGATGTAAACCCATGGAAGCTATGCAGAGTTACCCAAGTAGAGAATGCGAAAATCCTTTTAGGCTTGATTCCCATATTTTGCTGCACAATTATTATGAGCACTTGTTTGGCTCAACTACAAACTTTCTCTATCCAACAAGGTGTGACCATGGATACAAAGATATCAGGTTCATTCCATATTCCACCAGCATCCCTCCCAATCCTTCCGGTTGGATTCATGATCATTTTAATCCCAGTTTACGACCGTCTCCTTGTTCCATTCCTAAGAAAGTTCACCGGTATCCCAACAGGAATAACACACCTGCAACGAATAGGCATTGGCCTAGTTCTCTCTTCTGTGTCTATGGGCGCAGCTGCAATAATGGAAGTGAAACGGAAAAATGTAGCAGAAAGTAACAACATGCTAGATGCAATCCCTGGACTTCAACCCTTGCCTATCAGCGTATTTTGGCTATCAATTCAATACTTCATATTTGGGATTGCAGACATGTTTACGTACGTGGGACTTCTCGAATTCTTTTACTCTGAAGCACCAAAAGGACTCAAGTCCTTAGCTACTTGTTTCCTCTGGACATCTATGTCACTTGGGTATTTCTTCAGTACCATTTTGGTTGAATGGGTGAATTCAGCTACTAAGAACATAACTAAAAGTAAAGGTTGGTTAGCTGGAAACAATATGAACAGAAACCATGTGAATCTGTTCTATTGGTTACTATCCATACTTAGCTTGATCAACTTCTTCATTTATTTGTTTTGTACTACAAGGTACAAGTACAGGCCTGTTCAAGTCCGATCGGATTCTACTGATCCAAAAGTGATTAAGGCATAACTTGTGGGTTGAAGCCTTTATCAATTTGTTCGTGTCATTCTGCGGTAGGGGTCATGTCAATTATATCTGTAATATTCCAATTAAGTTTTGTCAGACGTTTAGAACAAAAATTGTTTATGTATTCTCTCTCCCGTTTTAATCCATTTACGCCTTTTTTTCTGGAATTTTGAGCCTGCAGTCCTGCGCCACAGATGAAAATCCGGCGATATACTAAAGTCCTTCTGACTCCTGTTCAATTCAAAAATGCAGTGTATTGAAACATTAGTCTACCATATTCTATGATAACTAATAGTTGCTGAAAATTCGCGCTATAGTCATACTAGCGCCAATAGCAAAACACCCTAGACTAACTAACAGTATTACACACCTTGACATCTACAAGCTAATACAAATAATCTTTAGCAATATAAAGTTTACTGAATAAGCTATCTTTAGGCTGATTATTCAGTATCTAGGCTACGTTTTTTGCTACGGGTTTATGATTCTATTGATTATGGCGCATTGACGCTGGTAGGTGAGGCATCTAGACCACTTAGACGTCGTGTTTCGATCCAGGATGGGTGTTGGGATTCTATTAAACCATTCTCAAACACATAATCTAGCCAATCAGTTGCATGTTAAGAGTCTTTGTACCTCTATTTGGCTGGAGTTGCAGTAATGATTGAAATATGTAGTATTGAAATTTCGGCAAGAAAACCAAGTCCTTCTGGTTCCTGTTCAATCAATTACTGCTCAAGCGTCTCTGTAGCTCTGTTTAGCAGGATACAAAGCTGAACCTGATGGAGTATATAGACCAGAGTGACCTGCAAGTTTTAGATAATAAAAAACGTTGTAGGCTTACCGCTTGACGCGGGACTTAATTAAGAAATACAGGTGGATACATCCATTTTACTATTACAGTTCTGCTGTTTTTCTTCCTGCACCTGAACTGGTAGCTAAATCTTCTTATTGTAGTTCAATGTTTTCTGATTTCGTTGAGTGCCAAATCATTATATATGTTCATGACTTCATGGAATGTGGTGGTTGTGTTTAATGAATAACAATTAAAAATAACAAATACGTGTAAATATATCATTGTTCACGATCATGATCGAGAAGCGATGTGAGATTGGTTCCAGATAGGGATCTAGTTGGAAAGCACTGCATCCACTTGATCTTCAAATGAAGTACAATAATTTCTTATAATTTAACAAAACTCACTGGTTCCATAAACATGCCAAAATTGCCAACCAACATTAATTCATCTATCATAACCACGCCAGAACTTCTGGACGTTTCAATCTGGACATTGGATTTGTTCGAGTAACTATCCTTTAAGCAGAATATCATCAACACAAAATATAGCATAAGAGTAAGGGACCAAATGTTGCGAGGTGAGTTCCATTTGATTCGAACATCTCACCAACAACAAATCTATTGCAGAAGGCAGAACTTGAACCAACATGCAGCATTTGATCCTAAGCGATCAGAAATGTCACCATTGTATGTGGTTCCGTAGGTACATGTCTGGTAAATCGTTGATCCTATCTTGTAAATTCTCAGTGTTTGAGATTCTTGCCCACTTGTTAATTGTTAACGTTGTATCTGTTTACAATAACAAATTGCGATTTAGATTTTTTGACTTGCGCAATAACACATAATCCTGGAAAATAATAAACTGTAGCGCACACATATATATAGGGACATGAAAAATAAACAACAAAGCTTAAACAGAGAAAATAGAACTGACCAGTAATTCATGTTTGCGAGAAGAAAACTTACCATCTAGTAATTCAATTAAAAAAAGGACAATGATCTCAGATTCATGAAGCCCTATGTTGAGATCCACTCGAGACTCCATCTCTGAAAAAGCTAGACAAAGAAAAGAAAGGAGCAATTTGCCAACGGCTTTAACCCGTAAAAAAGAAACATATCAAGGATTAGAGACACTTTTCCTTGTAGAAGAATGATAAAAACTCAATAGTTTATATAGAAAATCATGGTGAGCAATTGATAAGAACGGGAATATATCCTTAAAGCTGTCGCCAGATTCCTATCTTAAATGCAATTAAGATTTACAACCGAGCATTGAAGCTGGCAGTCGGTCTGCAAACACTGCATTCCCGTTGTCACTTTAATTGCAATTAGAATCTTACAAAAGTTTGTTTAAGTTGATAACTACGCATTGAAACGATTATTACACGTGCAACCATCCATGGAGTTCTGAGTTCATAGTTATCAACACCTTTAGATATATCGAAGAAGTCAGTGATATGTAATAAGTTATAAGATCGGTGATATGTCAAATATCTGAACCAGAGGAATTATTAACTTCACCTTCATCTTATTGCCAGACTACACCAAATGCAATGGCTTCTTCTACACCGCTTAGCTTGTACACGCCACTGTGAACATCCAACAGCCGACATTGTGGTGGCATTCCTAGTCTCCATGGACAGATCCATGTTTACTACATGTAAGACAGTAACACATAGCTTACAATAATATTAGCATTTGATAAAAGTAGAATTGCATTAATATGTAAAGCAAAGTTTACATGCCTGATGAACAATGTACAAATTGTACCGTCAGGTTCCAAATTTCCCATGGAGACAGACCTCCCATTTTCACATTTTAGGATAAGAAACCATTACAGACACACTAGCTAGTTACCTGCAGCTCGATCACCAGCAGACTTTAGATCTTGTCAGGTTTCTGGTTGCCTCTTTCCTTTTCCTTCCTGTTGTCTCTGAGCATGCATGTACTGCTGCAGTTTCTTCTCAAGAAGATAAAAAAAAACTATACAATCAGCTTTAGAATGGATTTGGGGTAATCCAAACAGGTGGAGAAAACTGCGAAAGAAAGTCATCACCTTCATACAAAGGCTCAATTGTGCCAGCTTTAATATTGTAAATTCCCATATCTGCACCACCTAATTTTCCATAAGAGCCGTGGCAGTCATCAGTGAAGTAGATACTATCAGGCTTGCAGGCAGGAATGCAGGATAGTCAGAAGCCTTTAAGCCGAATGTAGTATTGTTTCCTATGAATATAGCATGCATGGTCTCCCAAAGTTTTAACTACTTCCCACTTACGGGTGTTGAAATCGAACTTAAAAACATCAAAAGATTCCGCTTTGTAGACATGATGAAATTCTCGAGGTGGAAATGCAAGCGGACTAGGATCAACCTGCCTAATGACCATGTGCAACTCCCCTCCCAATTCCACTAAATACAATCCCTCATATCCGATTACATCCTCTCGAGGATTTTCAAAATCTGCAACAACGACATCCACAAGCTTCATGCAAATTCATACCGTAAAATCTGTTTTCAAAAGGACTAAAAAAACGTTCGATTGTTGTCGTCCTGCTCTTCATCATCAGCAGGAAGCATTAACCATGGAAAAGATTTTAGACACAAAAAATGCTTATCAAGTGTAAGAGTAACATATCTCCATGCATGACAAACTGCACCAAACCTTATAAAATTTTGCAACTTTTCGGCTATAATCATTAACAGTTCCTCAGGAAGTTCAGACCAATTTTGTTTCCAATGGTAAGTAGAATAAAAGAAGCAATTGTTTAGGCCCATGGGCTGATCATGGTCTAAAATATGCTAGATCCATGGGCTAGTATCCATGTTTCTTTTATTTCAAGCCCATGATTTATGGAAATGTTGTATGGACCTTTTGTATGGAACTGATAATGGTGGACATATTTTCTTTTTAAGCCCATGGGCTCATATCCATGGGCAAAGTTTTTGTCAGGTGGGGTATTGTTATTATGATACATGTATGTTTAGCAAATCTTGTTTTTCCATAGTATGGGTAATTAATAGACTTTAGTAAGCAACGTATCACCATTTTTAACATTTAAAAATTAATACAACAACATTAATATTGCTTCGGGTTTTTTTTTTTTTTTTTACTAACACAATAAAATTTTATTGATAAACTTTAGGAATTACTACACAAACGTGGAAGACAAGTACGCTATATTTTTTTTTGTTGATTGACAAATGACTAGATGTTCTTCTTGAAGATATAATCAAAGATACCGTAATATAAAATCTATCCAACAATAACAACAAAACTTTTAAATCCAACCAGTGATAAAAAAAAAAAAAAAAAACCCTTAAATCCAACCAACAACATAAACATCAAGAGTCTATCTTACTTAATAACCCTTCTTAGACTAAAGATTTATGTTATTATGATGAATTTTAATCTTTTAGACCACAAGAAGATCACACATATGAGCGGCTGGCTCCTCAACAAAATTAACCACTCT
Source organism: Aquilegia eximia (assembly GCA_023053565.1). Taxonomy (NCBI): domain Eukaryota; kingdom Viridiplantae; phylum Streptophyta; class Magnoliopsida; order Ranunculales; family Ranunculaceae; genus Aquilegia; species Aquilegia eximia. The sequence continues at coordinate 23,142,859 of JALIGU010000005.1, forward strand.
ACAATCCTTGGATACAAGATATGTGATCACACACATGAGCACGCTACAAACTGCGCTGCAAGTTAAAATTTATGGGCTCCGAACCCCTAGTGAGGATAATATAGGAAGTTCAAAAAACTCATTCATACATATTGATATGTGTATATAAAGTGTTTTTCTCATTTTTGCTTCGCATCCTCATTCCATTTAGTGTGATGAAAGAAGTTTAGGTTTCACATTTGTGTTGATTTTTTGATTTACACATTAAAGATGAATAAATCGAGCTAAATACAAGAACACAACAAAACCCTAATCTAAAAAAAAAAAAAAAAAAACCAAAAAACCAAAAAACTTTGGTAAAGTCTACATGACTAAATTTTAATGCACTTAGCCCTTTACATGTATCCAATAACATAGAACAAATACCATCTCTCTCACTCTCTCTCAGCTCTCTCTCTCAATCATCTCATTTCATCAGCAAAAGAAAAATTATCTCACCAAAGAAAGCTCGTTTGGCGATTAGATCTCCATGAAATGGGCCTACATTTGTCACTCCATCCCCTGATACAAATTTCCGACGCGTTTCCTATTTTATAAACACATAACAACTAATATTAAGTTGGGTTGGGTTAAGAATATCATAGGAAATTGAGCTTAATATTAAGTTGAACATATAAAAAAATATTGAGTGGCGAAGTAATAGATGAGACATCTCACGTGTTACCAAGAATTAAAGCGAGAAGCCTTGAAATTGAGAAATGGGGGCAAAAATAATAGGGAGATCTTACTGCCACCCAAGAGATTTGTTAAAAACCCAATCAGACCAAATTGCTTTAGAAAACCCAATTAGATAATTATTTTATTACGAAAATGTGAAAAAAAAATTTAATCTGATTTCTCTCCTAATAAATCAAATTAAAAAGAAAGATAAGAGAAACTCAAACCGTTATAGCACTTCTTTTCTATTTGTGTTTTCCTTTTTTCTTAAATCTTGTTCATCTTTTTGTGTTTGATAATATAGATTTTATTACTCAAAATTTTTGAATTTGTTTTCTTTTTCCCTCTTTCGTTTTGTGATTGTGAATTAATATTATTTAAAAATAGATATTATTCAAATGTAACCCAAAATTAATTATTAGAAGAGTGATAATTATACAAATTGTTTTCCACCGATATTAGGTTTTGTGGGTAGTTATAGAGAGTTCAAACTTGTTTTCTAAATGAGTTTTTGATAAATAAAGTTGGGTGTTTTACAAAAATATTTTTGTACTTTTGATAACATATGTTTTTTTGATAACATATTTTTGGGTGTTTTTGATAACATAAAGTTGGGTGTTTTTGATGACATATTTTTTTTTTTTTTTTTTTTTTTTGTACTTTTGAGGTAAAACAATAATTAGATTAATATGGGTATATGACCTTATGATATTAAGTAGTTAATGATCGGTCGTTTTAAAAGATCACACACAGTGGTGTAGGCATGCACATAAGGAAAGGTAAAATGAACTTGTTTGTAATATTTGTATGACACTTTTATTTTTCTAGCAAAAAATAACGCTTTTATTTGATCTAGCTTCTAAGAAATTATTTTGCTAAAAAAAAATGTTTAAAAGTAAGTTAAGTTTTTCTCTCCAACTTTTTTTTGGATGGTTAGTATGCATGTGTTAATAGTTTTGTGTTGGTCTTGTAGTTTTGTATTGATAGTCTTGGGTTGGTAAGAGAGTCATAGTAAGAATTTAGAAGGTTGTATTAGAAATTTTTTAAGTCAAGTTAAAGAATTTTGTACCATGGAGTCATAGTAAATTTTAAAGCTTGAAAGTCTATTACAGAAATTTGGAAGGTAACACTTTTTAAGTCATTTAAAATTATGTCTCCTCTCTTACGTTTTTCTACTTTTCACGTTATTATAGTCATAATATTCTCTTAAAAGAGTGATTGAATGAAAAACATGTACATGTGTCCAAGAGAATAACAACGACCGTGTACATGTTATTGGGTCGTGGGCTATATATGTGTTATCTTATTGGTGAAAAATCGTACTTATCTTTTATTT